>QEPC01001599.1:1460105-1580137 GCA_003113815.1 Sphenodon punctatus
GGGTCATACTTACCGGCGGCTGCGGGGACACCGCGGCCGCTGGTGCTGGGGGGTGGGCTTGCCTCTGGGTCTTTTTTAAAACAAAAATCCAGGCTGGGCAGGGTGGGTGGGGGGTGTCCCCCCTTCCACCCGTGCAGCCTGGACTCGGGGAGGGTTTTTTTTTAAAAAACTTTTTTCCTGGGGCTTTAAGTTTTTTTACATTGCAGCCATTTTTAAATGGCTGCAATGTAAAAAAAATCCGGTACCCCGGAATCCGGTACCCGGTCCGGATTACCGGGTCGAATCTGATAATGCCGGTACGCCCGGTACCGGCATTATCGGATACCGGATTTTACCGGTTTCCCGCCCCTAATCACAGCTACCAAACCAATAAGCAGCGGCACTGCTACATTTTGAACAAACTGCAAGTGATGGAAAAGCACTGATGGAAGCCCACATCAAAGAGGGAATTGCAAAAGTCAAGCCTCATGGTCACCATTGCATGAATCACTGTGGCAAGGTCAGACTGGAAAAATAAAGGCGTTGCTTATGCAAATTGCGAATCTGAAAAAAGCAGCTTCGAATCATGTCTGATACCAGAGTTTTCATGGGCAGAACACAATTGAAAATGACACCTAGGTTCTTTACCTGGCCTGCTTCCTCCACCTGCATGCTCTCAACATTCAAGAGCCAGTGGGAGGCAAGGCCATCCTTACATTGGCCGCTCCTCTGCAGTAGCATCACATTAGTCTTTCCTGGACTGAACACAAGATAGCTCTGATGCATCCTTCTGGCTATATTGTTCAGAAATTCCTCCAAATGAGAGGCTAAGGTGACAGGGTTCACAGGACAAAAGATGTACAGTTGTATATCATCAGCATACTGATGATACTCAACCTGATGCTTGGCCATAACATCCCTAAAAGGTTGCATGTGTATAGTGAACAAAACAGGCAAAATAATAGAACCTTATACAACAACGTATTTCAAGGCTCTTGCGGATGATGCATAACCATCCATCACCACTGATTGACTCCACTCTTCTAGGTATGACCCAAACCATAGTCTGACAACTCCCATCAGTCCAGAGACATCCTCAGATGCCTAAGCAACAGTCCATGGCCTGTTGTATCGTATGTGACTGTAAGGTCCAACATGATCAAAATGGCGAGCTTTCCTTGATCTAAAATCATCAGCAGATAATGCATCATCCTGAGTGGTCTCTACCCTGTGGGAAGACCAGAAACCAGACTGGAATTTCCTCAAGATATTATTGGAGTTTAGGTGCCTCTGCAGCTGTACTACTATGACCTTCTGAAACATAATAAAGGTAGTTTGGAGACTGGGCAATAATTGGGAAACACTCCAATGTCTATTTATTTGTTTATTTATTTAGATGGGGATGAACTACTTCCTGTTTAAGACTGGCTGTCACACCCCTCCCTAAAGGAGGTGATAACAATGCTCGTCAATAAAGGTACTACCAATCCAGTGCTTGCCTTAACAGCCAGGACAGGCACAGGTCAGAGCTGTAGATAGTGGGTTTCAGTGATCCCAACAGCACATGGAGCTCCTCGCCATCAACCAAGTCGAAGTCAAGCAGGGGAATACTGTCCCTCAGGACCCCATGTGGTTGTGGCAGTCTAGATTCACCAGACTGCGCACAACCCTAACCAGTTGCATTGGTCTATTCTCTGCAGCATCTATGTCCGAGGACAAATACAATTGCCATTCTGTGCAACTTCATAAACTTTCTGTACAGCTGAAGCTCGAACTTCAGTTGTGTCCCGAGCCATCTCCACTTCCTTCTAATGCCGCAGCCTCTTTAAGTTCACCATATAACTGTTTATATCACAGTGGTCGACAGACAGTTGAGATTACTAGGATCCAGTGAAGAGCCAGGAATTATTTTAGACCTATACTCTAGGCAAGCATTTCTGAAAATATTGGCCATATAGTTTAGCTATAGACTTTCGTTAGATGTACTTTTATTTCACAGGTTTAGTACACTTTTTCTAAATATAATTGTATTTTTAAAACAGAGCATCAGTCATTTATTCATCTGTTTTACTACATTAATGTAGAAATAAAAGGGACTTACATTAGCCTATTCACTCTATCATGCATTCAGATTCTGTACTTTACAATGCTAGCTGAAGAAGTAAAAGTGATGTTAATTTTCTCTGATTCATTATCATTACTATTGAAGAAAATTAGTAACAGTACTTTTTGTTTAGTGTGCACTTGCATGTAAAATCAGAAACTCTAATGAAAGTCACAAGTTTGATAACAGTAATGATCTTAGACCGCATTCACACCTTCAGAAAAATGCATGTTTTTACAATAGTGTGAGAATGTGAATGTGATATCTCCCCCTCCTTTCACATGCTGAACTTTTATTTGCAGATGTGTTTGCCACGCATCATAGTTAATGTGCTTGCCACCATTCATATCTTTTACATCCTGAGTGTTTTCCAGCAGTTCCTCCCTGCAAGCATGCCATTCAGCACCTCCCCTCCGCCCCGTGACCCGCTTTGCAATTATGTGCTGTGAACCCGGAAGGGCAATCTGCCTTCCTCCATGTTGTCCTCAGAAGCAGCCAGTGTTTATGGAGACAGACAGCTCTTAGACCGCTCCGAAAGGATAAAGAAAGGATGGGATCAGTCTCCACATTTAAATATGTGCCTTTGTGCAGCCTTTCCGATGCCGAGAACCTCATATTTTTCGACACGTGCCCTTGTAAAGGTAGGATTTTGGTGCCTTGACATCTGCATTTTTTATAACTGGTTTAGGGCTGAAACGTGGAATGGTACAGTCCAACGCTCTGAAATCATACACAGAAAAGAAAAATGTGGGTTTTCCCTGAAGGTGTGAATGTGGTCTTAGACTTGCTATTTCAGCAGAAATAGCGTAGCAGTGAGAATGAGAATATTTCTGCAATCGTAACTTCAGATACTTGAATGGGGCTTCCAATACATGGTGGGTATTAATGACATTATTCAGAAAATACTCACTAGTAAACCATTGAAGTCAAATGACAAGATCTTACAACTACTCAATTTTTTAACCAAACTTTGGAAACTAAAAGTGATATCTCATATTCCTGTTCTGCAGATGTAGGTAATCCTGTGCTGTACAATATGTGGGGCAGCAAGATGTCTTCAAGAACAGTAGATCTTTACAGTGGTTGCAAGTACATGAATGTGTTAGTACAATAACATTTCATGTATCTCTTTCTATAAAGTAATGTATTAGAAAATGATAATGCTGCATTTTGCACTCTGATGGAAGGATTCTTAGCTCCATTTATGTTTTGTAGGAAGCCATTTTTAGATCAGCAATTATGCCTGCCAGTTGCTCTAGTTTAATAGTTTGCTTAAAAAGAAGAGGAGGAGGTTGCAGTAGTGGCAGGAAAGGAAGATCTCACTGGCTGTCTAATGCAAAAGATCAGGTGACTGAAAGACATGCAGAAACTAAGCATATTTATCAGCACATGCTGAAAATTATTTTGTCAGTAATAGTCAGCAGGGGTTGAACAGCTGTAGTTTTTCCAGATTGTTTTCAGAAACAAGCATTATAAGCATTTCATATACCTGATTAATATCTGTCCTTTATTTGTGCCTAGAAAATTGTCTTTAAACTGGCCTTCACAAATATATTTGATCTAATACTAGAATATTAATTTAATACATGTACTTTCCATGATCGCTCCTCTCTTCCTAGGAATTCTTAGCTTTTCATAGCTAAGGATATGTTTAATTCTTATTCTCTCCATTCGCCCCAAACTGTGCCTACTATTCCATCCACCATTGTGGCTTACTACAACATTATTTTGTAATTCAGGCACATATAAGCAGGAATGAATTATTCTGTGTGCTTACTTATTTTTGTTATTCAGTTTGTCTCAGTACTTTTCTTCTAACATAAGACTGCTTCACTCCATTATCTACTAGTAGCCCATGTCCCCTTGGCAAAGCCATGGCTTCACAATGATTCATTAGCTAAGTAAATTTAATTTGACCTGAGTAAAACTAATACCCATAGAGAACTGCCAGCAGCACAACCATGAGTTTCTCCTCATGCTTTGCTATGTTTTCAAATTATGCATTAATAAGCACACTTTGCCTGCCTTACTGCTTAATGTGAGGGTTAACATTTCCCAGCAGTAGTGGAACACAAAGGCCCTTTTTACATGGGGCTCTTCCGCTCATGAACACTTAGAAATCTATGTGTTCATGTGTGCGAGAGGACCGTGTGAAGGACACGGCATGTGCGGTGAGTGTGTGTGTGTGCATGCTCTCACCTAATGCACGTCCCCATGCACTCCTCACTCATCCCCACGCACGAAACAGCCGGGGAAAATGGCAGTTGCTCCGTGTGTGTGGAAGAGTAGGGGGTGCGTGGGGATGCCTGTGCGCCCTTATGCATGCCTTGCCCACCCACTTCGCATACCCATAGACTTCCCACTCTGTGGGGGCAGTGTAAAAAAGGCCAAAGTTTGACAATCCCTGATTAAACACAAGAGAGAATCTCTCACAACTTGTCATACGTCTATCAGAGGAACAGAATTGCACAATGTTTACTCCTGGTTTTCTCAGATGGGAACAATCTTTATTTCCCCACCACCACACCTTTAAACATACACACCTATCTTTAAAGCTCATCTTAATAGTCCAACTCCTGTCAGACGTACTTGCAATCTAAAAGATCAAAACAATTGAACCAGCAGCTACCCTAATTAAACACAATGCAACCTAATGCACAGGGAGAGAATGTTCGATTTAGCAAAGCCTATTAGAGGATTAAATAGCTGTGGCTTTAATTTGTAGATGTGATTAACTTACTATAGAAAACAAATTTCTATAATGGTTCAGTATCACTTCTAAACTTCCAACTTGATTCTGTTTCAGAATATTTGCATTTCCCCCCACTTTGCTGGGATTACATGAGTCAAGCATTCAAACATCATTAATTCCTCTCACCCAAAATATCATCAGACAATCATGAGGGTTTATAAACCAAAAATATGGTGCTTTCAGCTTTTCTTTCACAACTCTGAAATTTCATCCAGAAATTTTCTTAAAAATGAAAGCTAGGATTTTCACTAAAGCACATGAATCCAATACGTGAGGCTTTAAGCAACATAAGAAATATTGTGCACGAGCAATAAAATCAAGAAAGTTAGCAACACTGTGATTAGATATGCAGTCTAAAGTATAGGCGACTCGTAGGGGAGGTATGGGGGAGCACATGCCCCCCCTGATTTTTGTGAATTCTGTAGAACCCCTGTCTAGCCTCCTGCCCAGCCCCCAGTTCTATGCCCCTCTCCACTCTCGACAGTTACCAGTCACCTATGATCTAAAGTATATTTCACAACAGGCTTGATTGAATAAGCTATTTTTTTTCTAGTCTGTAGTTATGCCGTCATTGTATCTTTCTCCTGAAAGATTTTAGGAAATTAAAGTTTATAAATGTCAAATGGTGTCAATGTATAGTAATTTCCCAAAACAGCTGTGTGTCTGCTAAAATAATAGGCAAACTTTGCTGGGTGGGGAAAGAACTTCAGTGAGATTCTTCCCTGCACTACAGGGTAGCATATGCATCTTACTGCTTAAACTGAATACTGAATGGTAATGATCACCCTCTCACAGTGTCTTGGACCAGAGAGCTGCCCTAGTACAGGGTGATTATTTATGATGATGATGATGATGATGCTAGAAATGTACATAATAAGCCTTTCACCCACCCTGCATCGGCATAGAAGGTTTCACCACAGTAGGAGAGATGCAATGGATGAAGAGTTTCCCTTCACTCCAGTGATCTTTAGAACCTGAGGACACTAAAAGGCAGGGGGAGACTGATTCAAAAAGGTTCAAGGGTCGAACGCGTTGGGGCCCTGTTCGGCAAGGCTGGGGTCAGGGATAGAGCTGGAAGGACTAACACAGAGAAGTGACTGACTCTGCTGCCCGGTTGAGGCACCCATGCTGCTTCATCAGGTTCGTTGCAACACAGCTTACATTCCCACTGGAATTGGTAGAAGTATTACATTCCCTTCTACTGCTGTACTTTGCAGGTCTGAGGATGGTGCTGATCTTCCTGTTTGGAGAGCAGAAGGCGGTCCATACAAAGATCTAGAAGGCAAAATCTGACCCATTTATCCCACATACGTCCCAATGACCTTCAGATTCACATGCATAATATTTTTATTTTAGAAAACCTGTTTTAAGTTTCAGAAAACAATCGTATAACACTATAAGTTCCCATGCCCTGTGAAAACCTCGCACATCCATGCAGAAACCACACGCACCTCCATTGCAGGTACATTGTGCTGCATGGAAACTGTGTGCGCACGCGCAGGGATGCATGCAGGATCCATGGGGGCGTGGGATCGGCACTACTATCTATATGGGTTTCGAACTATTTGCAGTGTAATAATAAAATATCACTCAGTTTCATTTTGATACATTTAAAAAAAATAATCCATGAAGTTATAATATCAGGGTCATAAATACTATGCTTACTGGTAATGAAAGTAATGATCAATGAAGCCATTTTAACCTTTGGCAGAACTTATATAGTTCTACTGCAGATAGTCTGTAAAAGTTCATAATATAAAATCTAGGTTCCAAATGCACAGAAACTAAGAACTTCTGACTTTGTGCCAGCCTTATTTCATCACTATAAATAAGGCTTGTAGTTATTCTTTTACACATGATGTTCTGTTGCAGGTAAGTGCAGAAGAATACTGTAGAAATTTGTAACATAAGAATCACATTACTAGCTAAAGAAATAGTCTATCTTTGTATGCATGCATCTTAAGTTTGCATTTGCAACAAAATTCAGTTCTAAGGGTATTTTTAGATGTGATGCTGCCACAGGTGGCCACGCTTACCCCAACGTGACCACCCATGGTGGTGTCACATTTGTTCCCGCCCGCCAGATGTTAACTGCGGGCAGGAACAAACACTCCCTGGACTGTGGTAGGATTAACTCTGGGTTGTGAACTCAGCTCCCTGCCATCTCACAACCCGGAATTAGCCCTGCCACGATCTGGGGAATCCATCTAGACCATGGTAGAGCAGGCCATCATGTATGAAGGCCCGCTCTACCTAACTCTGGCCAGTGACTGGAGCTTTTCCGGGTGGGCGCAGCAGCCTCATAGGCTGTCACACCCATCCAACAGGGAGGAGGTGTGGCCATGCTGAGAAGCGTGGGGGTGGCGCTGTGTGGATCACGTCTGCATGTTGCCCTCGCCTTCTCCCTGCCCCCTTCCCAGCCCCGTCTACCAGCATGTCTTTTCAGCAGCTGAGCCAGATCCTGCCCGGGGTGAGAGCTCTTACCCCAGGCAGGATCATAGCATGGCAGTGACAAATGCCGTCACATCTGAAAATACCCGAAGTGTTAACCTTTGGATAAGCACTGCAGATTTCTGTCCTTACCACCGTGAAGTCACCTACTGCTTTTGGATCTTTTTTCAGCTGCTTTTCTCTGGCTTTGGAATTCCATTTCTTATAATGAATCAGAAATGTTTAGGATTTATTTACAAATGAAAGAAATTAATTAACAAATTTTACCACTTAAGTTGTATTTCAATAGATTACACATACCACCTCCAAAATATTACTTTCTTTTACAAGAACTTTACATTTCGAACAAAAAATCCTTCAATCATCTATGTCAGGAAATCAATTATAAATGAACAATTAGGAAATCCAGCCAGTCTCCCTCTTCCATATAATTCTTCATCAATATGTTTATGTTTGTTTGTTTGTTTAGCGTTAAGCCATAACAACAATAAAATAATAAAAGAAAGGAAGAAAAAACAATCATAAAATACTGAACAACATAATATACATACCAAACCCTAAAAAAGCAATAAATGCCTTGCCCTTCCTCTTCCTCTAGGGCTTTTACTCTTACCCCTATACAACATTTACAATAGGTAAAAGAAGATCTTGGTAATCCTCATATCTGTGCAAACAGATCGTTGAGTAATTATTTACTATAAGACACCTTACCCTTCTTGGGGCTAATGGTGGCACACTTGACCCCTGCCCCACTCTTAACAAATCTTAACCACACATAAAGCCGCCCAATCCCAAGGAGAAGTTATTAACTAAAGCACCTTACCCTTCTCGGGGCTTGTGGAGGCACACTTGACCCCTGCCCCACTCTTAGCAGATCTTCACAATACATAACAGCAATCCACTGAGGTTCGGGGACGATGAACCTATACATATAAATCCTTAAGGGAACAACTTGGACCCTAACCCTTAACCCCCGTACAATATTCCAAAGTGTATAGTCCATCATACAAGCTTTAGAGGCAAACCCAAAAACATTTTGTTAGTTCCAGCTACCCTACTGCAGGGGGCTCAGGACCTGTTGCTTCCTCATTTTCATTATGCAATATACATATATAGCAACCTGACCTGTTCTTTCTGTATTTTTGTCCCCTAGCAGAAATATGAACTTACACCTGTTACAGGCTATCCGGGAGAGATGTAACTTTTGGGCAAATAAAGTCCTCAACTCCCGATAGAAGGGGCAATCAAAAAGCACATGACCAATATCTTCCACCGCTAACCCACATGGACAGGTCCGTTCCGTCCATGGTATACCCATATGACTCCCTCTTAGAACTTCCGACTTGAACAACTGCAGCCGAAAGGCAGAAAAAGCCCTTCTGATGGATATATTTGATATCGTCTGCACATACCGTGCCCCGTTAATATCTGGTATAATCCATTTATACCATGGCGAGGTCTTACTTGTGGCTGCCACTGCTCTATCTTTTTGATAGGAAATATCTAGACCCCTTCTCCTTATTACTGTTTTTACAGCCACTTTTGGTAGGGGGCGCAACCCATTTGGGAAAAAACCCAACTCGAACATCATCTTCTGGACCTCTTTCCACCATCGATCCAAGGACCCCTTTTCCTTTTCAATCAAGCATCTACCGTCTAATGTTTGTGCTCCTTGAAGGGTTAATTTATGCCAGAAAGCAATTGTTGTCAAACTCAATTTTGTTAGCCATGTTCGCCACCCAAGTTCTAAATTGACAATTGCCATCAGGGTTGATTTGGGTACTCCCAAAAGGGACCTCAGTATGTAATTAACCGCCGGATCCACTATTTTAGCCACCTCCACTCTAACTGCCCAAATCTGTGCGCCGTACAAGATTTTGAAACATACTTGGCCATAAGAATTCTCAGCGCAATCTTAATATTACTCCCTCCATTAGTGTGAAAAAATTTAATAATGGAAGCAGCCTCTCTAGCTATTCAAAATTTCACCCTGCTCGCATGCATCCTCCATGAGCCTGTATGGACAAAGACAACCCCCAGGTACCTGTAACTGGGCACCTGCTCCAGTAAGTTGGCCCCTATTCGCTAAGTTCTTAACTGGAATCGGGGCTCAAAAACCACGATTTTGGTTTTTGAGAAGTTCACTTTTAAGTCCAAACCCGCGCAAAATTCCCCAAAATCCTGTAACAGGTATGTGAGCCCCAACCTAGAGGTAGATATTAAGGCGGTATCGTCCGCATCCATTAGCAGAGTGAGCTTCTGGTTTAATATCTTTGGGGCCGTATATCGTCCTTGATCCCGCAACGCCTGTATAAGGGGATTCACATAGATATTAAAAAGTACCGGCACCAACAGGCATCCCTGCCTCGCACCCCTCGTTGTTGGGATCATATTTGTCAAAATGCCAGTGTTACTAATTCTCACCCTAAGTACTGTACCTGTATACAGGGTTCGGATCAGTGACAGAAGTTTTTTATCAATCCCTAACCTATCCAATTCATTCCACAATCTCACTCTATCTACCAGATCAAAGGCGGTAGAGAGGTCAACAAAAGCCACCAATAGTTTCTGCCGCATTTCCATATGCTTGCCCACAAGATGATCTAATACAAATATGTGATCCGTAGTCCCACAATTGGCCCTGAACCCTGCCTGCTCTTCTGCAATGATTCCCTCCTTATCTATCCAAGCTAATAAACGGTTCAATAGAAATCTTGTATATTATTTAGAAACTACACAAAGGAGACTGATTGACCAATAGTTTTGTGGTAAATCCCTAGCTCCTTTCTTGTATATCGGGACCACTATGCTCATTCTCCAGTCTTCTGGTATTTTGCCCGTTGCGTTAATATGTGAAAATAATTGGGCAAGAGCTCCTGCCCACCATTCTGGAGCCATTTTAAAGATTTCTCCTACTATGAAATCTGGTCCTGGCGCCTTACCTGCTTTAACCAGTGAGATTAAATCCAAAACCTCATTCTTGGTAACTGGCGGCCACCCAGATGGATCGCTTATTTCCCTTTCATCTGAGTCCACAGAGCCTTCTTGATTGAAAAGGGCAAAAAAATGGGAAATCCATGTATCTATGGGGACCTTTGGTTCCTTATACATTCCCACTTTGGAGTCTGAGTTATTCACCAACTGCCAAAAACCTCTTGAGTCCTTCTTTTCTACCATCTCCCATAACCTAAGCCATTGTGTATAGCAGTTTTCCCTTATCAGTTTCTTATAACTGACCCTTTGTTCCTTATACACCATAGTCTTACCCCCCCACCCCCCCCTGCATCAGGCTGTTTAAATTTTCGGGCTCTCCTACGCAGTACTTCCTTCTCCCATGTGCACTCCTCATCCCACCATCCCCCCCTTCTTCTCTGCTGCTTCACTTGGTGGACTTTAGAGGAATAAGAAAGGCAAGGTTGAAGGCATGCCACAATAGCGTCCCATATCTCAAGGGCCCCATCTATGCTAGCTGCCCACTCCAACCGTGATGTCAAAAGTCTCATTTCCTTAGATTCCAACAGTACCCTCAGTTTCCTCTCTAGTTCAGATGACCATTTAACCCTACATTGGCCTTCCCCCAATTCCAAGGCTTCATGAGCATAGAAGGAGCTAGCCCCTATCAACTTTAATTGAAATTGCAGTTCTAAAGGAAAATGGTCACTATCGACCATTGTTCCAATTTCCAGCTTTAAGGTATACTTTAACAACCCTTGTGATATAACAAAATAATCGATTACACTACCCCCTCTCGGGGAGGTATAGGTTAGCCCCCCTGGAACATCACTCCAGAGAGATCCATTCAGGATCTTCAATTTAAACCTTGAAACCAGCTCATAAAACTGTAGCCCAGCTGTATTAACCTTGGCATCCCTAGAACATCTGTCTACATTAACATCCAAATCCCCCAGGGAAAAGTCTTCTTGTAGATTAATTGGATACAATGAATCTATATCGTTACCAGTTCTAGCATTGAGATCCCCCGCAATGATAAGGCCCCTATCCGGGCATTCACACCACTGGGATCTCAATACATCCTCCATATCATTCCAAAACTGAGGGTTCTTCTGGTTGGGGAGATTGTAACCATTCACCAGAAGGACTGGCAGAGGGAGGGGAGGACCCCGGAGATGTACTACTAGGAGACCAGAGTTCTGGTACTCCTGTAGAGTGATGGTTAATCCAAGGCGTAATGCCACAAAAATCACCAGGCCCCCACCTGAGCAACCCCTAATATTTCTCCGTATTGCAGGTTTAGACCATGATGAATATCCCTCCAATTCGGGTTGAGTTTGCCCTTGCGAAACCCATGTTTCCTGAAGGCAAATAGCAAAGGTACTCAAGTATTTAACAAAATCAGGGTCAACTAACTTTGAGCTCCATCCTGCAATATTCCATGACAAAATTGACAACCAAACCACTCTGAATCCTTTTTATCTAAAAGTCATAATGGATTCTCTATCTGGGATGAGGATTGTATTTGACCCGAATCAGCCTCCAACAGTAACTGCCCTTCAACCCTACTATTGGATATCCCTGCTGGGGTATTATCAGCCCATGATGACTCTAATTCCAGCATGCTAGCAAGGCTAACTTGTCCCCGAACATCCTCTCCCTGATCCTCCCTCCCTTCAGCCTCCTTGTCTATATGGTTATAGCTAAATTTGTCACATATTGCTTGAAGTTCCCTTAACCTATCTACCACTTGTCCTCGTTCCACCCCCGACAACTGAAGAAAAAAACTCCTACATTTTTGCTCCTGCACCTCCTTGCCCTCTCCTGTTAAACCAAGATATTCCGAGAAAGGACTTAGGGACTTAACCTCATCCCGCACTTTGGGGTTTTCTTCCACAACACCAGATCTACAGACGGGTAAAGATATTTTCAGCCCCTTGTCCTGGGGTATACTGGACACTGTTCCCCAGGACACCCTTTCCCAACTTCATAAACGACTCCCATTTTAGTTGATGGGGGTTGCAGTAACACAACCAATTCTCTTTCCATGTCTTCTTCTACCGTAGCATACCCCTGTACCTCAGTACCTATCTCTTTCCGAGGCTTCTCCTTATTATCCACCACAAGAGGGGGACCACCAAGATTTATCAAAGAGGGGGGATCCCGAATCTGAGGTACATAGGTGTTAGCCACAGATATCCCCCAAGAAAGCAATAACCGCTTTGCAGCCTGAATTTGTAATACCGTATCAGGGTTCCTAAAATGAACAACCAGACGCAACCCTTGATCATTGGAAGGCAAAGTATAGAACCTTCTTATCTCACTTAAGCTAATTCTCATGTTTAGCAAAGCTGTAAGGTTCCTTCTAATATATCCAAAGTGGTCTTGACCCATCTAATAAGGGGTAGATTTTAAACAAGATTGTGTTGGAATCTGGGCCCATATATCTAAGGCCTCCTACCAGAGGGAACCTGGTAACTCCAACAGGATGCCCTATTTTTGGAGGGACATCCTGCTGGTCTAGCAATGGGCTCTTACTACTGGATACCTGCAGCTTGTTCTGACCTTGTAAAATGGGAGGTGAGTGAGCATACACATGGGCTACTGCAGCTTTAAGATCCCTCACCATTTCCTACAAACATTCTAATCCCCCAACCACTGCAGATTTAATCTCTATCATTCCCTTAAACAGGTTTTCCGTTGTTTTCCCTATTAATATACACTGCTGTTCCAAAAGTTTCAAATGCTCCATAGAGCTGGGTAGGTTCCTCCCAGAGGAGAAGATCGTGATGTTAGCATCTTCTCCTTGAAGCTCCGACATGTTCAATGAATCGTCAGCCAAGGCTTCAAACCTATTAGCTAACTCTATAGGGCTGATATTCTGGGCATGACCCCTGGAAGATGATAACACTGAGACCCCGACCTCCTGCAGTTTAAGTTGTTTTAGCGCCGGAATCCCCATCTCTGGGGAAGGCACATGTTGTCATAACCTTTTTTGGGGTTTCGCTGGAATAAGCCAGTGTCCATCATGATTTACTCTATCTAGCCCACGATAGATCGGAAAAGAGGGCATCTGCGCTGGCTCGCGCCTAAGGTCACGCGCACAAGGTCACGCCCTTAGGTGCACCTCTTTAAAGGGTTCTCTGGGTCTGCTCCTCAGGGCAGTCCCGCCCCTCCTGATACTCCGGCTTGCCTTGGACACCTGTGCTGGGGTACGTTGCAAACACAGTGCTCGTCCCACCGCTGCCTCTCACACCCTGCCTCCGCCGCTGGGCGCTCTTTAAAGGGTTCTCTGGGTCTGCTCCTCAGGGCAGCCCCGCCCCTCCTGATACTCCGGCTTGCCTTGGACACCTGTGCTGGGGTACGTTGCAAACACAGCGCTTGTCCCACTCCTGTCTCTCACCCATCAATATATAAGAACATAAGTACTGCCATACTGAGTCAGACCAATAGTCAGTTTAGTTCAGCATCCTGTCTCAGACAGTGGCCAACTTTATTTGTTTCAGAGAAGTACATAACAGTTCAGAATGGAGTGAACCATTCCTGTTACGCCTAGACCCTGATAGTTAGAGTAATTCCCTGACCAACTTGACTAATAGCCATTGATTGACCTCTCCTCTAGGAACATATCTAATCCTTTTTTGAACTCAGGGCGAAAACAAATGTGCTGGCAATGGGGTAGCTCCCTGGTCTACCCTGGGCCAGAAAACCTCAGCCTCCACTCCCCAGCTCAGCGAGCGGCACAGAACAAATGTGCCTGCAACCCCTGGTGGATGGAGAGAGATCCCACCGCCCACATGGTCCACTTAGGGCAGAGGAACCAAACACAAGTGCTGGCGTCCAACCCCAGCACCCTGCCCCCGCCATGACGTTCAGATATGGCAAATTGTGAACAAAAGAAACTGCAGCAGCCCCTTTTGCTTGCCCTCCTCAGTGAGGGCAAGGCAGGAGGGTGTGGAAACAGCCCCTGCCATCCATGCCAGCCCACAGAGTTCGTGCCAGCCAGCCACAGGGGGAACCAGTCACCAACCAGTGAAACCGGCTGGGTGCAGGGAGGAAAGTGCACACTCCATGGCAAGCACAGGAATAAAAGGGGAAAGGAGAAAGGAAGACATGTGAAGGCAGCCGCCCCCAGCCCAAACAACCAGTCCCCCGGCAGACTGCAAGTCCATTCCCTTCCAGCCACAAGTAATACCACGGGTTACAGATCACTCACACTGACGGTCAATATGGCACAGTTTCAAGGGGGTCATGGCAGCTGGGGAGTGGGGATGGTGAACAGCCAGTTCATAATGGAAACACCTAACAGGGTCCTGGCTGCTGGGGAGAGGTTGGGAACACTGCTCCCTCTGTATACAACTCCCATTCATACATAAGCTGCACCTGAGCAAGAAGCATAGGGCCATAAGCTGCACCTGAACTAAAAGCACAGGACCGGCACAAGACAGTACCCCCTGTTTGGAAGTCCGAATCAGACTCTCACCTGTGCATGGAACATCCCAGCCAATAGGTAGGCATGCAGCAAGCCAGGTGATGGCGGACTGGTGCCTTTACATGGCATGTCAACACTTTAAAGGCTCTGGTGTTTTGTCCGAAGGCATCATAGCCATCTGATTGTGAGCCATGGAGGAAGGACTGTTAGCTGCCCTCCAACTCCTTCTCACTACCGCTGAGGCATGCAGTATAGAGATCCAGACAGTGCAAGCTGTCGCAGGTGGTCATGGCCTTGTGCCAACCACAGCACTCTGGTTCCTCTGTGGGCTTGAGGCCATGGTGCTGCTGTGGTGCAGCCAAATGTGGGGTGCCCCCATGGCCGGGCACCAAGAACCAACTTATATCCAGTGGCTCTGGGCCACCCTAGAGGCACTGCAGGCAATGTGAGGGGAGCTGCAGTGAGTTGAGGGCCACCTGTCTGTGGACATTGCTGCAGTGATCCTTGCTCTTTGCCAGGCAATGCCGACCATTGCCTGGTTCACCTGGGTTCTACCCACGACCACAGGGTAATGGGAGATGGTCCTGACTATGTGGGAATACATGTAATGGGTGTTCCATTTGTGGATGTCCTGCCGTCTGATCTTCAAGATTGCTGACATCCTCCATCCACAATTGGAGAGTGAGAAGATGCCTACGAGGACCCCCATCCCCGAGAAGCAGTGCATGGTCATTATCAGCTGGATGCTCGCCATCGCTGACTCCTGCCACTCCGTTGCCCAGCAGTTTGGCATGGTAACATCCACCATGGCTGCCATCCTGCTTGAGTTCTGCGAGGCAATCGAAGCCCTGCTGCTCAACTGTGTGGTGCAACTCATCGACCCAGAGGAGGTGCCGGAAGGCTTCTGGGTGGGTGGGGAAGCTACCCAGTTGCATCAGGGTGATCAATGGCACCCACATCGCCATCATCTTCCCACCTCACAGCCGACATGAGTACAACAGGCTGGGGTACCACTCCATGGGCCTGAAGGTGGTTGTGGATGACCATGGCCAGTTCATGGATGTGGTGGCCGGCAGTTCTGGCAGGACCCAGGATGTCCGCATCCTGCGGCAGTTCCTCTTCTTACCCAGGATGTGTAGGTAAGACTTCGGGCCCAAAACCTCACCACCATTGAGAGGGTGCCTTTTGAAGCTCATCATGCTGGGGGACCCAGCTTACCTCCTGATGCCGTGGCTCATGAAGGCCTGTCCTGTGGCCTGCACCTTGAAAGAGGCCCACTTCAGCAAGCAGCTGAGTGCATCTTGGGGTGTGGTGGAACAGGAGTTTGGGGATGTGAAAGCAACGCCAGTGATCCATCGTGGGAAGGATCGACTTCAATAATAGCAAGATTTGTGCTATTTTCACTAGGTCTCCTTGAACTTTACTGCTTTTTAAGTTCCTCTCTGTTTTAGAACTTTCATTTGGATTATGATTTCCTGGAAGTAATTTCCTGCATTTCCAAATGGAACCACGTTTGGTTGTCTTCTTACCATGTTTCCAGTTTCTCCAGATTTTTTTTTTTTACATTATTTTTCTCTCCACAATAGTAGTTACATTTCCACCCAGTTTATTTCCGGAATGCTAATGAAGATATCAAATAAAGTTATTTTTGTGGTACCCTACAGGACAGCTTCCCACAACCCCATAAATTACCACTGGCCAGATTGATTTTTATTTTATTTTTTAATCCTGCAAGCCCTGGTAAGTCAGTGCTGGCTTACTAGCACTCTCAGGACTGGTATGCAGAATGTAATAAGTAGCAAGTCAGGTAGGAAGAAGAAACCTTTGTTTTGTGTCATTTATCCTGCAAGTGAAAACAGCAGTTGGTAAAACAAACTGAACATGGTGGTTCATCAATGAATTAGAATAATAGAATCAGAATTGTAGGGTTGGGAGGGACCTCAAAGTCACCTTGTCCAACCCCCTGCTCCAATGCAGGATATCCTTAACTACAACATCATTTTGGAAATCATTCAAGAAAGGAGGTAATAAAGTACATTTTACTTTCTGTTTGAATTCATCTGTGATTACTCAAAATTACCTGTATTCTAAAACACTTTTATTGAGGAACTGCAGTGTAGCTTAGCACATTAAGGGGCAAATACATCTTTCATGTCCATGGCCTTCATGGTGATTGCTGCAATAGTATGGTAGTATTCTGTTTCATCAGGGAGGAGGCTTGTGCCTGATCCAAGGTTTGCATGTGTGCCTCAGGCATGGGTGCAGACCAAAACTGCAATTGTGCGCATGCACACAGTGTGTACATGCTGCAGGTCTGGGGAAAATCCCCCATCTACTGACCCTGTCACGACTGGGAGGGGGAGAAGTAAGGCTGAAGTGGCTGCTGTGGTGGTGCTGTGGCACATGCACGGACCTTGGATTGGGACATCAGTGTACAGGGGATACAGTACTAGCAAATACAGTTCTAATTATTATAAAAAGAAATAGAGCATGTTTAGACTTTCTGGGTCTTATTTTTCTTTCAATCTTTTTAAAAAGGGGTAAATAAATTGCTCCCATTCTTATCTAGTAGAATTTTATACACATTTTGTTGTGGTATAAATAATTGTACAAAGGATCATGTTATGCTTTACTAGTCTTGAATGCTGGCCAATAGTGACCACAGGTCTCTTGTAGTAGTAGTTTATTGCGGCATCAGCTTTTGCCATAGCCACTATAATACAATGTGAATACAAAGAGAAAAATAGCATATACAAAATAATTTTTTTTTAAAAAATAACAATAAAATAGGTAAATAAACTTATAATAAAAGGAATTTTCCAGTATCAAAACAAACACAGTTTATCAGCTCCTAGTTCTGCAAATAAGCTTACAGATTGTAAGAGGACAAAATATCAACAATAGAAGGCTTCAATCGGAGGGAAATTCATCCCCTATAATTGTTCATACAATTGGCCAGAGCAAAATATTCAGGAAGATGATACGAATTCCTTACGAAGTCTGGCAGCCACGAATACAAACAATGCTTCATTACCTCCACTTTAGTTGTTGCCAATAGTAATTTGATTTTCTGATCAACTGGGAGAAATTCTTTCCCTTCCCACAAGGGATCAAGCCAAGACGTTCTTAGGTTCATGTATAAAGGGCAGCTAAACAGAAGGTGGGGGAGATCTTCCATCGCCTGAGTCCCACAAGGACAAATTCGTTTATCATGGGGTTTGTTCGAATATCGGCCAAACAAAACCTCAGAGTTCATTAATTGAAAGCGCAATAATGTAAAGTATCTGCGTAGGTTTTGATCAAAGATCATATCCAAATAACTTTCAAGTTTGTGCACCTCCTTAACTTGCTGATACCGTGGTGCCACTTTCCACAGTGCAACTTCAGCCATATTGTTCTGTCTAGCTATATCCCTTGCTCAAAGGGAAACTAAAGATCTCTGCTGGGATACTGTTTTTCCCCCAGAAACTCGAAAATGAGAAACCCAGTTCTCTCATACTATGAAGGAGGTATGACAGCCAAGGATAGTGTAATGGACCCTCATGTTCCAGTTCCTCCCTTAAACACAAAACAGGAAGCACATCATTACCAAGACTGCAAAGATGGATCCAGTATCTAATACTAGCCACTTTCCTAATACAGGTGGCATACCCGTCTCAGCCCGAACCACAGCACCCGGGACACCTTGGGAGACCCTTAACAACCCTCTAAGGAATTTATTTTGGATTAGCTCAAGGGCTTCCAGCTTAATTGACGGGATTAATTCTGTTCCATAAGCCACTAGAGTCTGCACTTTAGCCTTAAATACATCCAAGATGGTAGAGAATTTAACAAATCTGGATCTTGCAGCAAGTCTTAAAATTCCTTTCTAAGCTAGTGTAGCTTTCAGAGCTATTTGCTTCCTGTGTCTTTTCCAGCTTCCATTACTTCTTAAAGCAATGCCGAGATAGACATAGGACTGCACCTGTAAAAATTAGTTTCCTTTTACCTTCCAATTGCTAAGATGAGCTTTGGGTTCCATAACCATAACAGGTCTGTTGTAAATTTCAGTGGCCCTGGAGTTTTACAGAAGTATAGAATCACAGATCTGATCTGGCTATACCTCCACTGCCCTTAATGTGCCCATTCCCATTTAGCTTGTCTCAGGGTGCTTTGTCACAAGACAAAACACAGCATTTGTCTCCGGGAAAAACTTGGGAAGGCAAATACTGTGCAGCTTTTGTCACATGAGGAAAATAAAGCTGTGTAGCTTTGGCCCCGATCATGCAAAGGATGCAGAGCTCTTTCTAGCTCTGCATCCTCTGCATGATTGGAGCCAAAGCCACATCGCTTTGTTTTCCCACGTGACAAAAGTCATGCAGCATTTGTTTCCTGGAGTTTTCCCTGGAGTTAATGGCACATGTTTTGTCTGATAAGAAAGTGGTCTCAGTCTTGCCCAGTTCACCTCTGCTTCACTGCCCACATACCCTGGAATGTTCCAACACACAAGACTTTGCAGAACTGGTTGAGAGAGCTTTGTACCTGGAAATAGAAAACATCATGCATGAAGACTACTGTGCTGTTAAAAGAACCTATAGTGCAAAAGCAAAACAGGCCTATTTTGTTTTCTAACACACATTGTGCTTTTGTTTTTGTGCTGAAAAGTAGTTTACTTCAGTTGTATGTATTTAATAAAATGTAATTGAACTATTCTAATTTGGGGTCGTTTGGTTTTTAACTAAAAGGTTTTTGCTGCATAAAAACAAAAAACCCCGCAACAAAAATTATTTCCACACATTTTTCTAATTGTTTATGAATGTATGTTTTGGCTTTGTGCCAATTTTGAAATCATCATACTGCTTTTGGGTGTAAGTAGGGCTGATCTAATAAATTGTATGAAACACAGTGCCACACTTCATTATAGTCTATTTCCTAAAGTGGAAAAACCTTTTAGTATGTAAAGTGTATTTGCTTTTAATTTTCATTTTGATCTTGCATTTATGAGTTTTCAGAAACAAATGTACCTTTACAGGGCTGGATTTTAATACTGTCTTTACCAGTTTCACAGTTCCTCCTAAAAACAACGCTTAGACTACCAAGGTTCTTTCATTGTAACAGAAAAATTATATAGCTAGATTGTTCTTTCATTTCATGTAGTATCTCTATAACATTGGTATAAAACTTTTGAAAGTATAAGGAGAATAAAACTCGTAATTTAGATTTATGCGTGCTGAAATTTATGCATTATTTTTCATACTCTTTTTTCTGTCTGTCCAAAGTTTATCCCTCTTATTATTAATACAATTTGTTGCATGCAAGTGGAATTCAGTTTTTAATCATTATCCTTTTGTACAACTTTCAAATCTGTTATGGACACCACAACAGCATAGTCTGCCATGCCATCTGCAATATCTGAGAAAAAATTCAGATGAAAGGGTAAAACTAAGGAGGAGAAAAGGGTATTAAAGGGTACAATGGTGCCACTACTATCTGTCAAGCAGATTGCTTGGCACTATGAGCAGTAGTGCTTCCTTGACTCCCTTGAGAGCAGCCAGCACCCAAACAGTAAAACCAAGTTTGACTCAGTGGAAATAAGTTCTAAAATTGGACACCTATAGCCTGTCTAACTTTAATTAGGATTTTCTTTTTATTATATGAAAATTGGTTCAAAGCATTTTCTTATCAATAAAGTGTAAATCACTGGAGGTGGATTTCCAAATGTGTTTCTAAATTATTATTGCCATTTGGGTTGAAATTATTCATGTGTTTTATTATCTTTTACTCACCCCAGCAGGGTGAGTAACTGCAGGAGCCAGCTCTTCCAATATCCATGGACCACGGATAGAAGTTCAGTTGCGTGTTTCTGCACTTCAGTACAGCCTTCAGATGCATTCACAGGGTGCTTGCCCACGTTACCACACCAGAGGAAACTAACGAGAAGCAAACCCCCGGCAGGGAAAGTAATGTGTGACTTGGACATGGGCGCATGGTTAAAAGAATCATTTAACGCATCTCCCTTTGCTTTCAGTCATGAGAGGCAGGGCGCAAAATGCAACCCTGCCTTTCATGACTGAAAACAATGTGAGACACGTTAAAAGACACTTTTAACCACACACCCACGTTCAAAACCTCACGTTACTTTCCCTGCTGGGAGTTTGCTTCTTGTTAGTTTTCCCAGCACAGTAACGTGGGCAGGCAGCCCACTGTATTCAGCCCAAGCCCAACACAAAGCAAACAGGAAACAAAGATTGTCTTAATAGCCTTCCTTTGGCTGTCACCTCTTCCAGATTAGCAGTCTCCTTTGCTGGCCTTGGGGCGCCTTGCTTTGGGCTCCCAGCTCCCTGGCCATTTTCCCAGCAGTTTATCAGCTCCTCCTGCCTTGCACCCAGGAGAGTTCACAGCACAAGCTAGTCTGGAGTCTGGCTTGATGGCTGTAGTCCCAAAGCCCACAGTGACTATTAGGCTTTCTTGAGGGGGTTGCCACCTGCTTTGTCACACCTTAATGTGAATTTTTGTGTGGGGAAAGTTTGATAAAATTTATGTTTTGCCCTGTGAGTTTGGCCAGCATGAAAATGTGTTAATATGCTAATTGAGGACAAGTTACTTTAACAAGACTGAAGAAATCAATTTTGGGAATGATTCTATTTAAAAAATCACACTGGCATACTTCAGTACAATACTGTAGCTACATTTTAATCACTGAATAATTTATATTCATTTATTATTCATTTTATAATCATTTATATTCCCTAGGAAAATAAATGAAATTTGGTGCAAACCGTTCCATTAATGAAGATTTAGTTGAGACTGTAAACACAAACTTCACAGGTAATCCATAGTTACTGTTCTTGCAGCAACTTCAAGTTTGCTTAAGGCCTGAGCTCCTGAAATGGTAGAAATATAAGATTTGTCTCCGCAGCGTGAAAAGCAAGGCAACAAACACGTATTTTGGGTAACACAAAGCCACAGATTTTATTAATTAAATACAATTTCAGTCTAGGCAAAGCAGGAACAACAAACCAACTAAATTTGCATGAAGCCAAGTCCAGCAGCAGAAATAGCGAGTAGGTGGACACCAGCACATCTCCTGTTCCAGCAACCTGACCCTACCCTTCTTGGGGTCAAGGGGAAGGGGTGGCGCATGCCCAGGGCTAGGAATCCTGTACAGCTAGGTTGCTACCGCAGACCCTTTGAGGTTACCATCAATGCTGTGTGTCAGATGCCCCTTTGATGGCATTAACATCCACACCGTCTCACTCCAACCCCTCTGGTCAGTCTTTGAACAATGCACTTAGTGTCATGAAATTGGATCCAAACACATTGTCTCCTACCTGTAATGTCCTACCTGACCTGTCAAATTTTGATCCTAGTACCAGCTCACCAACTCGAAAATCACACAAAAAGGCTACTTTAAAAGCAGCCCCAAACAAGATAACTTCTGCTGCAGAGGAGCAAATTCCACTCAATTTCTGCACCATATCAGAAAGTAATTGCGGTAAAACCAGAAGTCTGTCATCCCCATTTCTACCCACCTGCCTATTACCAAGATTCCAAAATGCCCTTCCAAAGTGGGCTTGATCCAGACTCTGGATAACCCGTAAGCTAACAAAATTAAGAAATGATGGCCCTTCTCCTGGCAACAGTGCTGGGGGCCAAACCAGATTGATGGAGGTGTAAACTATATTAAACTACCTGTGGCAAAGAGATCGGGAAACCAGACTCTTATTCCCTCCCTGCTCTAAAAGCTTGGAACTCAATAAAGATTCTTTCATAAGCTGACCTGGTTGCTGGTACCAGAGAACCTTGATAAGTTTTGAAAACTGTAATGCCTAAGGTTCCCTAGGTCTGATAGAATGCACTCCAGTGTTCGGTGTTGCACCAGAAACACTTCATCTGAAATCGAGAAAGGGCATCTGCTATCTCATTCCTCAGTCCCGGAATGTTTTTAGCAGAAAACAAAATGTTATCCTTCAAACAAGTTTAAAACAAATATTTGAACTAAATGCATCACCCTGCTTGATTTTGAGGACAGATTATTGACAACATGGACCATGGCCATACTGTCACACCAAAAAACAATACTCTTATTCCTAAATTGATCAATCCACAAGCGAACTGCCGCTACAATGGGAAAAAACTCCAAGAAACTCAAATCCTTGATAAGATCACTTTCCACCCATTCAGATGGCCACTAGGGCTGAAGTGGCAACTCCTTTTTTCCATGCCAATATTTCATTCCACCATTTTGGAATTGCACATGACTTTCCGCAGCTTTTCCTCCAGCATTTTGGTAATACTGCACCCTTTGTTTTGTGACATCAGAATTATCAGAAAGCATTGGAATAATCTCAGAAGAAACATTGTTACACTACTTTAGCACTGTGACCACATGTTGGAAAGTGCCGGCGGAAATTGTAGAAGATCACAGACAAAAGTAGCGGAATGAATGTCTCTGTCACACTCGTTCATTGCAGAAGAGCTCTTTCCGTCGGAAACAGCTACTACGGCGGCTTGCTGTTTCAGCCCTACAGCTCCATGCACCAACGGCCCCTGAAATATATGCCCATACCTAATCCCCTAGTGGCGTTGGCAGGGCTTAATTTATGGGGGGGCTTGCCAGGGCTTAGCCCTGGCAATTAAATTCAAGGGGGGACTGAGCCCCCGGAAATACTCCCAGTAGGAGTGTGCCACCCTGAAATGTAAAAGGGAAGAGAAAGGCCAATATTGACCATTTCACAGTTAGAACTGAAAGCCAGAAGAACCCCACATTGTTTATTTGACTTTCATTAATGACTTTTATGCCCCATTCCCTGTGCTGACCATCATATAGATTCAATCACAAGAACTCCTGTTTTATATTCAGCGGTAGAGAGTCATATTAAATCTAGTGATTTAGATTACTAGTTGGAGACCAGGGTTCATTTTCTTGTTCTGTCAAGTTATGGGGCAGGGGGTGTGGCTTGCTAGGCAGGTTTTGGCCCTGGCAATTCATTTTTTATAAATTAAGCACTGGGCATCAGAGTGGATCTGAAGCTACACCTCTAATAACATATGCAAATCAAACCCCGTTATGAGAAATAGAAACAATTCCCAAGTTAACAGATCATCTCTCATCTCCTGAGTTACCCTAATGTGATGGTGGGGAGCAGAAACTCCCACAGCCTTGGTGTATAGTCTAGACAAAAAGGCCCTATCAGGTACAAGCAAAGTTTAGGTTCCCAAGGAAGGGACTGCAGCTCTCTCAAGACACCTGACCAGGACCGCAAGGCTCGAAGATGGCTGGACCGTAGTTGTGCCACTTGACTCCCCACTCAGCTCGTCCACAGTCTGAGGTGATCCATCTGGTCCGGTAGGAAAAAATGCTCCAAAGAGCCACATCAAGCCACAACAAAACACACCAGAGCTTTTAGCTCCAACTGTGCCTCTGCCAACTCACACCACCCTCAATCCCATCTCATTAATAAATGAGCTACAGAGCCCCTTGCTGCCAAAATGCCCGAATGGGAAGAAATTAAAGCAAAAAGGGTGCAATCTTTCCTAATGGCTGCTCGGACAATCCCCCAGCACAGCCCTGTTGGAGTGGCTGCTGGCCCTGCCCCAGTGTTGCATCCTTTTTCATTTAAAGGTACAAAAGGGACAAAGTATCTCCTACTCAAAGTATCTTGAAAGGGAGAGAGATCTCATTCTTTGAATTATATATTCTTTATATTTTTGTCCTCCATGTTTGCAGAGAAAAGCTTGAAAACCTGCTTGCATTGTGCCCTAATGCCTTGAAAACTAAAAACATCGAACAACATATCACCCAAACATAAACCACAAATTATATTTTAACTCATGATTTTAAGCCACATTAATTCATTTCTGTGTGTTAGGGAGAGCAACCCTGCCCCCACCCCCAAGTAAGTTGGTCAGATTTCACTGAGTTACAGACACTTTTCAAATGGATGCCCCCCCCACTTGCCCATATGTGCGGGCGGCTGGGCGTGGTGGGGGCATCCGTGGGATCGCCGTGGTGGGTGGGTGATGTATGTGTGCTCCACCCACCTCCACTGATCCCCCATGCATGGAGCAACGGGCGCCAATGGTATATGCTCCATGCACAGAGGTGGGTGGGTGTCCGTGGGATGGGCCACCCACTTGCCGCCACCTCCACCTATCCTGCAAGGACTGTGGAGGTGCCACGGTCCATGTGAAAACGGCCACAGAAACAAGAGGTGGATTAAGTGGATAGGTGTTTGGGAATCCTCTGAAATGTTGAAGGCAAGAGAGCTGCTGCTGCTGGAGTATATGGAACTTTTGAAGTGGGCTGTTTGTACATGGACACCCCCCCCCCTTCATGTTTGGGTGGTTGTTGGGGAGGCATCAGTGTAAATGGCCGGTGGGGGGGATGAAGGCAAGAGAGCTGCTGCTGCTGGAGTATATGGAACTTTTGAAGTGGGCTGTTTGTACATGGACACCCCCCCCCTTCATGTTTGGGTGGTTGTTGGGGAGGCATCAGTGTAAATGGCCGGTGGGGGGGATGGGTGTCCGCTCAGTGTTCACCTGTGTGAACACCAAGTGGGATGGGTGTGTGTGTGTGTGTGTGCGCTCCCGCACAATACCCACCTCCACCCATTGCACACTCATGTCCAGCCACCTCCATCCACAGAGCCCTCCGGAAAATTGGAGGAGGCTCCGTGGGTGGAGATGGGTGTGTGTCCATGTACTCAGCGGGTGGTGCTCGGTGATTATTTTTCATCTCATCAAGACTTCTCGTGTGGGGTCCTGCAGGGTTCTGTCTTGTCCCCTCTCCTGTTCAACGTGTATGTGCAGCCGCTCGGCGAGGTGATCAGAAGGTACGGGGTGAGGTGTCATAAGTATGTGGATGATACCCAACTGTACCTCTCATTTTCAGCTGACCCAGGCCTGGCTGTCTCGGTGCTTACCTGGTGTTTGGCGCTGTGGGGGACTGGATGAGGGCTAATCTACTGCGACTGAATCCTGACAAGATGGAAGTGATGTTAGTGGATAAGTTGATGGAGATGGCGACCACCTCGGTTGAGGGGGTTTGTCCTCCATTGGCTTCCCAGGTGTGGAACCTCAGGGTTCTTCTCGATGCGCAGATCCACCCTGGATCTCCAGGTGGAGGCTGTGGCGAGGAGTGCCTTCCGCCAGTTACATCTGGTGTGGCAGCTTCGGCCGCTGGTTTCGCTTCTGGATCTGGCCATGATCATCCATGCTTTTATCACCTCTCGGTTAGACTACTGTAGCGCGCTCTACGTGGGGCTACCTATGGTGACGGCTCAGAGGTTGCAGCTGGTGCAGAATGCGGCGGCCCGGCTCCTGGTGGGGCTGGGTCGCCAGGAGCACATTACACCAGTGCTCCAATCTCTGCACTGGCTGCCAATAATCTTCCGGGCTCGATTCAAAGTGTTGGTTTTGACCTATAAAGCCCTACACGGTCTGGGCCCTGCCTATTTGCGAGACCGCCTCCATCCCTGGGCTCTGGACCAGCACCTACAGTCAGCTGGGAGCGCCCTGTTGGAGGTCCCTCGGGTTTCCCGGGGGGCCATGCAGGACAGGGCGTTCTCAGTTGCCACGCCGCCCCTCTGGAATTCCCTCCCGGTGGGGACCTGTCAGGCCCTGGATCTCCCGGTTTTCCATAGGAATTGTGAGACCTGGCTGTTCTGTTAGACGTTTGGCGAGGGAGAAGGGTGAGGGTGGATGGGGTAGTGGGTCGAGGGGGGGGTTGGGGTTTTTTCTCCTCATTTTTACTATTTTTATTATTGGTATATGATGTTTTTATAGGTTTTATTGTATTTTATTGATTTTGATTTTGTTAGCCGCCCCGGGCTGCCTGGCAGGAGGGGCAGGGTATACATTTAAAAAATAAATTAAATAAATAAATAACACACATACACACACACCCCTCCACCCACTGCGGCCAAACACCCACCCACCCTACCTCCATCCGTGTAAAAATGGCCATGTTTTCAGAGGTTCTTTGTTTTGCATAAGATGCAGTACAAATGTCCTTTCAACTTATGAACAATAAAAATGTCACAAGAGTTGAGAAGGGTAGGAAAGCAGGAGAGGTGGTTATAGGAAGTACCCAGCTCTCCCTATTCAGCTAAAAGTACAGTGAGTTCCTGCCTTTGTCCTAGCTTAGTGGAGGACTTTTGCATAGCTTTCCCTCCTCCTTTTGCTTCCATTGAACATTTAAAATTGATTTTAATTTTTTAAAAAAAAAAAATTATTGAATGAATGACGTGTTTAATTTGATACTGAGTTATTTTATGATATGTTAACTTTTGAAAATTACATGTGGTATTTTATTTTGAAAATATGGCCGTTGTTACACAGACAGAGGTGGGTGGGGGGATGGGTGTTTGGACATGGAGGTGGGTGTGTGGCCATTTACACGGACACCCACCCACCACCACTCATGGGGCCTCCTTCGGTTTTCCTGAGGGCCCTGTGGGTGGAGATGGATGGGTGTAGGTGTGTGTGTGTCGGGAGCGCACACGCACAAACACCCACCACCCTGTTGTTTACATGGGCACACATCCATCCCACCACCCACCACCGGCCATTTACACGGACGCCCCCCCAACACCCGCCAGAACACCGAACGGGTGCGAGGGGGGCATCCTTGTAAAAACGGCCAATATTTAGTGTGTGATTGCTGTGCTAGACCTAAATATGAGAGAGAGAGATAAGAGACACATTTGTTTAAATAGATGGTATCTTTTATTGGACCAGCATCTGTTGGTGAGAGTATGAAAGTATTAGAGCTACGTAGAGGAAGAGATTTATGCAACTAATACCAATCTTGCAGATGACACAAAACTGGTAGGGGTACCTCATCCCTTGGAAGATAGAACTAGAATTCAAAACAAATCTTGATGGGTTGGAAAACTGGGCTGAAATTAATAAAATGAACTTCAACCAAGATAAATGTAAAGTTGTATTTAGGGAAGAAAAGGTAGATGCACAAGTACAAGCTGGGGGGATACCTGGTTGGGTAGCAGCACATGTGAAAAGGATGCAGAAATTGTGGTTGGTCACAAACTGAAAATGAGTCAATAATGTGCAAGTGCCGTGTTAGGCTGCATTAACAGCAGCATTCTCTCCCAGTGATAATTCCACTCAATTCAGCACAGATCAGACCTCACCTGGAGTATTGTGTCCCGTTTTGGGCACGTCACTTCAAGAAGGACATTGACAAATTGGAGCAGGTTCAAGGGAGGATAACAAAGATGAAAAAAGGTCTAGAAAGCAAGTCTTATGAAAGAGGTTTGAGGAACTGGGTATGTTTGGTCTAGCAAAAGGAGATTAAGGGGAGACATGATAGCAGTATACAGATATCTAAAGGGCTGCTACCAAGATGATAGCAAGGAACTGGTCTTCATTGCTCCTGAAGGCAGGACTAAAATAATTAGCTCAAATTACAGGAAGGTACTTTCTGGGAAAATACCAGGAAAAATATCTTAACAGTAAGCTGTTCAGCAATAGAACAAGTTGCCTAGTTAGGTTGCAGGCTCTCTGTCACTGGAGGTGTTCAAAAAGAGGCTGGACAACCATTTGTTGCTGTTGTCGGGGATGTTGTACTTTGTAGACAACTTGCATCAAAACAGGGCGTTGGACTAGATGTCTTTCCAACGCTGGCATTCTCTGAGTCTTTGAAGAGCTTGTACACTGCCACCCGACAGAAGGTAATACAATAAAAAGTATCAAATACTTTGGGTGAAAACAGACATGACACTAACTCCACTTTAACCCCGCTTTAACATTTCTTATCCATGTTGCAGGGCTGCATAGGACACCAATACAGCCCTGCAACATGTATAAGAAATGTTAAAGTGGAGTTAACATCCTGTCTGTTTTCACCCTTTGTCTTCTGTCTCTCTTGTGTTATTAATGCAGCCTGGCATCTGAGGCAACTCCCCTCTTCCTTACAACATGCCATGTCAAACGTCAAAATGTCAAACTGTTGCAGAAACTTGTAACAGATGATGTCTTTGAGCATGGAAGAATGGTGATCTACTTGTGGTTGATATCTTGATCACAGCTGACAGCCTGATCCACAGAAACTTCACCATTAAAGTGAATGGGCTTGTGCCAACAGAATAATTTAGGATTGCATTGTTAGTCTGCTGCGTGATAGAAGCCACAGTATGGATGGGAGAAATGTTGGGGTGGGGGCGTTGGGGTTCAGAAGAACTGAGAAAGGCAGAGAGAAAGAGAGAGAAGACAGAGTAAAATAAGCACAGGAGTGTATGGGTCAGAAAAAAATAACGTAAGGGAAGGAAGGTTTTAGAGTGAAGAAAACCTTTTTTAAAGGTTGAAAAAATATTTTAAAAAATAACCTGAGGAAATAAGAATAGTGAAAAAGACTAAAGAAAGAATGCATCTTTATAGAGAACTGAGTGAAATGATTAAATGAAAAAATAAACATTAAAAACCCAAGTAAAACTTAGTTAGTCTATGATTTAATATCTCTTTAGGAAAAAATAATAATTGGAAAATGTTCTCAGCTTTGGAAGGGTAATGGTGCCCATGTACAAGTTCCTCCCTCCACATACTTTGGCCTGGGTAGCTCCACCCCATTTTGTTTTTGAACATGACAGCTATGAAAACGGACTCTGTTTGCATCATCAAAAACACTGAGCTGGAAATTCTATTGATGACCAGACCTATAACATTATGGAGTAAATGGAACCAAGTGATTATTCCAAAATAATATTGAACTTTGGAATCCTGAAAACTCATCACTGTTTTAAGATCAGGGTTAAATATATGATAGATAGATAGATAGATAAAATCTTTAATTTTTTTCATGGCATTTTAAATTATCTCAGACCGTTTTTAGACGAGATGCTACCACACAGGTCCACCCATTCCCCACCCACTCGAACTCCTGTCTGAAAGTGGTGTGGGGGGTGCGTGCTCCCATGGCCCACACAGCACCTACCCATGACCACTCACAGAGCACTTGCGAAAAAGCCGGAGTGCTCCATGCAGGGCCAGGCAGAATGCAGGGGACCTCCCTGTTGAACCTCTCCCCACTCACTACATGTGCATGGGCGCTCTTCAGCCATCCCACTCAGCAGACACTGACCCACCCCATAGCTGTGCTCATTTAAAAATGGCCTAAGTCTTCTACCAAACATGAATCTTAACCTTATGGATCATTATTTATTAGTTTATTATGGTCAGACTCCACTAGTTCAAACAGAACTGAGGTAGTTAATTATCAAATGTTTCTGTTGGCTCTAACAATAAGTAACCTTTACTGAGAGAGTGTGGCTTACTGTAGATACAATATTGCAAGGTGTGAGGAGGGGTTTGGGGGATTAGGGCATACACTTGAATTTGCATCACAGAATTGAGAGGGACTGCCTTAATCTGTTTCTCAGGTTGTTCTAACCAGTTCAAGAGCAGTAAAACAAGGTTATGTAATTGACATGTGATGTAGCCCAAAATAGTGACTGCAAACATAGGCTGCTGTTGCTGGGCAGTTGTCAACTGCTAAAGAAAAGAAAAAAAATCCTTTAACTGTACAACAAACAGACCTTTTAAAATGAAAATACTGCTCTGATTTAAATGGAGTCAAACAGAATGTAAGGCTTCTGGATTTATTTTAATTTTTTTACCATGACACCATAGCAAGTTACTTAATAGCAAATGTTGTGGAACTGAAGTTTAGGAAACACAAGTTGTTGTTTAGGAAACATGACATGCTTTTATCTTTTTGATTTGCTCCAGAACATCTATTGTAAGTGGCGACTTAGATTTATTTATTTATTTATTTATTAGCATGTATACCCTGCCCTTCCCCAAAGGCTAAGGGCTGCTTACAAAAAACATAAAATACAATTGAAAGAAATTAAAATACAGCCACCTCACACCTAATCCCTGTCCCCGCCCGCCAAATGCTTTAACAAAAAGAAAAGTTTTACACCACTTTCAAAAGATAATCAGGCTCAGACTCAGATGGACCTCCAGGGGGAGGGAGTTCCATAACATTGGGGCAGCAAACAAGAACGCCCTCCTGTGTGCCCCCATCGATTGAACAAGCGTAACAGGGGGAACCCACAGGAGGACTTTGTAGCTTAGACTTACATATTTTGTTTCTTTCTCAAAGATATTATGTGATTTCTCCTGTAAAACATAAACTTTTTGTTAGCTGTATATTGCTTTTTAAATGTGGGTTATTATCATGGCAAGTTTTTATCATTTATTGATGTGATGATAATTGTTAAAAGGTTAAAATACATATTTTCTAGGAGTTATGTAGCTTACCTATTAGAAGAGATTATAAGGTTTACAGTAATAACATTGATTTGAGCAACAGATGTGGAAGACTCAGAGATCTCAGGAAAGAAAATTACATTTCACATAACTTGGTGAGCACAAATGAAAGCTTGAAATAGGATTATGACAAGATTTTCATGCTGCAAGAGGAAAACTCCTTTACTAGGGTTATGCCAGAGGGAAAAATCCTGGTGCAGGGGTGGCTCTGTTTCTGAATCAGATTTTCTGGAGAAACTTGGGTGCATGAGGACACGCTGCAGAGGTCCAATCCCCATGAAATCACGGCTGCCACACTGCAGGGTCAGCACAGGCAGCTCGGAATATGAGCAGCCCCTCCTCCCCATGAGGAATTTGGGGGTGATTTCAGACATTGGCCACGTCATGGAATCACCCAAATGATTCCCTGGCGGAATCAGACCGGTCCGTCAGCAGACGAGCTGGCAGATTCCGCCGGGGAATTGGGGAGGGACTGCGCAGCGCAACGTGCAGCCGCACAGCCCCGCCCCCCACGCTTCTGAGGCCACCTGCCCTCCAGGAGACGGGCGGGCGTCACAGCCAATGCAGCCGCAGTGCCCGCCCGCCCCCGAGGTATTAACCACGGCCCGGAATCGGTGGCGCGCATGGCTGCCGATTCTGGACCATGGTCAGGAACCAGACGAGACGTTACCACGCTCAACCACGGTGAATCCCGCCATGGTTGGGCGTGGTAACGTCACGTCTGTTGGGGGCAAAAAGTGATTCCCGCCGGGTGTTCACCCCCGGCGGGAATCACTTTGACCACGCTTTCGGAGGTGGTCCGCAGACCATCCTCGAAAGCATGGTTATTTTGATTCCTGCCGGAGGTTCACTGTGGTGAACATCTGGCGGGACTCAAACAGACGTTACAGGACCATTCCCCACCACAGGGGATTGTCTGTGGTTGAGCATGATCTCGTAACATCTGAAAATACCCTGGGTGAAGGCTGCTCTTGAAGCTCCCAACACGCCCGAGGCAGGTTGCAGCACCAGTCACATGAGTGGGCACCTAGCCATGTCCTACCTACCTCCTGCAGCCTGACCAAGATCCCGCCCCCGGCCATGGCGTGGCATAAATCCCTGATCTGGACCCTCCTCTTCCTGAGCGCATTCCTTAATCATTTTACCTCCAAATTCTGTGGTCCTTGCATTAATTTTCATGGTGGCTCCTTGGGAGGGGGCTGCAAGGTTCCCCATTCCTGCCATAAATATTGGAATTATGATTGCTGATGAGCTGTTCTGCAACTGTACAACTTATAATGTTGGGGTTATTCCCATCTCTCTATTAGTTTATTAGCCAAAAGCCTGATCATTCAGCTTTCTAGGGGATGAGAGGTGAATTTCTTGTGCACTCAGTACTCAGCAGGGGGTATTCTAAACGTGGAGGTGAAGACATAAGAACTCCCCTAGCGTTTCAGGTCTAGATCATGGATTTGTGCCATGGATCTGCCCCTATCCTTGTGTGCATGCCCTCAACAATGCTCCCTTACCCTGAGCAGTCTTTCAAAGTTCAGGAGTAAGAACAGGTTCCCCACAGAGGATTCATTTTTATTTAATTCAGTTTTATTAAATGAATTTTGTAATGTATCAGCTGAGTTGAAAAAGAAACTTTGATACTTTACCCAGAAATTGAATTAAATACAAAATGAATCTTATGTGGGGTTACATCCAAATAGAAGGGTCTGCCCATCCACATTGTTTTACTGGATCAGAAACAAAGTCATTATGGCTGCAATTCTCAAATCAGTTACTTCAGAGCATTCTCATTGAAATTAATGGGACTGCTCCAAAGTAAAAGGTTTTAGGATTACAGCCACGGTTATATTTTTTAAAAGTGAAACATTTTCACTACTTTCCTGGGTTTATTTTTTCCCTATGAGCAGGGGTGTAAGCTTCTAAGATTCAGGAGTCTAAACCTTAGTATATCGCACAAGGGCTGTATTTGGCTTTTTGCTTTTACATTAGGTTTTTTTCTTCTTCAAGGAAATAATCTTTGTTTTGAACAGTTAACTTTTCAGGCTTTTTTCTTCTCTACTTAACTAATTACTTAAAGTGAAGCAAGGTTTACCCTGATGTAATTCAACTATGACATTTATTAAAATTACATTTACTGTTCTGTATTCACATGCGGTAGACATACATTTTATTCACACCTCCTCACTTTCCAGACCAGTAGTAGCTGGGTAATCTTGATGCACCTAATTCCAAGTAAAATTATCTTGTTCTTGGAAAGAAAGAAGTGCTTTAAAGATCTATCCGGCAACCTGACATCAACCTATTTTAGGGTGTCCTTTTTCATATCCAAATAGCTGTCATTCCACACAAAATAATCTGCAGTGGGATTTCTGAACTCTTCCCTGCTGCAACTATGGATAGTTAGGACTGCTGTAAATGCTTTCTTCCAATCCTAGGGATAGCCAGGAGATTGAATCCCATCTATTGTGATCTGGGAACAGTACTACATGCTCTTGTGAAGATATATACTAGGCTATTAATACATGTCCACTCATAATGGCTCTTCCAATGTAGAACTTCCTTGTAATTTTACAGGTCTTTCCCTGTACCAGTCTAAGTTGTTGATTTTTTGTGAATAATGTTTCTTTCTGATATGCCACCAACAATCTATTTGTGAGCATCTTGAGGAAAATGGTGTGACAACTAATAACCAACATTGATTTGTAGAGGTGCATGATCCAGCTGTGATTAGTCTTCCATGAGAGCACTGGAAACTACTACATAGATTTAACCCTAGGTCCTTCCTAGTGTCCCAACTCTTTTTTGGTGTGTGTGTGTGTGTGTGTGTGTGTGTGTGTGTGTGTTTGGGGAGTCTGCTTTGGGCAATTACATAGTTCAGGATGTTTAAGACTGCTTTCTACTACAGCTAAAACTTGCCCTCACAATTCTTCCAAATCGGTTCTCGCTGAGATTTGGAAGAACGAGAACGAGTCAAGAATCGGCCGATTCTCGACCCAGTCTCACGAGAATCTCGTGCAGCTGAAAACTGGCTATGCACATGCGCAAGATATCTGAGATTCCCACATATCTGAGAGATCACCTGTCCTTCCATGCCTTACTGTGGCCACTGTGATCAGCCAAGAACGCCTACCTGTGGATGCCATCTATTTGTCTTGTTTGTATACTGAGGGCTCGTGGGGAGATGTTCTCAGTTGCTGCCCCGATGCTATGAAACTCCCTTCCCCCTGAGGTTCATTTGAGCCCAAGCCTAGGCATCTTCCGGAGGCGGTGCAAGACCTTTCTGTTTGTTAGGGCATTTGGCAGGCAGGGATGGGGAATGGGGGGTTGGAGGGGTTTTGGTGGGGTTGGGGAGGGATGAGGGTAAAGGTTGGGGGGTTGGGGTTTTTATGCTCTTTTTATATGTATTGTTTTTATTTGCATTGTAAGCTGAGCCATTTGGGAATGGCAGGGTATAATTGGATTAAATAAATAAATAAAATGGCCACTGTGGCAATCCTGTGCATGTGTGCCCCCCCCCCCCCCGGGAGGACATTTTACACATGTGCAGAGCATGTTTTGAGGTTCAAGAATCTCATGAGATTCTTGAGAAACCTCAAAACACACTGTGCATGTGAAAAATGGCCACCGGTGGTGCACGTTGCGCAGAATGGCAGCAGCAGCCATTTTGCCCATGCACAGAGTGTGGGATTTTGCCGGGTTTGCAGGAATCCTGCGTAATTCTTGTGAGAACGGATTCTGTTCTCGTTTCAGCCCTACTTTCTACTTTTAGACATAATATGCAAGTATCAAAGTACTGCACACAGGAAGAAAAAAAACAGAGGCACAAATATAAAATGAAGGGTAACCATCTACGCAGTAGCACTGGAAAACGGGGGCCTGTGAGTTATGGTAGATCATAAACTGAACATGAGTGAACATTATGCTCTTGGAAATAGGCAAATGCCATTTTGTGCTGTTTAGCATGAATGTCATTTCCAAGACTTGGGACTTTACTTAGTGCTGGGGAGATCTCAACTGGACTATTGTGTTCAGTTTTGGGCACCACACTTCAAGAAGAATGTAGACAAACTGCAGATGTTTCAGAGGAGAACAACTAAGCTGATAAAGGGGCCAGAAGACGGGCCATATGAAGAATGGCTGAAAGGATTGACTGTTTAGAGTAGAGAAAGGAGACTATGGGGTAGGAGTGGGGTGGGGTTGGGCATGATAGCAGTTTTCAAGTATCTAAAAGGATGCCACCAAAACCATTTGTTCTCCACTGACATACAGAAGATAGAATAAGATGAAATTGGCTTAAATTGCAGTAGTGTAGGTTTAAATTAGATATTAGGGAAAATTTCTATGTCAGAGCTGTTGGGCAATGGACTAAGCTGCCCAGGAAGGTTGTAGAATCTCGTTCCTTGGATGTTTTCAAAACCCAGCTGGACAAGTATCTATCTGTGATTCTGTGGGCAGAGGATATTCTGACCTGGAGAAGAGCTGTTTGAATAAATGACCTTCGAGGTCCCTTCCAACTCTACAATTCTCTGGTTCTAAGAACCACTACAAATAAATGGGAACAGTTCATTTACTCAACATTGCTTCATAGACAAATAATGTAATTTTAAAAATTGTTATATTTTAGTTGTGCTTTTTTATCCCTCAGAGGAAAGGGCAGTGGACTCTTTATGAATTAAAATCAAAGAGAGAGAGAGGGATAGAGAGAGCAGTGTGAGAGGAGTAATTACAGATATGGAGGGAACGGTATTGGGAAAACGCTGGAGGTTAGTTGAAATAGCTAGAAAGGAGAAACAAGAGATCAGGAACAATAAAATACAGGAAGGGAAGATTTGGAGGCAATTGGATACAGTTTAAAAACCTTGAGAACCCCAAACAATACTTGATAGTAATTGATTATTAATTGCTAGTGAGGAAAAAATAAAATAACTTGGAGTGCATAATGTAAATAATTTTGCATGTGAAGCTGTTTAGTTACTGCAACTAAATAATCATCACAATAATTAAATTATGTAATGTATTTGTTTACATTTTTTTCAGAATGTACATTTTGGATTCTCCAGAGTGGTTGCAAAATTTGGACTTCAGCATCATCCCTAAATGTCCTGTTTTAGTTCCATTTGTTAAATATGTGTTACATACATTGTACACTCAGCTCAAATAACTTCCATTACGTAGAGGAAACATGAAGAGCTGAGGACTAAAGATAGTAGGGCTACAATATTTTGTTTAGGTGTCCATCTTATTCCCATGTTACATCTAACAAGAAAAGAGTAATTGGGCCCAGTGAATTACCAGTAAACCTCAGGTTATGGTAGAATGATGGTAAGTAGTGCTCTTCCCTTCTGAACCAGCGTACCAGAGTTAGGGAACAATTTACTTTTGAAAGCATCTTCTAGAGAAACATGTAAGACTGTTTATGTGATCACCTGTGGTTATCAAAGATCCCATGGTATTTTTTATCATTTATCATTTTATCATTGAAGTAATGGAAACCTTGATGTCATGACTAAATGCTAATTAACTAAAGCAAAAAACTTAACAGTTTAAAAATACACTTAAATGTACAACAGCTTTCTTAAAATACACACAAAAACACAATTCAGTACAATTACAGTTCAAAACACCTTCCACTCCATGCATTGCAACAAAACATAAACGCCAAAAAACATAGAAATTAATTCACAATTAGAGCAATATTTAATATTTTATCAACATACATTTAATATATATACTAAATTCCTTACCATACATATGTCATTTTTATCAATAACTAAACGTGCACATTTTACTATTATGAAACTAATTTATTATCATAATTTGACAAGGAACAATTGTGTCAGAGTAATTTAAGTCTGTTTCTACATAACTTCTTTGTGCACAACGAATTGTATAATTGTATAATGTCTACACTCACATTCTTTGCTTCATTGTATAAACTGTATAAACTCTCCAGGCGCTGCGAGATCTCCCCTCACATTTGTCCAGTGCATGCGATGGGTCCAGTGCATGCGATGGGCAGGGGGATCTCGCGCGGGGCGGCAGGAGCCTTTGGCAGGGGTCAGGGCAGGAGGAATCTCACGGGGGGGAGGCTTTGGCAGGGGTCACTATTCAGGGGGAGGAGATATTCATGATTCAAATACGCGAGGCCAGTGTGAATTTTCACCACAAGCAATTAACGTTTAAGCAGTAATAACATTTTATTTTCCTAATGGAACTTTTTCAAACTTTGTGTGTATGATGGTCCTCACAACTTACAGCCATGGTTAAATTTTCAGAAAGATAGGTCAAGCGGTTTCCTCAAAATCGGGGCTTCAGCAGTCCCCTGTTTATAATGAAAGGTGGCTGTACATTTAAGTTTCAGGCAGCTGCCGCTGCCTGAAAATAACTTTGTATTATATACTATCAGCCTAAAATTTTCCCACTCTGTGTGGGTAATTTCCTTCCTCTGTCCTTGTAGACTGCCAATATTTACAATTTTGGGGTGAGTTATTTTCTAGCAAGTGCCTTCTGATTGTGTTACACAAAAGAAGTTGGTATCACTGGGCGAAGCCACACAAAATGTTACTGTGAGTTGGGCAACCTTACCTCAATTTGGGTACCATTGCCACAAGATGCAGTGGCTCATATGCCTGGCATTGCCAGATGTTCACCCCATTCTGAGGTGGAGTGGCCAGCTGGCTGCTATGTCCTGCGACCTTAGAAAAAGGCCGGGCATGCAGGGCGTAGCAGCCTTACAGAAAGTGGGTTAAGGCTTCCTGAGTCGCAGTATCACAGCATCGCTTGTGGGCCTGGTTCCTCTCTGTCGCACACTGTAGTGCGGTCCGCTGTGGGGCTTTGAGCAGTGGGCACTGTCACTGTTGTGACACATCCATGTCATAGCTGGGGATGGGATAGTGGGCAGGCATGGGGAGGGTTGGTGGAGTGGGGCTGGGCATCTGCACATGTGACCAGTGCCTCGGCCTGTTCCAGGGCATGGTGGGATATCCAATATTGTCCTGACTGCCCAGTTTCCTCGTGTGTGTGTGTGTGTGTGTGTGTGTGTGTATACCATGTGCCCTGTTCTCTGAACTGGCCCCAAAGTGTGGCAGCTGTGACTTCCTGCCCCGGTCCCTCTCGACTCATATGGCTTCACCCACAAATTTTCACGTTCTATTTTTGTATAATTCCCATTAGAAAACTATACTGTGAATACAAGGAATATCTACAACATGATGTTTAAACTTTTTTTTAGTTTTTTTTTTCTGAGAAATTGAATATAAATTGTCCTGTGGAACTGGAACCTTATGTATTATTGAACTTGTCAGTAGACAGATCTATATGATATTATACAGGAAAGCTAAATAGGGCTGTTACATCATTTATCTGTTTTAGAGGAACTGAAGGACATATGATTTCAAAAAAGATAAACCTTTCCTGGTTTGTTCTTTCTGTAATCATTTAGCAACAGAATGATTTAATAATTGTATTATGTCCTATGCGGCTTGTGACTAAGAAGGCACAGTATTGACAAGGATTACATCAAATAATATATTTCAAGAATATATACAAAATATGCCCTGTGTAAGTATCTTGAAGTGTCTTAAGTGTAACTTGCTTGTACAAATTTCATTTGTTTTTGAAAACACTGTAATGAAAATGTTGACTTAACAGGTGTACAGTTTGTTTTGTTTCATAAAACAAATTGTTTTCATGGGAATTTTGCAGTAGGGTTCATTTTGTAGCATCAGACCTGACTTGTCATATTAATAGACGTCAGCCGTCTGTGGGAACCTAAAAATGATATTGCAGTACTCAATGGTGTACAAAGGAAATTGTGCAAGACAGTGGGACCAATTCCATGCCCCGCGGATCCTGTGAGCATCCACGCGGGAACCACACGCACCCCCATTGCCAGCACATTGTGCCATGCAGAAACCACACACGCGTGAGCATGGGATCCACGGGGCATGTGATCAGCCCCAATGAAAAGCTGCGCTGTGAACAATCATATGTGGAGTTTTGATAGATAATAACTTTCAAATGGTGTAAAAATCCAAGTACTAATATTTTTAGAGCTACTTTTTTTACTATTCAGTGTTACTTTTAGCACTTTCCCTTTTCACTTATTTTTAGACTATCACTCTTATTTTCGGTAACCTTTCTACTATTTTCCTAGAAATTGTATTTAAATTAGTAGATAGAAAATATATTGATACATATTGAATATATTATTTGTCACTGGGAGCTCACTCTCACTGCACTCATTATGTCACATATAAACCACTAGCTGTTAGCACCAACTGGAGTTCCTTTCACTTCCGTGGGGTTCACGTCCACACTAAGGGCATGAATCAGATGAAGGAGCATGCTCAGTGCTCATGCATGCTGATGAGACATACAAAATGTATTTTGATTTGATTTTTCTTTTAAAATTAGCCTATATATTCTCTAACTTTTCATTACTCTTCAACTAGTTAAGTATCAGAACTGTTTAACAGGATTTTATTATATTGCAAAACATGATTTAGTTTGTTTTTAAACATATGTTTATGAATGGGATCTCCTAGGACTGATTCTGTTTACAAATGTAGTGTCGGTAAACCAGTTTTCTTTTAAAACCTTTAGTTTGTATATTTGTGTGACTTCTCCTTGGAAATTATTATTATATATTTGCAAAATTGTATATAACTGAAGTTGTTATTGATATTAACCATGTAAATATCTATACATTATAACTATTCAACCACATCGGAGGCGACACTATCCTGGAGGATCCATTGTGCATCATTAAACATTTATAGGAGACAGTTTCTGTTCTTAAGAACCTACAGTTTAAACAGAGTAGCCAAGGTCACACAGAAAGTCAGTGGAAGTGCTAGGAACTGACCCGACTAATCTCAATCTCCATCCAGTACCCTATCATATTTTGTGCTAGAGTTTCCTTTGAATATGAAAAGGAAAATATTGTATCCTGTAATATCTTGGCACCTGGTATCATAAGCTCCTATGAATTCTAAACTCATTTGGTACCTACTATTGTAAGAAAACTCATCTCCATTCTTTTCTAACTACTGTCCATAACCCTGTTTCTTCTACATTCAGCCTCTGAATGGTCTGTGTTTGCCTAGTGCCTTGACTTCATTTCCACTGAATCCCTCCTGAAACCCTTACAATCCAGTATCTTCCTTTATCACTTCAGTGGGCTGCTTTTACTGAGGTTACTGGTGACCTTCCCCTCACCATGTCTAAGGGTGGTCTTGCTCTAGCAGATGTTTCCCCAATCATTCACCTTAATATCACTCTCCATATTGGGTAATCTTGTTTCTCCTTTTAAAACTTGGACATCTCATTGAACAACTTATTGATTGTCTCCTTCCCTCTTCTATCACAGTCTGTAATTGTCTGCTTTGGTGTGCTGTTCTTCCCTTCTCCTCCTCCTCCTCTTACTCAACACTCTCCTCCAAAGCAGCTTCATCCCCTCCCATTCCGTAATTGACCTTTCAGCGAGAATTCACAAAACTGTCTTTCTCCTGAGACATTTTTCTTTCTGTCTGTCACTGTTTCATGTTCAGCCTAATAAAATAGGACTTCTCATCTCTCCTCTCAAATGCACCTTGGTGTTTCCCTTCTCCATCATAGTTACCACTTAAATTCTTCTGTCCTGCCATTTGTACCAGCTCACATCTTTAGTGAAGAGTCTGTCTTTTTTTGAATTACTGTGAATCTAAGCTCATGGAAAATTATAGTACTTCTTTCTCTGCAGATTCTCTGAATTCTTTCTCAACATTCTTGTTCCCAAAACACTTGTACATATATAGTGGAATCTGCATAAGTGGAACTTTCATTTCTGAATAAGTTGAATTATTTTTTTCCCCACAGCCCCAGGTCTCTGGGGATGTATAGCTGCTTGATCTAGATAAGCAGAATTCGGAATACTGATTCCTCAAATTTTTAAGTAGTAGAGAGAATATCCCCACCTCGAATACCAGGACTTTTACATGGATTAATGATTTCTTGGCAGCATGAGGTTAAAACACCGTAGTATATAGTCTTGTCAGATAAAGTCTTCATGTTAGGCAGGCTAGAGATGGCTGTTAGGAAATATCAGTTTTCCCCAGACATGCAGACTCTCACTGACAGCCAAGCAGAGGTAGGTGTGTGTGTGTGTGTGTTGAGAGAGAGAGAGAGAGAGAGAGAGAGAGAAGTCCTGTCCGTTCTGACTCTGAGCTCACTTTCAGACACACACACACACACATGCATATTTTGGCTGTGGGAGGGAATGCGCAGCCAGGATATGCGCAGGGATTGGCCGGTCTGAAAGCACCCCCGCCGCCAGATACGTGCAGGGATGTAGAGCAGGAATTCCAGCTCTCCATCCCTGCGCATGTCTGCTGGCAAAGCCGCAGACACTGAAAGTGGCCTGAGTCTCAGGCAGGCTTTCTCAAGGGGGTTGAGAGTGAGCACTAGATATCCCTGTCTCCAGCTTACCCAACACTCTGAGGGTCAGGAACGTCAGAATTATACACACCCAGAACTCTGGCTTGCTGTTTGCTGTGACTCTCTGCTTCTGAGGAAAAGGAATGGAATTGGGGATGGAGAAACCTGGTACTAACTTAGGGTTTTAACAGACAAAAAAGTAACCCACAGGAACCCAGAATAGCTCCATGCAGCCCCACAGAGCTCCCACTCATGGGTTTAGCATGTGCAACAGAATAAACGGGCAGCCCCATGCCTGCATTTCATGTGCTTGTGGCAGCCTCCAGCTCGTTCTATGTATGCTCAGCCCTTTTCCAAAATGATGCCAGCAGCGTTATCATGGCCGATGGTCATTTTGTGCATGTGCAGTTTGTTTTTTCTTTTTTAGTGAGATTCTCATGAGAATCTTGCACCACTAGCGAGATCTTGCTAATGATTCGAGATTCTGTTGAGATTCCCATGAGAATCAAATCAGTTCTTGTTTCAGCCCTAACTGGGATAAATCTATGGAGAGCTGGAGAGAAGAGCCCTGAACACTGGGGCAGCTGTGGGCTCAGGAAGTCAGGTGTCTCCAGGACTGGGGCAGGAGGTTCTGGAGCTGCGGGGATGGGAGAGGGGCAGTGTACAGCAGGTGGAGATCCTGGGATCACAGCTCCCTCAGCATCAGGTAAGCACTGGTGGCAGTTCTTCTTGGAGTTTGGGAGGTGTGGGCAGTTCCTCTTCCCAACAACAGTTATCAGCGGAGCTCTGTATCTCACTCACACAGACTGCAACTTTGTCAAAGTGCCCCTCCCCTAGGCAGCAGTGGTTCCCGGTGTCCATGTGATTCTCTCCAAGGGGAGGGAATTGGGCAGCGATCTCCACCTCCTACACTCTATTGCCAACTTCCTCCGTCCACTGGCACATCCTGAGTTGCAAGTGCTGTCACTGGCACTTTGCTGCTGCTGCTGTAGGAGCTGTGATCCCAGGGTCCCCGCCTGCTGTACACTGTCCCACTCCTATTTCCACAGCTCTGGGCACTCCTGCCCCAGCCCTGAGGGCACAGGGCTTCACCAGGCTCCTACCCCAGCAACACCAGGTTGGGGCAGGGGCATTGGGAGACAATCTTCTCAGCGGCCCAGGGCAGCCCGATCACTAGCTCTCCTTTCCCTCTCCTTTCAGCTGCCCAGATATGCTGGCTAGGCGTGTGCACCAATAACACGTTTTTTGTTATTGTTTTCATGATTAGGTATCTTTGTTTTCTCATTTTTGCTATTGAGAATTTTATTTTTCGTTTTTATTTTTGTTTGCCATTGGCTTCAACGGGAAATGGATTTCCAGCTGTAACTTCTTCAATTCTTATCCTAATTGAATGGAATTAGAACAAATTGTACTGATTACCAAAGGATCATCTCTACCAAATTTCATAACGATTGGACTAAGGGTCCCAATTTTATAAGTAATTGACATTTGTGGTTTGTACACACATTTCCAGCTCTAACGTCTTTGTGTTCCATCCAACTCTGGTGAATTTTTGACACAGTGTACTCTCTATAGAAGGGTTAATCCCTGCCAAGTTTCAGAAAGATTGGATAAAGGTTCCTGATTTTATAAGCAATTTAATTGTTCCATGGTTTGTACACACATTCCAGCTGTAGCATCTTTGTTTTCCAGCTGATTTGGATGAACTTTGGACTGGTTGTTTCCCCTCACTGAAGGGATCAACCCTGCCAAATTCCAGAAAGATTGGATAAAGGGTACCAATTGTATAAGCAATATTGATTTTATAATTTTAACAGAATTTGCAAATTTCCTTTGAAGATGTTGCCTCTGTTTAAACTGTCGAGGCTTTACTAGATGCAGAGAGATGCTTTTTGGAGCATTTGTAGGGAGAGTGAAGAAGACAGGAGGTGGACAGAGTAGAGGAGGAGACGGTGCAAGAGGAACTGGTACAGACTTCAGTCACTGGCACCCCAAAATCTGTGTACATGGGAGAGAGTAGGTGAATATTTCTGCTTTTTGAGCACTTGCAGTGAGGCTGAAGATTGTAGCACACACAGTCACACACATATAACACTGAGCCAGCCTACGAGCCACAAAAGATCTAGCTATGGTGGGCACTGTGCAGCTTGGCAGAACCTTATATTTCTCCCCAGTGCCCACCCCCAAGCCTCCCTGATTGCTGTGATTGGGTACTGACAAGCTGGAAGTCTGGGCAGCATCTGTAGAGAATGAGCCTCTCATACCAGAGATTCTCTTATGTTTGTCACAGTGGTACAAGATGGGTTTGTGATACCAGTTGGCCAGCAGAAATGTCAATCATGTATCCTCATTCTGTGCTTTGCCCACCCCAACCCCCCTGCTTGTTATGGAGAAGTTGGAAGCATTTGCTTACGAAAGAGCCAATAAGAGATTCTCTGATGTGCTCTGTCACAGTTCTGCAGGATGTGTTTGGGATTCCAGTTGGCCAGCCTGGATGTGCCAGTCATGTCTTTTGATTGCTGGGCTGCTTTCCCTTCCGCTCTGTCTTGGTGCCCGAAGTCCCAGATATGTCCTGAAATTTTAGTTTTTGTCCCAAAGGTTTCAGGACTTGTATTTGCACAACTGCTATTAAAATCACAAATGTTCAATTGCTTATAAAATTAAGGTCCTTTATCTAGTCTTTCTGGAATTTGGTCAGAATGTTCCCATTGGTGAAGGGTATATCATTCCAACTTTCATTAAACGCAGACACAAAGCAACAAAGTTACAGCCTAGAATGTGTGTCCCTAAATGTTCATTTCTCTTCTGAAATGTCATTATTATTATTATTATTATTATTATTTATTAAACAAGCATTTATATAGCGCAAGCAATGTACCTGGCACTTTACAAAGTAATTGAATAGACACGGTCCCTGCCCTAGGGCTTACAATCTGAGAGACGGGGCTGGGGGGGAGATGAAGGAAGGGGAATAGAGGGAGAGACAAGGAGTGTAACATTCACGAGGATGTGAGGTCCCAGGTGCACGCACTTGGCTTAGTTACATCAAGAATGATGGCTGCTTGGTCCATGTGGTGAGGATATGAGTACACAAACCTTAGGTAACCGATTGTATTGGATGGAGGGTATCAGCAGGAGTTAGGTGAGGGGAGCGAGGAGTCAGGGAGGACAGAGCAGAAGAGGTGGGTCTTCAGGAGGGATTTGAAGGTACAAAGGGAGGGGACAAGGCGGATATGGACAGGAAGGGAGTTCCAGGCATGGGGGGCAGCTAGGGAGAAGGGACGAAGGCGGTTAGAGGAGCAGGGGAGGCGTGGGAGGACAAGAGAGGGGACAGAGGAGGAGCGGAGTTCACGGACTGGAGTACGGAGGGAAATTAGTGCAGAGAGGTAGGGGGGAGCAAGGTTGTGAAGAGCTTTATAGGTGAAGACTAGGAGCTTTTAGGATTTGTTCACGAAGGGAAAGCCAGTGAAGAGAGGAGAGGAGGGGCTGCACGTGGTCGAAGCGATGAGCGAGGTGGATGACCCTGGCAGCAGAGTTTTGGATGGAGATAAGGGGAAAAAGGTGAGAGTGGGGGAGGCCAGTGAGAAGGAGGTTACAGTAATCGAGGCAAAAGATGACCAGGGCATGAACAAGAGTTTTGGCAGAGGACACAGAGAGAAAAGGGCAAATCTTAGCAATGTTATGGAGGAAGAAGCAACAGGATTTGGCAACAGAGTCGATGTAGGGTTTAAAAGAAAGGGGTGAGTCAAAGATGAAGCCTAAGCTATGGGCTTGGGGGACAGGAAGGATAGTGACCCCCTCAATGAGGATCGATAGTGAAGAGGGAGAGGAAGGATGAGGGGGGAAGATGAGTTTCGTTTTAGCCATGTTGAGTTTGAGTTGACGTTGAGACATCCAGGTAGAGTTATCAGAGAGACAGCTGGTGAGGCGAGCTTGAACAGATGGAGAGAGAGAGAGGGAGTAGAGAGAGAGAGTTGAGTGTCATCAGCATAGAGGTGATATTGGAAGCCATGGGAGGCAATGAGTTTGCCTAGGGAGAGGGTATAGCTAGAGAAGAGGGCCAAGGACAGAGCCTTGGGGAACACCAACCGAGAGTGGAAGGGAGGTGGAGTTGGCAAGAGACACATTGAAGGAGTGGTCAGAGAGGTAGGAGGAGAACCAGTCGAGGACAGAGCCACGGAATCCAAGGGAGTGAAGTGAATCCAGCAAGAGTAACTGGTCAACAGTATCGAAGGCAGCAGAGAGGTCAAGGAGGACAAGAATGGAATAGAGGGAATTATATTTAGCCACAAGAAGATCGTTGGTGATCTTAGTCAGAGCAGTCTCAGTAGAGTGAAGGGGGTGAAAGCCAGATTGGAGGGGGTCAAGGGAGGAGTTGGTGGAGAGGAAGTCAAGACAGTGGGAGTAGACAACACGTTCAAGAAGCTTGGAAGAAGTGAGACAGGACGGTAGCTAGAAGGGTCAGAGGGGTCACGAGTGGACTTTTTGAGTATAGGAGAGACAGTGGTGTGCTTGAAGGCAGATGGGAAGGAGCCAGTACAGAGGGAGAGGTTGATGATGTGCAGGAGGGAAGGGGCGACTGTGGGAACAATGGAGATCAGGAGGTGGGAGGGGATCCAGTCAAGGGGGCCAGTGGAAGGGTTGGAGGAGGTGAGCAGGGATGAAATTTCCTCAAGGGAGGTGGGAGGGAAGGAGAACAGGAGAGAAGGAGGAGGAGGAGGAAGAGGGGAGGGAGTAGGAAGAGGAGAGGAGTGCGAAGCGATGTCGAGGCCGATCTTGTCTATCTTGGAGGTGAAGAAGGAAGCAAGATCCTGAGCAGAAAGGGAAGAGGGAGGAGGAGGACAGGGGGGCTTGAGGAGGGAGTCAAAGGTGGAGAACACGTGACGAGGGTCCTGAGAACAGGACTCAATGCAGGAGGCATAGTAATTCTGTCTAGTGAGGGAGACTGCAGAAGTAAGGGAGGAGAGACAGAATTTAAAGTTAAGGAAGTCAGCATGAGAGTGGGATTTGTGCCAAAGGCGTTCAGCAGCACGGTTGAAGGAGTGGAGGTGGCGGATACTGGGGGTGAGCCAAGGATGGGGGTTGTGGGAACGGACAGGGCGGGAGGAGAGTGGGGCTAGGGACTCAAGGGTGGTGGAGAGAGAGGCATGGAAATCAGAAATGGCGGAATCAGGGGAGAATGAGGAGAAGACTGAGGGGAGAAGGGGGGAGAGAGAGGAGGCAAAGTCCAGGGGGTTAATGGCCTGCAGGTCACGGAAGGGGCGTGGGGAAGAGGAAGGGGGACAGTGGGAGACATTGAAAGAGGCAAGGAAGTGGTCAGAGATGGGATGAGGATTGAAGGAGAGATCAGAGACAGAGTAGTTCCTAGAGAAGATGAGGTCAAGAGAATCGTTGTTAGTGTGGGTGGGGGAGTTGTTCCAAACGTGGAGATTGAAGGAGGAGGCTAGTAAAAGGAAGGGAGAGATGGAAGGCTGGAAAGGGACATCAACGTGAATGTTGAAGTCACCGAGGATGAGAGTGGGGGTATTGTCGGAGAGGAAGAAAGTGAGCCAGGACTCAAATTCAGAGAGAAAGAAAGAGGGAGAACCAGGGGGGCAGTATATGACAGCGACGTGGAGATGGAGGGGTGAGTAGAGGCGCACAGGGTGAGCCTCAAAGGAAGGGAAGGAGGGAAGGGGGAATAGAAGGTGGTTGGAATTGACGTGAGTTAGTGAGTAGGAGGCCCACGCCACCACCCCAGCCTTCGGGACGTGGCTGGTGAGAAAAGGAGAGACCCCCAAAGGAGAGGGTAGCTGGGGTGACAGAGTCAGAGGGGGGGATACAAGTTTCAGTAAGGGCAAGGAGCTGGAGGGAGTGAGAGAGGAAGAGATCATGGATGTAGGGTGCTTTATTGGCAGAGGAGCGACAGTTCCAAAGGGAGCAGGAGAATGGGAGCTGAACGGGGAGCTGATCATTATTGCAATTACAATAATGAAAATGGGATTTTCATTATCATAATCATAAAAATGAAAATGAATTGCATACCCCTAGTGCTAGCACTGCTTTTGATGGAAAGAGGGGTCATTGCCGCCGTGGGCTGCTTGCAGGAGGGGCGGGGTATAAATTTAATAAATAAATAAATAAATTGCAAGGACGACTTCTTCCCTGGATGTGACCTCCCTTTCCATGCCTGCTATGCTCCTTTCCTGGCAGGAAAGGATAGGAGCAGGGATCAAAGCCAGCACATGGCTCCTCTTTAGGATTGACTTGTGGCTCCTGCGCTCCCCTCGGTCCCTTTCCAAAATTGAGAAATTAGACTTAAACAGAGTCCACTGCAGGTATAAATGATGTCGCCCCAAATGCTGCAGACTTCTCTTCTGTACCCTTCAGAATCATGTTCTTTTCTTTTTAGTCTCTACAAAATATACTGCTCTAATGAGCTTACTCTGTCACCAGTCTGACCATGTTACACTAGCTTTTCACAGTCTATTTTCTTTTCCTCATTATAGTCAAACATCTTGTGCTTATTTTCAGATCCCTTCATGACTGCTGAATCAGACACTTTTTCTGCAAAACCTTGAGAAATAGCCCACCAATTATAAGATAGTTGATTAAAAGTGAAAAACGAGCTCTGAAATGTTTAAACTGGTTGAACTCTAGTATGGAACTTTATTGTTTCTGATCTGTATTGTCTATGCCCTGATTTACACTGCATGCTTTTGGGGAAAGGGGTTATGTCTATTTTTTATGTACAAAGCCTTGCACTCGTGATGTTGAAATACACATTAATGCCATTTCAGCTCCAAGGGAAGAAAGCTTTGTGACCAGACTATCAGTTACATTTTGAAATAAAGCAGTATCTTTCTTATGAGGGACACAAATATGTACTTCCTCATTTAAACTGAGAGAACAACTGTTCTTATAACAAGTAGATTGGTTTCTATTTATATTTGAACCATGATGATTGTTTCTGTGATAAGAAATCAGATTTGATCAAGTAGAAAGAGTCAGATTCAGTATGACTACTGCAGATAACTCAAAATGGCTGCGGTATAAATTAACTTTTTTCTGTTTCAACAGACTAGCCTGGCATCCTTCCCATTACTCAGTCCTGTAGTACACATTATAGAATACATATTCTCTTAAAATAAACAATGTCTGACTAACATTTTTTTTACTTCTTGTTCACACAGGGCAGCACAATTATTTGTGTGCAGGAAGGAATGACTGTATTATTGATAAGATTAGAAGGAAGAACTGTCCAGCTTGCCGATTACAGAAATGCCTACAAGCTGGAATGAATCTGGGAGGTAAGCAATAAGATTAAGAGCTCTATGTTTTAATTTTATTACGTAAAAATTCTTTTAACGTTCATCTTCCTATATTGGTAACAGCTACCTAATCTCAGAAGTTTTAAGTGGAATTGCACAAGTATGGAAAGAAATTTATAAAAGCTAATATACGCTACTGTCATTCTAAATCATTTTTTAAAAGAAATATGTATTTTATATGGCTCAGAATAAAAAGGTGGGTGTTTGATGATGACAGTAGTTTTAGTGGAGTTTCATATAGCTATAAGTGATGTAGCTTCAAGAATTGTGTGCAGGTTTTTGGTGGTCATATGGGAATATTTTTAAAGAATATCTAAAAATGTGTCTTACTCTTTACCAAAGGCAAGTTGGCAATCAGTATTATCTGTCAGCTTTCATGTTAATGTCCATTTTAGTAAATGTTCAGTTCTGTTATAACAGCTACAATGATGGTAAATAATGCTACCTAATTCATAAGAAGATTGCATAATTAAGTAGAATGCTTTTTTTAATGATATAGTTATCAAAATTATTTTGAAAACCATACTTGTTTTTCAGACTGTTAAACAGCGATGTCCAAACTCTTAAAAACAGTGGATATCTCTTTGCCCCCCACCAGCCCCCACAACGGACTTAGAGACTTATAAGATTTTGGCAAAAAATTGGCAGTAACCCTTTATTAACAGAACTAACAGTTATCCAGTCAATAACAGAATATAAAAAGGTACAGTGCATAACAAAGTAAGCTCCTAACAAGCCCACTTGGGAACTGAAAACTCGTTCCCCTCCCAGCCCAGCAGAGTTGAATCAGACCTCCACACCCACTTTTCTACCAAAAGGTAAAAAAGATGGAGGACGAAAGTACATGCACAGCCTGCCAAGCCACCCAGCCTAGGCAAGGACCCCCTCTCCTGGGGATAACCACACAAGGCTGCATAATCCCTGCGTGCAACCCCAAACCTGTCTAAAATGTGGTGATATTCAGTTTAGCTAACTAGACTGGGCGACATTAACAGCTGAGCACTGTACCAAATCGCCACAGGGAATGGGCTAAGCCTGATGACCCTCCCACCCCCGACTGGATATCGAACCAAGCAATGAGACCTAAAACAATCCCATTCAGGTACAATGAGTTACCCTTCCAAGACAAATGCACCCCATCTTTCCTAAACAATGAACCATCCCTAAAACTAATCTCGGGGTGAGTGATGACATTTCTTCCCATTGCTCTGATCCATTTCCCAACAGAATTGTTAACTTTTTTGCTGATCCTGTCTACTTTATTTGGGTAATGCACCCACGCCTATAGTATTCTAGGCAGCATATTTACCCATAGGGCTTGCAATTCTGGAGCATGTTTTCATATCTCCCATAAATCAGCCACCACTGATGAAATGAACTCCAAGCCTGACTTTTTTGACAAATCATTTTCTCCCCAATGGAGGACTAGGACATCTGGCAATGGCCCTCTCAGCTTAGGCTTGAACCATGGGAGGAACTGGCTCCATTTCATACCCCTAAACCCAAACCAAGTAATGTTCAGCCATGATCCAGCCCCAAATTAGGAGCACGACGCTGCTGGCATGCTTGAAAGTGACCCTGAAAAACAAGACTATGCCCCATTATCCACACTTGCTTGCACCAGGAATTGGGGCCACTACCTGTTGAAAAAACATATGGTTAGCAACAAGAGAATAAATGCTATGAAATACAACTGTACTAAAGTAACAAGACCAAATAGCCTGAAGGCCTGACATAACACCTGTAGGTTTGAGATTTCCAACATCCTATAGCATGAATGTCTGAACCTGAAAAACCAGATAAAGAAAACGTAGTTGTGGCTCCAATTCTAAAGGAATGTGCCCCATATTCACTGGGACACAATCCAACTATTGCTAATAGTTTCCTGAAAACTGCAACAAACTGATATCTGGTAAGCGGGGAACCGTTCGAGTGCACAAACAAAGGGGTAGGCTATCAGGACAAACACCCATGAACCGCTGCACCGCATCAGCTGGACACAATGCTCGATCAGGAGCGGAGTGCAAACAGATGATCCTACCAGTACCCTGCTGGTCAGTCTTTGAATGTCTTAATAAAAGAAAAAGATAATCATGTTCAATTTAAACATCAGCTGCCCCAATCGTGTGGCCCAACGCCTCCCACTTGGATGACATAACCAGTTCCCCCACTCTCAAGGTCCTAAAAAAGCAGCGTGAAATAACAAAACTTTGCTGCTGTTATAACATACTAGATGCAGAGACGACAATAACTGGAACAGCACTTTAATTGATAAAGGGCAGCAGGAATCAACCCTATATCCACGCTCCTTAGACCAACCCTCCAAAGCCCTCCTTAAATGAAACCCTAGACAAGGATCCCTAAAATTCCATAGGTTGGAATGAAAGGAAACAGCCACAAGTCTTCCAGCTATAGTTCTAGGACTCAAACCCTGTCTGTGAAGAAAGATTGCATATCTCAACATTTCCTCCTCTAAAAGAGGTGAAGAACTATGAATACCCGACAAACTCCTGAACTCGTTAAACTTTCCAAACCAAGAGTCATAACAGGCCCGTGTGGAAGGTGCAAGAGAACTCCTCACTGCACTGTGTTACTCCAGTTCAAGATTCCACAGATGAGCCGGAATCTGAATTGGGATCAATTCTACCTCTGGAGCCAACTGTCTGAAATGGGCAGTCTGAAATCGAGAGAGAGCATCAGCAATGGAATTCTCTACCCCGGGGACATGTTTGGCCTGAAACAAAATATTAAACCTCAAGCAGCACAAAATGAAAGCACGCACCAGCCGCTTAACCCTCATGGATTTAATTGACAGAGAATTGACAATGTGACAATCACCAAATTGTCACCAAAAGCAGATGCTCTTGTTCTGAAATTCCTTACTCCAAATTGACACTACTACGAGCAAGGGGAACAGCTCTAAAAATGTCAAGTCTCTAATTAGGCCAGGCCCCCATTCCAAGGGCCACCGCTCAGTGCACCATGCTCAATTGTATAACACCCCAAACCCAAAACCGCCTGCAGCATCCGATTGAACTTGGAAATCTGATCTCAACTGCAACTCTGACAGCCAAAATGATACCCCACTGAAACTAGAAAAGAATTTGAGCCACATTGAAAGATCCTCCCGCATTTCATTATTAATTCAAATCCGGTGATGAGAGGCATTCACCCCTGCCGCCGCTCTGTACGGTCTAATCAGAAGTGCCCATCCTGGGGCAATGACCCTGCAAGCAAAGTTGGGGGATCCCAGCAAAGACTGAAGTTCCCTCAAAGTAATCGTCTTCCATTGCATTACCCGTACCACCTCAATGGAATAGGTTTACTATCTGGTAACCAAGAACACCCCATAACTGTATCAAGTTCAATGCCCAAATATGTCAGAACATGTGCTGGACCCTCTGTCTTTTCGTCGGCTAAGGGAACCCCAAGCTCGGTGGCTCTTTTTTGAAATGACTCAAGCGTGTCTGCATGACCCGCAAACACAAAATAGTCTAAATAATGGGATATGTGTGCATCTCCTGCCCTACCATGGACCACCCATTCCAGCATGCTACTAAAGGTCTCAAATGTCATGCAAGAAATGGAACAGCCCATTGGCATGGCCTTGTCATAGTAATAACATCCCTCTATAAAACCTAACAAATCAAAATTCTCCGGATACATTGGCAAGAGCTGAAAAGCAGATTTTATATCACATTTAGCCAACAACGCTCCACGGCCACAACTCCTGACCATGTGCACTGCTGAATCAAAAGAGGCATAGTGGACCGAACAGAGCGCAGGATCGATGGCATCATTCACCGACCCACCCCTAGGGTATGACAAATGATTAATCATTCGAAACTTCCCAGGTGCTTTCTTTGGAACAATGCCCAGAGAAGATTCTCTGAAGTTCTCCAATGGTGGATTGGCAAAAGGGCCAGCTACTCTGCCCTCCTGTATCTCCTTAGCGATCTTAACTCTTGCAACATGTTCCAAACCTTTCAGGGACAATAAGTTAGGTGACCGAAACAAAACATAAACTCCCTCAAAAGGAATCTAAAACCTTCCTTGAATCCTAACATCAAATAAACTGCATCCTGTGGCTTAGAGTACCCAGTTAACCAGCCTTGGAGGACTTCTAACTTAATTGGCATTGGGGCCCTTACCATGTGGTGCCCCTGTCCCTGGGGTTGACTTCCCATAAGGAGGCCTGGTACCCCTAATCTTGGGTTTTCCTTGTTTGTTTCTGGGGCAGTACAAGGCGGAATGGCGCCCGAGACAGGATGTGCAATCATGACAGAACTTGCACTGCTGACAAAGGGTGTTTTCAGATGTGACGGGCCAGTTGGCCCCGTCACGAAATCAATCTACTGATCCCCCGCTGGGATGACCCTGTCACGCCGTACCAGACGTGCCGGGTGATCCCGGCGGGGAATCGGGGAGGGGGCGGGGCCACGCGGTGCATCATGCGGCCGCACGGCCCCGCCCCTCCACGCTCACCGCCGCCCGCTCTCTGGGGAGACGGGTGGGCGGTGGGGCCAATGCCGCCGCAGCGTCTGGCCGAATTCGCCACTGCCTGGACTCCCGCCGTTGAGTCCGGGCCGTGGCGACCGACCAGACGTTACTTTTCTTTGATCCCCGCCGGGATTCATTTTCACTACGCTTCCCGGGGAATTGGTGCGGCTAGCCCGGGAAGCGTGGTTGAAAATGACCCCATGTGGGGATTGAGCGTGGCGAACATCTGGCGGCCACCAAACAGACGTGCGAGTCACAGTGACCACAGGTGGGTATTCACTGTGGTTCACTGTGATCTCGTAACGTCTGAAAATACCCATAAACACTTTCCCCTCTCGTTAAAATCCCAACAAGCCAAATTACCTGCCCTGGTACTTGCCACCTCCACACGCTCGTTCTCAGTTTTGTCAAATGCCCCCTTTGTGAGAACATGCCCACTATCTGCCCTCGCTAAAGTCCCTGATGGGAACATGCATTCCAACCATAATTCCCTGACATGGAGATCCCACCTCATGCTAGGGTTCATACAGGCCCTCATCCTAAACGTCTCATCGTAGCGTAGCCACCCAGATCCCTGGAACGTCTTAAATGCCCAGTGAATTATATCAAAATACTTCAGCATGGTTGAAGCTCTCCAAGGCTGTGCCTGAATAACCACTCCCATATAAATGGTGTAGGCAGGGACCCAGTTCCTCCAGTTCCGGTCTGCCTTAGGCTTCTTTATTTTTTCTTGCTCACTCTTATCAGCTTTCTCATTAGGGTCAGGGACTGGTTCCTAGAAAAGGAGAGTGAATATGCTGATGTACTCTCCTTTCCAAATCCTCTCCCTAGTGCTAATAAGGAGATGCTCTGCAAGTAGGGCTGACACCTCAGCATAAGGGATGATAGACCCCACAAATTGCTGAGGGTAGCCCACACCGATCTGTTGCCCTTGTTGTCCCCCGCCAAAGAGGAAAAACTACCCTGCTGGTTAGCCCCATGCCAAACCTCAGCACAATTTGCCACTAGCCCAGTAAAAGGTAGAGCAGAAGGGGACCACTGAATCGCATTGAACTGCTGGCCTACCCAGCTTCCAACCTGCTCCATCCCAATAAAAACCCTGCTCATCTCACCTGATCCCTGCTGATTAAAATGTCCCAGACTCGACACTGTTGGAATCAAGGGGGTTCCTATATCCCCCCCCCCACACACACACACACAGAAGGAGCGCTAATATCCAACCCCGACTCACCCGGGGCCGTGATGGACACTGCCACCCAGTGTAACTCCAATCCCACCGCTGTGGTAAAAATCTGAAGGCTCCTTTTCCTTCTACAGTTCCTCCAGCCTGGCTGCCAATGTCCTTATCCTAGCTGCCAACTCCTCTTCCTCCACAGCTGCCCTGGAAGAAGAAACAACATTCCTCCTCCCAAGGGGATGACCCTCCTGACATCCCATTGCTCCAATGGAAGGATAAGGGCCCTCCTCTACATTCACTCCATTGCCCTCAAGGCTGCAATGTGAGCCTCCAGTTCCCTCACCTCCCGCATCAGGGAGGACTCCAGTGGAGCCCTGGGCCTTCCTTGCAGCCTAACAGGGAGAGGGGCCTCATCCTGAGTATACCCCCTCCTCACACCCACCAGATTTTGAGGCTTGCTGGGGTGCCCTGATGACCTGCGCGGCGGGAGGGCCACCTCCCCAGCCGGCACCACCGGAGCCACAGGCTGCCCACGCAGCCCCGGTGTCAGTAGAGTCTTTCCCCGCAAATGCCTCCCAGCTGCTCCGGACAGCCCTGCCAAAAGTGCAGGCCTCCCCCGCGGTCCAGGAGTTTTTTTGGGGGGAGCCTCCGATCTCGTGCGCTTCCCTGCTGCTCCGGCCGTGCCTCGAGGCTACTGCAGCCGCTTGCGGGACAGCTTCAGCAGTATACTAACCAGAATGCCATGCCGAAGCCAGAACCTGCCTCCTTGTCCCAAAGACAGCTCTTCACTCCCTCGGCGTGCCCCAAGATCTTCCTCCCACGCAGGATCTTCAGACACCTTCTTCTTACTTCTCTACTTCCAACGCAACAACCCGTCCAAAGGCTGAGTGCTGGAATTGAACCAAGGGCAGCACCCGTGATCTTGCGACTCTACGAGAAGTGCGAAACCGCGTTGAGAACTGCTGGGAGCCCCCAGGGGGCTACCCCTAACCACCCCTTTGTGGAGGCCTTTCCCAAACGGGGGGGGGGGGGGGCGAGGGGGAGGAACATTTGCCCAGGCTAAGGTACCTGAATTGCATTTAGCAAAAGAGGGCATCTCTCCTAATCATTTCTGAATTTATGATTGCACAACATCTCTCTCTTAACTACACTCATTCCTTGCATGGGGAAAGTTTTGCGGGTGGGTGAGTATATAAGCTCCAGTCCATGTTTCAGAGAAGTATTTGCCACAGAAAAAAAGATTTTTTTCTAATTAAACACTTACCTTGATTGCACTTTGCTGTCTTTTTTATTCCTTGGACCTTTCCTGCTAAGCTATCTCCAGGCCCAAGTTCTTTCATTCTCCTCCCCACTGCATCTTCTCCTGAGCTCTGCCAGATCTTTACGCTCGTTTATTCTTAGGTCTTGGTTCCTAGTTGTAACCTACCATCTTCTTGTTACACATTCCTTCCACCCTGCTTTTCCTGTTCTCCATTTGCCACTTTGCTATTTGGAACTAGAAAGAATCCACAGCTCCTTCACATGATGCAGGGCTCTTGTATCATCTGTCTGCTACCATTTCTCATATATTCTATCTAGTTCTGCTATCCTTTAGTCCCGTTATTGTCTTCTCTCTGTTCCCCAAACTATTTCCACTATCTTGAGCATAACACTTGGATATTGTCTCCTTTGGGAAGTTAATGTCTTTCATTAACTACTGTCAAGTGCTGCTGAATTTGAAGAGGGGGAAAAGAGAAGGCAGGTTTTCCTTGGCCTAGCAGGAAATGCGTTAATCATCCTGCAAAAAGTGCTGAAATATACTCCCCCACCCCATTGTCATCTCGAATCATTAGAGCTACAGTATCCATTTGTGCCTTTTAGTCAATTGAAAAATGTTGGTCTACCAGATTTTTTTTCATTTGACAGAATTTTTCATTTTGTTGAAAGTCCTCTCCTCCTCCCCCCCGGCCCAATAAAACCAGCATTTTTGATAGGGAGGCGGGAAAAGAAATCTGATAATAAAGTTCTACTTTTCATACTTGAGCATTCTCCTACAGCAGTGGCTCCCAAACCTTTTGCCTCTGTGACGCCATTTTGAGACTTTCACATAAATCTATAAATTAAGATAGTAGCAAATACAAAGGTTACCAAAAATGAATCAGGTCATGATTCCATCCACAGATGGTGATACTGCACTTGGAATCCCAGCCATATTTTGGGAACCTCTGCCCTATAGGCAATGCCTTTCCTTTGCATGTGTCCTCAGAGGCAGAGGCAGCAGGCCCAGCTCTCTGTGGGCTGCCAGGGAGGACTGTGCAAACTACTTGTCATCCATGGACTGCAGCTTGGGAACCTCTTGAGTTCAGTTTCTTCACGATACACCCCCATGTACTACGGGATACAAATAAATAAATAAATAAAAATAAATATTCACTTGTTGCTGTACATAAATGTGTATGTGTAGGATAAATGTGTGTGAAACATGAGGTTACTAATGATTTTATTTTTTTAATGTCTGAAGATAGTTGTGTTGTTTTCCCCAACACTGCAAATTCATCAAACTGTGGGCCAACTGTTTTGCACTCTTTTGGTGACATAAAGTAGCTATAAAGGCAGTTTGGGCTACTTTATTACTCCTTTGCATCCCCTAAGTGGCTCAAAGCAGCAGGAGTGTGCTGAGGAATCTGATACCCTCTTCTGAGGGTCCGTTCACCAAAAACCAAGGTTCCCTCCCTTTGGATCCAGGTTTTGTATGAATTTGCCCTAAGTTGCCATGCATGTCTTAACTGTGGTTGATAGGCATTTTGCTGTTTTATTTTTGCCAAATATCTTACAGGATTCTAACATTTTTTTCTCCTTTTAGTTGAATAGTAGGCTGAAATTGCAAGTGATATGACAGAATGAACTTTACCTTTTTTAATGTTACGTGTTCAACAAGAAAGTCTGTGGGTAGAGAGAGAGAATGAATGTGAATTGAATTAAATCAAATCCCCTTCAGAGTTGAATCTTCCAAGGCTATGCTCTTTTTAAAAATAAAGTTAACCCAACTTAAATTCACCATCAGTTATGAGGCAAATATAAACCCAAGACTGCATAAAACTAAACCAAAGAAGCCTGTGTATTTAGCTCCCAAGAAATGTTCAAAGTAGATCATTAGACTTGGCATCTAACTTTTATTGAAACTCAATAGGATTTAGGAGTCTAAATATTTTTGAAAATCTACTCTTTGTTTTTAAGTAAGCAGTACATATGCATTACACATGAGATTATAGATCATTTTTCACTGCTTACATCCTTTCATTCTACTTTATTTCCTTTCTTCACATGATTATATTGGGTGATTCCCCCACTTAGGCCCTTTTCACATGAGATGCCCCCACCCATCTCCACATAGTTTCGCTGCATGGGGATGGTGGAGGCACCAGTGTGAAAGCTGCGGGGGATGGGTGGGGGTCCGTGTGTGAGTGCTCCCGCGCTACACCCATCTCCACCCATCACCCACGCACGGAGGAATGGGCTCCAATGCCCGATGCTCAGTGGGTGGAGATGGGTGTGTGCCCTTGGGAACGGGCGCACACCCATCCCACCCACCCACTGAGGTCCATTTAAAAACAGCCTTAGACTTGATAATTAAATTAATAATCAATAATAATTAAGATTATTACAAAGATAAATAATAATAATCAATGATTAGTGGGGGGGTGGGGGTGGGAGCATCATGTTAGTTCACTAGCACTTATCTTGGTCCATAGGATTTGTAAAGAGCTTACCTTGTTTGCATCCCACCCAATTTACTGATCCAAATGAATGAACCCCAGCTCTTACTAAACCTTTAGTTATCTTGATGGTAGACTTTATGAAATACAGAAAGAATATTTTGTAACTTATCATATTTCTACTCTGCAAAAAGGTATTCATCTCTTTAATGGAAACGTCTGTGCTGGAATACAATATTAACAGAAAATGGGAAACCAAAGGTAAATAGTCCACATTTTCAGCAGTGAATGCAGGGATTTATTTATTTTTTGCAGAACTGTTCATGTAATTTACTTCTTTCTTTTCTGAAGTCTTATTTGTTTTCTAAAAAAGCATTCTTTTTGTGTTTACAGTACCAAAAAGAGTGTCATACATATGTCTTTGTCCTGCATCCAGAACCCAATTAAATTTAAAAAATGAAATAAAAAATAGTATTCCCTCTCTAGGTGTTTTCAAGCAAGCAAACAAGCAAGCCAATGGGAAGGGAGGTGGTCCATGGCTGCCATGAGGCCACGGAGTACCTACACTGTTGGAGTGCACGGGGAGTGACTCAAATGGGTGGTTCCCAGCATGGCTACCACAGCCATGGAAGCAACCACCATACATTTGGCTGGCCCTAGATGGAGCATTCCGGATTTCCCGGCATGGCTTCATGCATGGCCATAAGTGGATGCTCCATTGCTCACGGGAATGCGCATCCAGCAGCTCCACCTTCAGATGGGCGGTCAGATCCCTGGCTGCTGGGTGGCCGTGTGGCCATAAATCTGAAAACACCCTCTCTTTCTCCCCCCTGAGTGGCCATTCTGGACTCATAGGTACATCCCCTTCCACAAAGCAGAAGGCAGATCAGCCACTAAAGTTGATTGGCAGCCCCTACCCATGGGATGGAGCAAAACCATACGAAGAACCCAGTTCAGTCCTGCCTTTGAAGAGTCAGTATGCATGATCTTGGCTCTCTGTGAGTGCCTTTTAGGCCTTTGTGGTTTATTCTTTTGTTTTGAGTCTTTGGGACATTTGAGGTTTGCTTCTCTCCCTGTTCCCTCCCTCACCTCAGGGTACATCTCTCAACCCCTGAACTCTAAAATGAGGGGCAGTGACTCTGAAAATGTGGGACAGTGACTCTGAAAATGTGGGACAGTGCTGAGAAAAAATTGCGTAAAATGTGCGTTCAACACATACATGCAAATTCAAAGTAATCCATTGCTTAACTGAGTCTGTGCTGAAAAAAACTATATCTTAAAAAGTTTAGGGCTCTCATATCCATACAGTAACCTCTCTCATAAACCAGACAAATCCGTGCCCTGCCAGTCTTTATGTCCAAGCTCTATCACAACACATCCCTTAACTGCTTGACCTCCACACTCACATGCCAAGTGAGTTTTTCAGTTTACACAGCCATCCCTTTGACAGTAAAGTTTTCCCCACACACCAGCCATTTCTCCTCCAGTGTGGATTCTCTCTGATAGATGAGCCTAGTGGAGAAGGTGGTATGAAATTATGTTATTGTTTTAAAAGGAAGCTTAATTAAAGAAATCACATCTTTTTATTTATTTATTTATTTGTTGCAACCATAAGTCATAACAATACATAAAAATTAGAACCATAAAACAATATATAAGGTAAAAATTAAAATAAGAGATCCTACAGTCCATTTATCCAGATTGAGCCTATCAATTTCTAACAGCACTCATTACTTCTAATCTAGACACATCATATCAAACTTAACAAATTTATCCTACTAGTCCTATATGTACAAGTATTGGGGTATAGTAATGTCCCATTATTATAAGCTCCTTATGAAAATATTGTCATGAATCTCATGCAGCATTAAACATAATACTGATTCTAATCATAACATTTTTATACTAATACACAAGAAAACAAAGAATCTTTAACTCTTCAACGACATTTCTTCCGTATGATCATTGCCAATGACGCATATTTTGCTACTCCTTTTGCCTCTTCTGAATTCCTTGGATTCAACCACTTCTTCATCACTGCCGACATGGGGAGAGAATTAATATCCTTTACTAAATGCCTTAATTTCGGAAGGCGTATTTTATCATATGCAGGACAAAAGACTAGGACATGGACCTTAAGATTACACAAAGGACAAAATCTCAAATTCCTCTCGCTTCCTTTGTAACGCCCTTCCATCATCACTGATGGGAAGTTCTGGAAGCGAAAGAGGGTGTATGCGCGTCTTAATTGGGGATCCTGCCAGGAGAAAAGATAGCTGCTTGCCAAATCCTCCAATTGTATCAGATAATATTCGGGGGCTATTCTCTGGACTCTAATCTCACATTGGGTCCTTTGCTGGTCTTGATCAAGAACTCTGCGCTTGACTAAAGACATGGCCCTGGCATAATCAAACCCATGTAAGAATGCAGCTGAAAAACCAAATTTGCAAATTTCTTGTTCTACCCAAATACTCCATTCTGTCACCCTCTCTGATATGAAGCCGATTAGAGAAGATTTATCCTCTTGAATATCTTTAATTTTAACCAAAAGGCTATCATTAATATCAAAGCCCTAGCTTTGATTGAGGGAGCCTTTGTCTCTGCCCGTAAAAGAGCCGTCGGTGTTCCAGCAGGAACCCACAGAATAGTTCTCAGAAATTTGTTTTGGAATTGATCTAATTTATCCAAAAAAACCCGCCCCCAAATTGAAACTGAATATAGCAATTGGGGAACTACTTTCGCAAAAAATATACGAAGAGCAGGAGGTATCAATTGTCCACCCTGCTTGTAGTAGAAAGATACAGTGGATGCCATTGTTTTACTCACTTGTTGTTTTATATATTGAAAGTGATTTTTCCAAGAGCCTGAATCCGAGATGACCACTCCCAAGTATTTAAACTCATTCACCTGCTCTATCCTAGTTTGCCCCATTGTCCACTTATAAGTGGCCTTCGCCAGCCTCCTACCAGTAACAAGGGCCTTAGTTTTTGTGTAGTTAATTGTCAAACACTCCTGGCAACAGTAATCCTCAAATTTTTGCAGCGACCTTCTCAGGCCAGTTTGGGTCTGGGCTAACAGTACCGCGTCATCGGCAAACAGGAGTATCGGGACCCGTCTAGTGCCAATCTTTGGTGGATGCAACTGTTCTTGATTCATAAACTCCACAACATCATTAAGAAAGAGGTTAAATAAGGCAGGAGCCAAAATACAGCCATGCCTAACCCCTTTGGAGACAGGGATAGATTGTGTCAATGGGAGGGAATATGCAGCTCTTACTTGCATGGTGTTCCCTGTATATAGTTTGATCATTAGAAAAAGAAGACGTGGATCAATAGTGGTTTTACTTCGCTTGTTCCATAACCTTTCCCTATCTATCGAGTCAAAGGCTGCTTTAAGATCGACAAAACATAGGAACAGCTTAGATTTCTTATTCTGCCCTGAGCACTTCGATCCCGTATAGGTGGCTATCATGTGGTTTAGAACATATATCTGGTTTACTGTGGATGTATTTTTCCTGAAGCCCGCTTGCACAGGGTCTAAGATGGATTCCTGGTCCATCCACACTTGGAGTTTAGTTAGCAAGTAATTAGCATATAGTTTACCCACCGTACTTAATAGATTAATGGGTCTATAATTACCTGGAAGTTGGAAATCTCCCTTCTTATAAATTGGGACCACAATACTTGCAAGCCATTTCGCTGGTATACGTCCTGAATTATTAATGGCTGTAAAAACTTCCGCAAGGATTCCCGGCCACTATTCCACGTGTGCTTTTAGTAATTCCACAGGGATATAATCCCCTCCCGGTGCTTTCCCAGTTTTAGCCTTTCCTATCAGATCCTTTACCATATCTGGCGTAACAGGATCCCAGGATGGTAAATGATCTACTCCTCGTATTTCTATGGGCCCCCTAATGCTATTATTTTGGAACAAGTCTGTAAAATGCTCCACCCAATCTTTGATCGATACCATACCAGCCCTACTCGCCTGCACGTTTGATCCAACGTTCCTGACCATCGCCCAAAATCTTCTCGAGTCTCTATCTCGCACCGCCAATTCTAGAGCCTCCCGCTGACTTTTTGCAAAACGCCTCTTTTTTTGTGCCATCAAGACTCTATAGGCAGACCTAGCATCCAAAAATGAGGCTCTATTTGAGAATGTAGGATCTGAGTGGAGTCTCCTGGCCTTCTTCCTCAGAAACCTACGTTCACGCCTACACTCTTCATCAAATCTCATCGGTACATAAGCTATTTGATTCCTAGGTAAATATATCGTGGTCAGGGCAGGTTGAAAAAGGTTAATAATCTCAAAATTTCCAATAGTATCCCCCACAGAACTCAAAATTCTTTCTACCAAAGAGGATACCACTTCCTGGTCCTCAAGCTCTTTACATGCAAATGCCACCTGCTTGGACCATTTTTTCCTCACCACTACAAATTGATTTTTATGTGAAGGTTTTCCCCTCACCGGATTTTGTTGTGTGGCTTTTGACTCTACCTGTGCCCAACCCGACCCTTTCCCAGAAATTAACAGAGCCAGGGGAAGATGACTAGTCAAGATAGCTGGAATCACCATAAAATCGACAACCAACAGTTCGAGACACAAAAATAATCGATCACACTAGACCCCAGGGGTGAATTAAAGGTGTACTGTCCACCCAAATCACTTCCAACTTGGCCATTTAGAACTACCAAGTCCAAAGCTTGAGTTAGCTCTATTAAATGCATTGCTCTAGGGCAAACAAATAAATCTTTGGAGCACCTTTCCAAATTACAAGGAATTTCCAGGTAGACCTCTAAATTGAGGTTCCCTGGGCAAGTACTTTTATCTCCCAACCTTGTATTAAAATCACCCCCCACCACAACAAAAGCTCTTGGGTGATCTATTCTTGCTTTTTGGACTGACTCTACAATGGCAGCCCAGATACTATGATCATAATAAATGGAAGCAGATGGAGGGATATATACATTAAGGAGGAGAAACTCCATGCTCCTCTCCAGCTTACAAAACCACAGACCATAAAAGGGAGGAAAAGCCTCCAAGAGTCTGGGAGACATCTGCAAAGATGTTGCAACGAGAAGTGCTACCCCCCCCCCCCCAATGGGGCCTACCACCCACCCTTGAAGGATGTGCCGAAATAACAAATATTTTGAACCCAGGTAACTCAAATTCTTGCTCCACCCAAGTCTCCTGTAGCAAGATAAGATGATAATTTTTAATATGCTCCAGGAAATCGATGTCTCTAAGTTTTGTTCTAACCCCTGCAATGTTCCACGACAACATTTTTAATATCGTGGGGTCATAGGCTCTTTGTCATAATTCACATATATCCCCTATATGAGAGAATACGGGGAAAGATTTCCTAAATTCCCTATTCCTCTCCTTCTCTCTCTCCTTAAAGGAGAACACTCCTGGGAGCAAATGAGTCTCTAGGCTCGTTGGGAATTGTTTTCAGAAATCACATCAATCCATGACAGGGTTCAGGTTTAAAGCACATACCTGCTAAATTTTTTTAAGAGAAGTTATTGAAAATTATAGCTTCACACGGATGCTCCCAGAGTGTGTTGTGTGGTGTGTGTGATATTTTTTGTGTTTTTGTTTTGTTAAAAAAATGTCAAAAACTGCAAAGAAAAGAGTAATTAAGGAAAGGACAATAGAGAATCCCTTATCTATAGCATGGGAAGGGCTGCTTTGATCCTGCCTGGAGAAACACAGGTCCTTTTCACATTAGACATGCCCACGCGACACACACATGGGTGCCTGCGTGTGCATGCATGGGGGAGTCCTGTGTGACCACCGCGGCGGGTGGGTGGGGTGAGAGCATGCTCCTGCGCTCCACCCATTGCCCACAAATGGAACCATCAGCCAAAACAGGCATGGCTCCGTGCGTGGAGATTGGTGGCGGTAGGTGGAGATGGGTGTGAGTGTCTGTGTGACAGCCACCCACATGCTGCACAACCACCATGACACACACCCATCCTCCCCCCACCGCAACCCATTTGAAAAGGGCCACCCTTACTAACTTCAGGCTGGAGAATCCAACTAATTGTTCCCAGTGATGGGTGGCAAATTTCTCCCTCTCACCCCTCCCTTCCTAATGCGGGACTTTACAGCAGTTTTCCGGGACTGTCGGACAGAGAACAAAAGAAGTATGAAATCAGGGACTCCTGGAAAATCCAGGCCACTTGAGAGGTAGACTCAGGGAGACTGGGGGTGAAACTTGTGCCAGGGGGCGGGGCAGGGCAGGGGAGAGACCTTCGCCATGTCTTCCCCCTTCTTTATTCCCCTCTTGGCAGCCCCATGGGAGAGGTTGCCACCTCAGGGAGCAGCTCCTTGTCTCCACAGTGTGTGAGTGGGAGTTGAGCATTGGCAGTTTTTCCTTACCTCCACAGTGTGTAAGAGTTGAACCAGTGGGGGTGCAGAGAAGCTATTGACCTCCTCCGCTTATGATCTGCCTGCAACAGAGCTGACTGGTGAGAGCAAACCCAGGCACTGTGATGCTGGAGTGTCCTCAGGCTGAGAAAATAATTTCCCGTCAAAAACACCTCAGTTCTCTGCTTCTGCTGTGGATTAAGAGTTTGATAATTACCTGCTGAAGGCCCAGATTCTGGCCCTTCTATGCCCCTGTCAGGGTGGTGGACCAGTTAGACTGGTCCACCCCCGGAGATTGATGGATCCGATTGGTTTACAGAACTCTCTGGCGGATATACCCACTGACCTTGATGACTGATCTGTCGATGACCTGGTCACTTTGTGGAATGACATTTTGACCATGGCCATCAACACAGTTGCACCCAGGTGTCTGCTCTCACCGCTTTGTCATCACAGGTGTCTCTGGTATATGGAGGGCCTGATGCAGTTGAAGCAGGAGGGCAGGGACAGACAGGTTAGAGCACAGACAGCGCTCAACTCGCGCTGATGCCGACTGATTGCGGCATAGTTCGTTTTTGAAGGACTATGCTGTGGCTGTGATCATGTTGAAGAAAGCTTTCTTCTCCACTTTCATAGCGTCTGCAACGTCTCATCCAGAGGAGCTGTTCTTGGTGGTGAGGGGTCTGGTTAACCCATCTCGTCTCTGCCAGGAATTGGAAGTCATGTGTTGCCTGCTGTGACATTTTTATTAATTACTTTGCAGACAAAATCGCTCGTATTCACCATGACTTGGGTGCTGCCACTTCAACTGCAGAGTCAGAGTTTGGAGTTATGGAAGCTCAGTCTTGTCCTGTTTTTTTGGATCGGTTTCAGTTGGTATTGCCCACCGATGTGGGTGTGGTGCTTGAGACGATAAGGGCAACCAATTGTGAATTAGATCCTTGTCCATCCTGCCTGGTGAAAGCCAGATGGGAGACGGGGTCGCTGTTGACTGTGGTGGTCAATGCCTTCCTTCAGAAGGGTAGGGTGTCGGGCACCCTTAAAACTGCAGTGGCCTGGACCCTGCTTAAGAAATCATCTTTGGATGCTGACTTCCCATCCAGCTATCAGCTACTTGCCCATCAGCTCCATGCTCATCTCATTGCTATTGGATTCTTGGGCCTGTTTCAGTCAGGAATTGTCCTAAGTATGGCATGGAGACCAGGCTTGTGGCTTTGGTAAATGATCTGTGCCTTAAAATGGACAATCTTGTTGATATTATTAGATCTTCCAGGGGCCTTTGATACACTTCATCATGAGGCAGTGTTGAAAAGATTGCGGGACTTGGCAGGGGTGCGCGGTATTGCTCTTGAGTGGTTCTGTTCTTTCCAGTCGGGGAGGTCCCAGAAGGTGGTGATGGACGATTGCTCATCGTTCCCTTGGGACCTCCCCTGTGGTGTTCCACAGGGTTCTATTCTGTTTCCCCTCTTGTTCAATGTGTATCTAAGGACACTGTGCAAGGTTATTTGGAGGTTTGGGGTCAATATGCTGATGACACTCAGCTATACCTCTCTTTTCCATCTGACCCAGGTCCCACAGTCTCGGTGCTTACCCAGTGTCTGGCTGCTGATGGGGACTGGATGAGGGTGAGCTGATTGAAGATGAATCCTGACAAGACTGAAGCGATGATGGTTGGCCCCTCCTATGACTTGGAGGGGGTTGGGACACCTGTCTTTGATGGGGTCAGACCCCCTCTGGTCGATTGGGTTTGTAGCCTTGGAGTGCTTCTGGACCCCTCGCTGTGCCTGGATTGTCAGGCTGTGGTGGTGCCCAGGAGTGCTTTTCACCACTTGATCTGATGAGAAGGCTGTGGCCTTTGCTTTCAGACTCGGATCTGGCCACAGTCATCCATACATGCATCACCGCGAGGCTAGATTACTGCAACGTGCTCTGCGTGGGGCTGCCTTTGATGACTGTTCCGAGGCTGCAGCTGGTGCAGAATATGGTGGCTTGGCTTCTTTCAGGGATGAGTCGCCAGAAGCACATTACACCAGTGCTCTGAAGCTGGCACTGGCTACCTATAGCGTTCCGGGCACAATTCATGGTGCTGGTTTTGACCTTTAAAGCCCTAAATGGTCTGGGTCCCCTATATCTAAGAGGCTGCCTGTCCTACCACGTTCCATCACAGCCCCGATGCTTGGCTGGCGGCACCCTCTTGCAGGTTGCATCTGTTACCCTTGGCGCAGGAGGGCATTCTCAGTTGCTGCCCCAGTCTTATGGAATTTCCTTCCCCAGGAGGCTCGCCTGAGCGTCTTTTGGAGGCGGTGTAAAACTTATTTATTTTTAAGAGCATTTGGCGGGCAGGGATTTTATGGATGTTTATTGTTGTTTTATTATTGTAAGCCACCCTGAGCTCTTATGAGAAGGGTGGTGTATAAATAAATAAAAAATAAATAAATAAACCCTCCCAGCCCTCACTGCCATGGCGGATGCAAGCAGGGCTGGTTCTGAGAATGTATCTATCTGGTGAGGAAAGTGGTGAGTGGCTCCCCTCCCTCTCAGTTCAGGCTCTTCACTTCCCACCAAGCAGTGCTCCCCTCCGCTGCCAGGTGAGAGACAGAGCAGGGGCATAACCAAAAGAGGATATGGGGAGCCTTTGCCCCTAATGGTAAAATAAATATATAAACAAATTCAAGGCCAGTGCTCCTCAATCATTTTTCTCCTCGTTCTGTCCGCTATTGCCCTTCTCCTAGTTGTGCCCCCACAACAGATCAAAATGCCCCTCCTATTTGAGAGACCTTTCTTACACTACTGAGACAGAACCTGAGTGTGCCTCTCTGTGTCAGGCCAAATTCCTGTCAAAAGGAAAGTCTGAGGATGCCTTACTCTTTAAATTCCAATCCCAATTGGAGGAAAGAACCAGAAAGAGCCTAACATACCAGGCCAAATTCCTTCCAGAAGGTAAAAGTCGATGTCACCTGCTCCTTTAAATTCAAGGCCTAATCAGAGATAAAAAGCCAGAAGGAACCTTCAAATTCTGGACCTTATTTCTGTGAGCAGTAAAGGCCTAACATGAGAGATGGAGCCTGAGATGCTCCAGAAATGGAGTCTGGTCCTGCCTGGCAGCATGCTACAAAGCAGAACACTCATGGAGAACCAGTTTTTGGAATTCCCTAGGGCTACCCTTCCTTTTTATTATTTTTATTACTAAAGTAATGTATTTGCACTGGCAATGCATTTGGTGCTGAATAGGCCAGCATTGCTCCTGTCCCCCTCCTCCTGTGGTTGGGCAGGGTAGGGGTTTCAGCAGCTATAGGGGGTGCCAGTGGAGTCCTTTCCCCACCCCTCTGCTTCTAAGAAAATCTTCCTAACCATAGAGCTTTGTGGCCATGGAACAAGTTGCCTAGCAAGGCTGTAGGCTCTTCATCACTGGAGGTTTTCAGAAAGAGGTTGAACAGCCATGTGTTGGGAATGTTGTAGCTGTAGTCAACCTGCATGCAACAGGAGCTTGGACTAGACGATCCTTGAAGTCTATTCTATCTCTGATTCTAAGAACCCAGAAAAGGAAACAAAAAGAAAGAATTCAGCTGAGAGATTGTTCCCCCTTCTCTTCCTCCTCCCGACATCTTTTTACATTCCCGTGTTCCAGCACAGAGGGGTGGAGCCAGAGAACCTTAGGGAGCATCTGCTCCCCCTATCTTGGGCAGAGAGCAAATGGAGTTGGCATTTGCAACAAGAGGGCCTCATAGGCTCCTTTCTCTTCCCACCAAGGAGTCATTGAGTGTGGTGGCAGTGGAAACAGAGGGACTGTGTCTCACCTGCTTTTTGGTCCAGAAGACTTTGTTTCTTGTGGCCATTTCTTCAACCAGTAGACTCTCAGAGCTTCTCCTGTATTGAAGGTCAGTTCTGCTTTTCTTGGGGTTCAGAAACTCATTCTTACTTTCTTCTTACCTTCTTCTGCCCAAACCTTCTGTACACAAGGTGTAGATTAGGGTTGTTCCAAGCAGCAGGAAAAAAATGTGAGTATTCTCTGAGGGTCCAAGGATCAGTCCTGAGAGTTCGGGCCGCCCCTCGGACCATGGGAGAATACTCACACGTTTCTGAGACTGGGGAGATGGCTGGAGGGGTCAGCCATGGGGTGCTTAAGGGGGAGCAGGGGGGTCATGGGTGGGTTACTTACTTTCTGAAGGGGTCCCGTGCGATGCATGTCTTCTTCCTGGCGTGTAGGGTTTGAAACTAAAAACCCAAACAACTGAGCATGCTCAGAAATGGCCTGAATGAGCCATCCCACCTGTGGAAAGAGAGAGAAAGGGGAATTCAGTTTCCTTAACTATGCTTCTTCACCCTGCTCAGATTCCACGACATCCATTCATGCCCTTTCTGATCATGTTCAGTTGTTTGTTTGTTTTTTACTTTCGAACTTACAAGCCAGAAAGAGGACATACATCACATGAGATCCCTCCAGAAAGTAAGTAACCCACCCCTGACCCCCTAGGCATCCCACCCCATACCCCTCACTAGGCCATACACTAGCCCCCACCCCTCTCTTCCCTGACCCATGCTGGCCTGTTCCCTCCCTGGCACTATCCTCTGGCCCCTGATTCCCTGCCATCTGGCCCCCTTCCCTGAACTCAGCCGAGGTTTGGCCAAGTTCCTAAGTTCCAGGGCCATTCCTTCAAACTTCAACACTCAGGAAATCGAGACCAAATGCACTGGTCCTTGGTGTTTCCTGAGGAAAACCAAAGACTGAGTTTCAGCACTAGTATAGAGAGAGTGACACAACCTGGGTATGAGAAGGGCCCTATCTTTGTCTACCTACAAAGATATGGGGATTATAGGGTGGATAACCCCTTCCTTGTCATCTTTAGCCCTATGAAAAGGGGGAAGAAGGTTTTTCCATAGGCACGCTGGCCAGATGGCAGAGAGCTTGTTTTTGTGGAGGTCTGCTTGGCTTCTAACCTACAATGTCCAACTGGTGGTACATTGCATTTTGGTAAGATTAGAGGCTGATATCGTGGCACTCCAAGGTACAGTTCTGATTGGGGAAATTAGTACAGCAGATGTGGATGTCTGTCTGTCTGTGAATTTTCTTGCCATTATTTATTTATTTATTTATTTTATTGCACTTATATACTACCTCCTCATGCCTATGGCATCTTGGGGCGGCTTCCAACACAAAATAAAAGAATTTAAAACAATATAAAAACCACATTACAAATCTAAAAAATTACAATATTATTATTAAAACAAATTTAAAACACCCCCCACACAAAAATTTAACCCACCCTCCCCTCCCTGCCTCCGAAGGCCTGGGAGAACAGCCATGTCTTACAGGCCTGACGGAAGGCCAACAGACTCGGGGCCAGCCGTGCTTCCTCTGGGAGGGAGTTCCATAACCATGGCCCAGCCACCGAGAATGCCCTCTCCATTGTAGCCCCCCGCTTTACGCGGGGGACCTCCAGGAAGGTGCCCCCGGTGGACCAGAGGGGCCTTCCTGAGTCGCGGAGGGTGAAGTGGTCCCTGAGGTATCCAGGTCCAAAATCGTACAGGGCCTTATAGATCAAAATCAATACCTTGAATCTGGCTCGGCATGTTACAGGTAGCCAGTGCAGGGCACGGAGCACTGGTGTTATGTGCTCTCGTCAGCCCGTCCCTGTTAGGAGACGGGCCGCCGCATTCTGCACTAGCTGCAACCTTCGGGCCAGCGTCAAGGGAAGCCCCACGTAGAGCGCGTTACTGTAGTCCAGCCTCAAGGAGATGAAGGCATGAATCAAAGTGGCCAGGTCGGGTCTGGAGATGTACGGGCACAGCCTCCACACCAGATACAACTGGCGGAAAGCCGCCTTCGCCACCGCATCCACCTGCTGATCTAGGTGGAGGCCCGCATCCAATAACACACCCAGACTCTGAACCTGCTGGGCCATGGAGGGGCGCACCCCCTCCACAAGAGGGGGCAACACCTCCCCTGCTCATCCTACCACCATCCCCTCCGTCTTATCGGGATTGAGCTTCAGTCTGTGCTGCCATAACCAACTCGCCACGGCCCCCAAACACTGAGATAGCACGCAGACGGCAGGGCCTGGGTCGGCTGAAAAAGAAAGGTAAAGCTATGTATCATCAGCATGTTGGTGGCAACGCACACCAAACCCTCTCACGATCTCCCTCAGGGGCTGCATATATACATTAAACAATAAAAGAGACAGGATTGAACCTTGCGGAATGCCACAATTATAGAGCACATTCTGTGTCATCTCTGAAGGTGGACTTTGGCTGGTGAGTGCTTCATGTGTTTTGCAGCTGCTTTGAGGGCCTCAGCTTCTGAGCAGGAGCAGCCTTTCTGTGACTAGCTGGAATTTGCCTTCCCATGGGAAAGCACTGCTTTGGAACTTCCTGTGAGTCTAGGATGGCCACCTGTGGAAAGAGAGAGAGAAGGCGGAATTCAGTTTCCTTACCTGTGCATCTCTACCCTGCTCAAATTCCAAGGCATCTTATTATGAAGAGATGTTCTGAAAAATAAGCACCCTTGATGTGCTTGAGGGGGAGGTTGTTATTGCCTTCCCTTCCTTCTCTTGGATTTCTACTCAGTCATATTACAGTTCTACACGTTTGTGTGATATCTTGGAATTTATCTCTTAACAGCTTTGACAGCCTCTCACTAAGCTCTTAGTATGGGTTTGCATCATCCCACGGGCAGGGCCTGCCAATCGGCTTTAGTGATCCTGCCTTCTGCTCTGAGGGAGGGACTATACTGGTGAGTCCATAATGGCCACCCTGTGAAATATCAGAAAGAAAATTCACTGAATTTTCCCTTTGATTTATACATAAATACATTGGCAGGTGTGTGTTCCATTACTTAACACAAGTTTTACCAAATTATATCTGAAACATGCATAAAATAGTTGCATGAATTCTAAATTAGATTACTATGCTTACTTTAACATTTACTTTCTTATGTTATGTGATGAGATCTGTATCATCCTCTATTTTCATTAAAAGCTTTGATGGGTTTTAGAAAAGTATCCAACAAATTATCACATAATGATTTTTTCATCGAGACACTTTTCTTCATGCGTGTGCCCGATTTTATGAGAAAGTCAGGCTCCAAATCCAACAAGATATTAGTATGGCTCATTCCCTCTGCTTGTAAAGATCTCCCTGTTGCAGAGTAATAACTGATTCGCAATCAGGAAGGACAAATGCAGCTGAAGGTTTAAAAAACAGAACTTTACTTATGCTTTCTCAGGCACAGATCCTTAGTTACATCTAGCTAGTAAGAAGACAAAATGGAGATTGAGACAATGAGAGAGAAGGGAAGAAGGAGTGGTTACACAAAGGAATTCAACTGCAAAACCCCATCTCCCTTCCATGTACACATAAACTTAGCAGCGCCATCTGGTGGCTCTATAATCAATTACTGTTCTTAATACAGTAGGCATTAACTTGTGGATGTTGCATATACCAACACTCCCTTTGTCTGTTTCTCTCAAACGTTTTTCAGGAACAGTAGTTTGTTCTTTTATCTTATGTTGCTGTTTGTTACTCTTAATTTTTGGAAGGTTTTCAGATTGAATAATTTTATTATGCTGGCATTACAACAGCCTAGTTTTGAAAGTCTTTGCTCTTTTGAAAATACTGTTTGTTTCAGTTTTGAATTAACAAGGAGCCAGGATGACTTAATCAGTTCTGAATTTTCCTTTCAGAATGCACTATGATGCATTCCCAGAACCCTGTCTATCCCTCAATATTAAAGAAAATGACAGTTGAAACTGAGATCTAAAAATGTGGGCCTATGTCTTCAATAGGAAATATTTAATATTACTAATATTTTTAAGGTAAATAAAAAGTTATCTGTCTCTAGAGAGTTCTGACTTGCCTATCGCCTGTGTGGCTCAAAAGCTTGCATATCCTCAACAGCAGAAGTTGGTCCAATAAAAAATACCATCTGAATTACTTTGTCCATCTATTACTTTTGAGAACAACACAGCAACCACATTCTTCCTCTAGACTCCGGAGAAAACAGCTTTTACACAATCTACCTTTAATGTTGCTGGCACTATATAAGTAAGTAAGTAATAGGTCAAGGAAAAGAGTTTGTTTTGTCCTGATGTTTGTTATAATGAAGCTGTTAGTGAGGAATAGGAGGCACTCCTGCCTGTTGGAGCTTTCAGTGTGTGTGAGCAGATTCACACCCTTCTGTGCTCTGCCAAGGAGTTCCCACCCATTGCAAACCCCAAGCAGACACACTGCTCCTGTTCTATATTAATCAGCTGAGTGGCAGGGAACAGAAGCACTGCCCCCATCTGCTTTGCAGGGGGAAACTTGCAATGTAGGTGGATGAGGGGCAACTAGTTACATGGTAGGCACAGACCCTCATCAGAGTCAGTACGCTGGGGTGCTTGTTATTCCTTATGCAATTATACATTGTTCAAAATGGTCCCTGGAATAAGAATCTCTATATAAAAAGGTTTACTATATTGAACCTCACCTGTATAAAAACCTGATGTTACTCAAAGTGTGGGTCCTTGATTTTGTAGGGATTCTGTACATATTATTTGTATTTTTCAATCCAGCAAGAGTGTGGTTGCCATGTTGGTCCCGAGTGACAGAGGTGGAGATGATATCTTTTATTGGACCAACTATTGTTGGTGGATATGTGCAAGCTTTCAGACCTCACATGGTCCTTCCTCAGGCAAGTAGGAGTCAGAACTGAAGATTTGAGCAAAGTACAGTGGTTATATATCATGTAACAGAGGAGGTGGCGAGGGGAGAGAAGGGTGATAAATGAACTATAAAGAGACAAAGGTGCTTTTTAAACTAGCAGTAAGTGTGGGGGTATCGATGTATGTGTGGCAGCATGGATGGTGTAGGGGGGGCGGTGTACACGGGTACACACTGATCCCCTACGCATCCCCACACATCCCCACTCATGGAGAATTGCCGTTTTGGCCAATTGAGGTGGGTGTTTCGCGGGAGCATGCATGCTCACCCACCCACCTCAGCATTCACATGGGCAGCATCCACTCATGCCCACGCAGTGGATCTGTATGGGCATGAGTGGGCATGTCTCATCTAAAAGGGGCCAGAGTAGTTCAAATTATATCTTTTATCAGACCAACTGTTGTTGGTGGAAATAAGCAAGCTTTTTGGCCACATGGGGCCCTTCCTCAGACATATAGCATAGCTAGTAGTTTATATATCCTCTCCCTAGCCTCCTCCTTCAACCTCCACCTTTGGACCAACTCCCCCACCCATACTAATGGCCATTCTCTTGATCTTGTCCTCTCTAGAAACTGCTCTGTCGCTGATCTCTCCTTCGATCCTCATCCTATATCAGACCACTTCCTTGCCTCTTTCAACATTTCCCACTGTCCCCCCTCCTCTTCCCCTTCTCTACGCCCCTTCCGTGACCTTCAAGCTATTGATCCCCTGGACTTTGCCTCCTCTCTCTCTCCCCTTCTTCCTACAGTCTTCTCTTCCTCCTCCCCTGACTCCGCTGTCTCTGCTCTCAACGCCTCTCTCTCCTCCACACTTGACTCCCATGCCCCTCTCTCTTCCCGCCCTGCCTTCTCCCACAACCCCCGTCCTTGGCTCACCCCTAGTATCCGCCACCTCCGTTCTTGCACTCGTGCTGCTGAACGACTCTGGCGCAAATCCCATTCTCACGCTGACTTCCTTCACTTCAAATTCTGTCTCTCCACCCTTACTTCTGCTATCTCCCTTGCTAGACAACACTACTATGCCTCCCGCATTGAGTCCTGTTCTCGGGACCCTCGCCGCCTGTTCTCTACCTTTGACTCCCTCCTCAAGCCTCCCTGTCCTCCCCCTCCTTCTTCCCTTTCTGCTCAGGATCTTGCCTCCTTCTTCACCTCCAAGATAGACAAGATCCGCCTCGACATCGCTTCCCACTCCTCTCTTCCCACTCCCACCCCTCTCCCTCCTCCCCCTCCTTCTCTCATGTCCTCCTTCTCCCCTGCCTCCCTTAAGGAAATCTCCTCTCTGCTCTCCTCCTCCAACCCTTCCACTTGCCCCCTTGATCCCATTCCTTCCCGCCTCCTCACCTCCATTACTCCCACTGTCGCCCCTTCCTTCCTGCACATCATCAACCTCTCCCTCTCTACTGGCTCTTTCCCTTCTGCCTTCAAACATGCCACAGTCTCTCCTATTCTCAAAAAGTCCACTCTTGACCCCTCTGACCCTTCTAGCTATCGTCCTGTCTCACTCCTTCCTTTTGCTTCCAAGCTGCTTGAACGTGTTGTCTACTCCCGCTGCCTTGACTTCCTATCCTCCAACTCCTCCCTTGACCCCCTCCAATCTGGCTTCCGCCCCCTTCATTCTACTGAAACTGCTCTCGCTAAGATCACCAACGATCTTCTGGTGGCTAAATCTAAACGTCTCTATTCCATTCTTGTCCTCCTTGATCTCTCTGCTGCCTTCGATACTGTTGACCACTCACTCTTGCTGGATTCCCTTCACTCCCTTGGCTTTTGTGGCTCTGTCCATAACTGGTTCTCCTCCTACCTCTCTGACCGCTCCTTTAATGTGTCTCTCTCCAACTCCGCCTCCTCCTCCTTCCCCCTCTCAGTTGGTGTTCCTCAAGGCTCTGTTCTTGGCCCTCTCCTCTTCTCGATCTATACCTCATCCTTAGGCAAACTCATTGCCTCCCATGGCTTCCAATACCACCTCTATGCTGATGACACTCAACTCTATCTCTCTACTCCCTCTCTCTCTCCCTCTGTTCAAGCTCGTCTCATCAACTGTCTCTCTGACATCTCTACCTGGATGTCTCAACGTCAACTCAAACTCAACATGGCTAAAACTGAACTCCTTATCTTCCCCCCTCATCCTTCCTCTCCTTCCTCACTGTCAATAACTATTGATGGAGTCACCATCCTGCCTGTCCCCCAAGCCCGTAGCCTAGGCTTCATCTTTGACTCAGCCCTTTCTTTTAAACCCTACATTGACTCTGTTGCTAAATCCTGTCGCTTCTCCCTCCATAACATTGCTAAGATTCGCCCTTTTCTCTCTGTCTCGTCTGCCAAAACTCTTGTTCATGCTCTGGTCATCTCTCGCCTCGATTACTGTAACCTCCTTCTCACTGGCCTTCCCCGGTCTCACCTTTCTCCCCTCATCTCTGTCCAAAACTCTGCTGCCAGGGTCATCTACCTCGCCAGTCGCTTCGACCATGTGCAGCCCCTCCTCTCTTCGCTTCACTGGCTTCCCCTTCCTGAACGAATCCTGCACAAGCTCCTAGTCTTCACCTATAAAGCTCTTCACAACCTTGCTCCCCCCTACCTCTCTGCACTTATCGCCCTCCATACTCCAGCCCGTGCACTTCGCTCCTCCTCTGTCCCTTCTCTCACCCTTCCACGCCTTCCCTGCTCCCCTAAGCGCCTTCGTCCCTTCTCACTTGCTGCCCCCCATGCCTGGAACTCCCTCCCTGTCCACATCCGCCTTGCCCCCTCCCTTCATACCTTCAAATCTCTCCTTAAAACTCACCTCTTTCGCTCTGCTCTGTCTGACTCTTTATCCTGCTGAGCCACTATTCCTATACCTACGATCGGTTTACCCTTATCCTTGCAACATGGACCTGCCTGCTGTCATTCTCATCGTAACCAAGCCAAGTTCGTGCACTTGAGACCTCGCATCTTCATGAATGGTAGACCCCTTGTCTCTCCCTCTGTTCCCCTTCCGAAGTCTCTCCCCCAGCTCCTGTCTCTCAGATTGTAAACCCTAGGGGCAGGGACTGTGTCTATTTTATTACTTTATAAAGTGCCAGGTACACTGCTGGCGCTATATAAATGTTTGTTAATAATAATAATAATAATAATAATATATTTCTATTGGCTATGCTACATGCCTGAGGAAGGGTCCTGTGTTACCATTGTCTACGACATCCCCTATTGTGCTTTGCTTAGCTTCAGCTCTACTCACATTTTAGTGTTTAGTCACTCACTACCTTCTTCTATCTTCTAATGTACCCAACCATCCCTTCTCACTCTTCCCCTTTGTATTGCTTATCTCCCTGTTCTCACCAACTATAGTTTATCACTCTTCTCTCTCCCTCCACCTCACACCTCCTCTGTTACATGATATATAACCACTGTACTTAGCTGAAATCTTCAGTTCTGACTCCTACTTGTCTGAGGAAAGGCCCTGTGAGGTCTGACAGCTTGCACATTTCCACCAACAATAGTTGGTCCAATAAAAGTTATAATTCAAACTACTTTGTCTCCACCTTTGTATTTTTCAGAAAGACGTTGTTGAGCTATATCCTTTGCAAATGGCAATCAACCCTAACTATCTTGAAGATATTAAATTTATTTAAGTAATCTGAAAAACAAATTAGATCAATCTGTCACTCTGTCCTGATGTAAATTGATCTGAAGTTGGTAGGGTTCTAAAATAGTGGTCTGTGTAATGCTGTTTGAAAGATGACAATGGTTAATGTAGACCAGTAAAAAATACAGCAAATAAAAATTAAAAATAAATAAAGAGTTAAGATTCTGTGGATATTGTGAAATGTTTCCTGATTTATGTGAGGGTTGACAGATATGTGGAGCTTCATAAAATATATATGGAGTAACAGTAAACTTATGTTCTCTGAGACATACCAGATATGGGTTTCCACTTCAGAGAAATTACACTAAAGTATCTCCCTCACCTCTGTTCCAACAAACAGGGGAACCAGGGGGCTAACATCATCCTCCCCTCACTAATCTTCCTGTCTTGAAACTTATAGGGAACTAAGAGGGTGGAGGTGTGGGTTGGAATAACAGTCATTGAGACAGAGATGCTGTGGTCCTGTGCAGACCCAGTCTACCCTCTACGCGCACATAATATATACCACAGAGGAAGTCCTCTGCCACCTGCTTTCCCCACTGCAGCCCTGCCTCTCCCTCTGTTAGGTGGTGGCACAACTGGGAGGTGGCGGACTTCCTCTGTTGTACTGTGTACGCGCAGACCCTGGATCAGGGCTTGTGTGAGGGATATGCAGAGGAGGAAGTAATAAGGTTTTCAGGGACAGCAGAGGACTGAATAAGGAAGAGAAGTTCCCATGAATAGTACACACAAGAATGGCACCAGGAGTAGAAGATTACCATTCCATTTTAACTCCACTTGTTTGGAGAAGAAATTACCCCTTCTCACCATTATCTTCACTTTAAGCTCTATGCTTGTGTGAACACAGGGAGGTTAAAATGATTGTAGAGGTAGTTACCCCCAAACAAATGTTCATTTGAACAAGCCCTAAGAGAGAGAAACCATTGGCTAAGTCACTTGTGGTGACATTGTAGACCTTAATGGTATTTCCATTCTTGTTGGGGTTTGACTCAAAGATTGTGTAGGAGTCATAACATACATTCTATATATTTTGAGAGCGAGTTTCTGTTTCTGTTTCCCCTCTCCTGTTCAGTATTACATGCAAAAAGACCCTACGGGTGGTTGATGTTTACACATCCCAACTTGGTGGGTAGGCACTGGCTGGAAGATGGGGGAGGCGAGGAGTTGGAAGCTGTGGCAGTGGAGAGGACTGCTTCACACTGCAGTCTATCATGAGGGGGGAAGGGAGCCTCCGTCTGCTTCCAGCTCAACTGAACGTAGGTAGGAGAGGAAAGATCCTTGCCCCCACCTCCATCGCTTATGCTCCTGCTGCCAAGGATTGCAATGGAAGCAAAAGGACCGGAGCCATTCACTTTCATTGTGGACCCCAGTGGCAAGAGCACAAGTGACAGGGTGGCAGTGGGTCTTTTGGGACTCCCATTTTGAGAGGAAAATCAGAACCGTGAAAGTGGAAAGCCTGCTGTTTGCACTCTAGAGAGAGAGCAAAGGAGGAGGCCTTGCAGCACTGAGGATTGTCTGGTGAAACTGACATGGCAATCCACCCCACTGTAAGGCATTTTTACTCACTGTCTTTCTGGAGCACAGAGAACTACTGGAGAGCTTCTGATGCTGCTTCTGGGGTAGTGACAGAGGTATATTCAGACATTGTTAAACTAAACTAAACTGCCTAACTGAGTCAGACCAATGGTCCATCTTAGCCCAGTATTGTCACAACCTGACATGACAGCAGGGGTTTCAAATATGGATCTAAATCCGGCTCTTCCAGGGTCTCCGGTGGAAGCTGTCCCGGTGTACTACCTGAGACCCCTCCAAGCTCCTAGCAGAGGCCTCCCCCAGGCGTGCTACCAGGGATCCTGAGGTGGAGATGCTGGGGATTGAACCTGCAAAGCATGTACTCTTACCACTTGAGCTATGCCCCCCCCCCCGCCCGTTTGGGGGGGGGGGGGCTCCCATGTTTAGTGCGCATGTGTGAAATGGTGCTGCACTGTGGTGTGCATTTTGTCAGTGTGGTGTCATTTTGTGCATATTCACCAAGCACTATAATTTTGCACATGCACAAAAAAACATGTTTGTAGTATGCATGTGCAAGATGGCATTACACTGGGGGAGGGGGTACAGGTGCTACTTATCCAGATCTTTAGCAAAACGGGGACTGGAAGGTGACCGGTCAGCATTCTGAAAGACCTGGATCAGACTGGCTGAATCCGTTGAAGATGGAATCCGCCCAGAAATTTTGTTTAATCCCTAATTCAAGAAGAAGGGAAAAGTCTGTTATTGCTGCTACATACTCCATTAGATAACCCAGGAGGTAGAGGTAATGTGCTGCTGTGCTCTGTAGATCTAATTATTCAAACTCTGGTGGTGACATGTGGGGATCAATCCACATGACAGAATTTATTTTTTCAGGGTTTTTTTAAATTAGGAAATTAAATACAAGAACTATATTAAAAGAACTTTAAGGTTGGTCAGAATGATACACAGGTCCCATGATAAACAATATGTGATGATGCAGTTATAGACTATCATGATGCATATCAACAAAGAGAGAAAATGATGTGAATTCTTTGCTGTTATGGATTGTGAGAAGGCCTCCCGCTTTCCCCGGTGAGAGAGGGGTTGAGAGGGAGGATGTCCCCTGGTGGCAGCAGGGGACAGAAGGATGTATTGTAGAAGGTCCCTGATGTGAACAGGATGGGAATGTTAGGACTGATAATAGCAGAGGATAATCGGAGGGGGTAAGATGTAATTATTTATTATTATTGGGGGGTGGGAATGTCGATTGTGTCTTGTTTTTGTAATGCTGGGTCCCCCTGTGTGGGATATAGACCCTAGCGTTGCTGTATTTGTGTGTTGCTTTGATTGGTGGGTTCCCCTGCATGGGGGGGAAAAAATTGATTGTATTTATTTGCTGTTGTGAGCCGCCTCGAGACGCCCTTGGACGGGAGAGTGCGGGATACAAATGAAAAATGAAATGAAATGAAAAATATTTGGCATTTTGTAACTTTTGAATGCTTAACTTTGCTACAGGACAGTACAGCGATATCTTTTATTGGACCAAGTACAGTTGGTGGAGGTATGCAAGCTTTCGGACCTCACATTTGCATACCAAGATGCCATAGGCATGAGGGGGCGGCTAATAAATGTAAATAAATAAATAAAATAGATCACTGTACTGCTCTGTCTCTGTTGCCTATATTTGGGACCAACATGGAAACCTTACTTTCTCTACGTAACCTAGCTACCTAATTGTCTTTTAATGCAATATTTTTAACCTCATATTATTTCGGTTGCAAAATACTAATGGTTTAATTTAAACATGTGAATTAATCTAATTTATCATAGATATATGGTACAATCAAAAGAGTTACTGGAACTGAATATTAAGTTTTTTTGTAGAATTTTAAATTGTAGACACAGAGCGCCATCTAGTCTCCCCGCATATGCATTCTACGTGGTTTGTATGTGGTTTGCTCACTTTTGACACTATCTGTAATGGGGGTGCACATGAGTTATACACGGGTTGCATGTGCATGCACCGCACATGCCCTTCACATGCATCCACGGGTCTTAGGCTCGGCCTGATAATCTAGTATACTACTAATGCCCTAATGCTAATTCGTCTGAATTACCAATTACCAAGCAACTTATTTTTTATTGTTTATACTTGAGTTCAATATACAGTTTACATTTCAATTAATTTATCTTTTGTTCTACATTCAAATGGAAGATAGTCTACCATGAAGTATATGGATGCTTTCAGATGTTCCCATCAGGGCAGCTTTCATCTGCTTTACCATGGGGTTAACATGTGGATAAGTAGTTCACATATCATAACTACTCCCTAAAAGAAACCCCCACTCCAATGGTGTTACTATCAAGTTCTTTATGTGGCATTTCAAACCACAGTTCTGGATATTTTAAAGAAACCCATGTCTATCTTCCAATTGCAAATCAATTTAATTTGCATAACAAAGCATAAGAAGATTGTAAGTTTTAGAATTTGCAGTTCTTTATATTTCACGAGGGTGTTATGTAAGAACATACATTCTGGGCCATCCGACTCAGCAGCCTGTCTCTGATAATGACAACCTTCAGTCACTTCCAAGAAGTACACAACAGGCCAGCTTCTGGCAATCAGAGGTAACATGGGAATCAACTTGACTAATAGCAATTTATGGACCTATTCTTCAAGAACTTATCCAATCCTTTTTTAAACCAACTTATCCTATTGGCCTTAACAATATCCTCCATCAACAAGTTCCACAAGTTAATTGTACATTGAATGAAAAAGTACTTCCTTTTATTTGTTTAAAACTGCTGCCCATTAGTTTTATAGACTGTGCCCTAGTTCTGGTGTTATTTGAGAGGATAAATAACTGTTCCCTACTTACTTGTTTCACACCACTCATGATTTGTAAATTTCTATTATATCCCTTCTTAGGCATCTCTCCTCCAAGCTGAAGAGCCCTAACCTATTGAACCTCTCCTTTTACAGAAGCAGTTCCATACTCTTGATCATTATTGTTACCCTTTTCTGTCCCTGCCCCCTCCACTATATCTTTTTGGGGGTGGGGGAACCAGAACTGTACACACTACACAATACTGAAGGTGTGGTCAGACCATAATGGTCCATCCAGCCCAGGTGGAAATTTAGACTGATTTGTTCTTTAGCATTGTGAACAAGTTTTCAAATATTCATGAGTTGACCTTCTTGTCATATGTGCATATAGCTATTTTACATTGGTAGATGCATTCCGTTTTTCTGTTAATGAAGCAACGTATGTGGTTTAGTAGAAATTCTGTAAGATTTCTCCTGACAGAGCAGTGACCACAGATCAATTTATCTTCTGTGTTGTCACTTAGGACATGTTCAGTCTAGTGTATAATATAATCTTGAGACTGTGTAGCCTTCAACCAGGCCACCTAGGGCTGTGATCATGTTTGATCTTATAAATTAAGAAGCACCTGTGTGTACTTTGAAGACAGATCTGCAAATGCCTCCAAATTGCTACACGGGGTTATATTGGTGATTATTCACTAGGGTTATATATTCTTTCCTCGGAGTCATTGCTAGTGCATCAGGATGGTGTTATGGAACATTATGTTGCTGAAGATGCTATCGCCTCAATGATACCTAAAACAAATTCTACTGTAATGGTCCCTTCTCTTCCCTCACATCATCATCAGTGACAAAAAATAAAGTGTGTCAGATATGTATACTGTACATTCACACATAAGCTCCTTTCATACATTCAGTACACATTATTAGTGGTGCAACATTATGATGCTGCTGTCTAGTTTCTTGTGTATATACATTTATTTAGATTGTAAAGTCTTTGGGCATGGACCTTCTTCTAGATATGTGTTTATACAGTGCCTACTACACTGAGGGTCTGGGGTTCCTACTCACTACCGCATGAAGATGATAAAAGATAAAAATAACAGCAACAGTAACAACAGGCCTTTCATTCTCCATTTTTATTAAACGTCTCACTTTTCTTCATCCAGACAATCCTCTGGAAGAGTGCAGAATCTTACCATCTAGAAAGTTAGTGCCATAACTACACCAACCCTCAGTGTTAAATTTATGTTATTCCATGTTCTCCTCTTCGACCGAGGACACTTCAGTTGTGGGGATTTATGATACAAGGAATTCTTGCATACCAGAGTGCTTTCTGGTTCTTTCCATAGCATTGGTAGTATTGCTACTTTGATTTAAAATAAACTTTAAATTGAATCTAATTAGCATCTGACTTTTTCATTAACCTTACTACCAATGTATGCTTGATCAGATATTGCTTCTTAATCTGCGTAAATAACTTCAATTTGCAATAACATTGCTCTCGTTTTTAAACCCAGATTTTTGTCACCGCATTCCAGAAGGCAAGGACAATATGTGTGGAATTTGACAGGCTGCACACTTTATTCAAATTTACAAATTCAGTCAGGTGGGGGATGGGCACTTCCCATTCTGGGTCCAGTAAAAGAATATCTCAACAGTAAATAGGTGGCCTGATGTTTGTTTGTTGTTTGTTTATGTAAACTTATACCCTGCCCTTTCCAAAAGGCTCAGGGCAGCTTACAGTAATAAAAACATAATACAATTATAAATAACCTTAAAAATACATTACAGAAAAACCCTACCCTCATCCCCAAACTACCCACTCCAACCCCAAACTCCCCCAAAACCTCCCACCCAATCCCTGTCCTCACCCATCAAATGTCTTTATAAACAAAACAAATCCTGCACCACCTCCAGAAGACGCTCAGGTTCAGACTCATGTGAACCTCCAGGGAAAGGGAATTCCCTAGCACTGGGGCAGCAACCGAGACTACCTCACTGTGAGCCCTCCTCGTGTGGACAAGCCTAACAGACAGTACCCACGGGGAGTAACCCCCGGACGGCTTCAGGGGTTGCAATGGGGCATGGAAGGACAGGCAGTCCTTCAGATATGTGGGGCCCAGACTGTTTAAGCCTTTAAAGGTCAAAAGTAAACCATAACCTTGGGTTGTACCTGGGAAGCTATAGGCAGCCAGTGCACATTTCGGAGCACCAGTGTAATTCTAGTTAAAGACATAGCAAGTCCAGCTAAACTGCTAGATGTTTGTGAAAACTACCAAACCAGTTCATTTAGCATTCTGGCACGGTCCCAGTTGAAACTATAGCTTCTGCCTCTCCATACCTGAAAGACATGTAAGAATCCTGCTATTCGCCTCATTGTGAAAATGCTGTAAGGGAAGAGAACTAAACTCTAATAAAAACAAATTATTCATAATAGTAAATCATAATGTTTGAATCTTTTTTTACTCCTTCAGGACTATTTTTAAATTTTGAGCAATGAATGATACTCTTAGCTCATTAACAACCATTTTGCTGGACTCCCATAGGTGAGAGCAATCCTGGCATTACTCTTGGGATATAGTTTGTTGGAAAATGTTCTCTTAGAAATATAGAGCTGGATGCTGAAAGAGACCTCAAGCGTCATCTAGTACAACCCCTTGCCCTGAGGCTGGATACCTTGGACCAAGAGTATCCTGGACCCTCACAGGTGCCTTTGTCCAGTCTTTTCTTGAAAATGCCAGGGAAGGAGATCCCACAACCTTCATACGCAGCTTTTTCCACTGTTGTACTGTTCTAACAGTAGGGAACTTTTTCTAAAAGTTTAACCAAAATCTGTCCTTTTGTAATTTAAATTAATTGCTGCTGCTTCTATTCTCAGTAGTAATAGAAACAAATCTTCTCTTCCTCTTCCTTTTCCTCTTCCTCTTCTTCTTCTTCTTAAGTACATATGATCAGGCCCTGCTGTCAGGCTGCACCCCTGGTCAGGCGGGATGTGGGTCTGGAGGCAGAAGGGGGCTGGGAAGGGACCAGTTGGTAAGCCATAGACAACTTGCAGCCTACTGTTTATCTAGGGGAAGAAGAGGAAGTGCTGGGTACTTTATGTCACATCCTTGTGGTCTCCAGTGCTGGCCCAGATCCACTGAGGCTGTAGCACTCTTTGGGGTAATGGAGCCAAAAAATAGCTTTGGTCTGGTGCCAACATGACCAGAGGATGCTTTGTCCCAGGGGGCAGGTGCTACCTGTGGTTTGGTACTGGTGTGACAAGGCAGGTGCTAACTGTTGTTGGTGCCAGCATGGGACTGGCGGCAACAGGTAACAGGACCCGCCCTGTCCCCAAGGGTGCCTTCAGACGTTCTTAAAACTGTAGTTGTCCAACCCTTGCTTAAGAAGCCATCTTTGGATGCTGACTCCATCACCAGCTATTGGCTTGTCTCCAGCCTTCCCTTTGTAGGGCAGTGGGTGGTTGCCCAACAGCTTCAGGCTCATCTTGACACCATCAGATTCCTGGACCCATTTTTGTTGGGCTTCCGTCCTGGGTATTGTATGGAGACTGCGCTTATGGCCTTGGTCAATTACCTGTGCCTGGGGATTGACAAAGGGAATTCTACCCTGTTGATCCTGTTAAATCTTCTGGTGGCCTTTGATACAGTTGACCAGGAGGTGTTGTTGACACAACTGTGGGACATGGTGGGGGCTGGCGGGACTGCTCCTGAGTGGTTCTGCTCCTTCTTCTCAGGGAGGTTCCAGAGAGTGGTGATGGGCGATTGCTCATCGTCCTCTCGGGACCTCCCCTGTACGGTCCTTCAGGGTTCTATTCTGTCTCCCCTCTTGTTCAACGTGTATATGAGGTCATTCTGAAGTTTTGGGGGAAAGTGCCATCAGTATGCTGATGACACTCAGCTCTACCTACCTTTTTCATCCAACCCAGGCCCTGCAGTCTCAGTGCTTATGCCTGGCTGCTGTCAGGGTCTGGCTGAGGATGAGCCAATTGAAACTGAATCCAGACATGACTGAGGTGATGATGGTTGGCCGGCTTTGTGACCTGGAAGAAATTGGTATTCCTGTTATTGATGGAGTCCAGCCCCCTTTGGTCAGGTTTTCAGCCTCAGAGTGCTTCTGGACCCCTTGTTGCACCTGGATTGTCAGGTTGTGGCAGTGGCCAGGAGTGTTTTTCACCAATTCCCACCTTGTGAGGAGGCTGCGGCCTTTTCTTTCCAAGTCAGGTCTGGCCACTGGCATCCATACTTTCATCACTTCAGGGCTAGACTACTGCAATGTGCTCTACGTGGGACTTCCCTTGATGACTGCTTGGTAGCTGCAGCTGGTGCAGAATGCGGTGGCTCACCTCATTTTGGGGGTGGGGCTCTGGGAGCACATTACACCGGCGCTCCAAATTCTGCACTGGCTACCTATTGCTTTCCGAGAACAATTGAAGGTGCTGGTTTTGACCTTTAAAGTTTGGGCCCCACATATCTAAGAGACTGCCTTTCCTTTCATGCCCTACTGCAGCCCCTTCAATCGACCAGGAGCACCTCCCTGTGGGTACAATCTCTTATTCTTGTTCATACGGTGAGGTCTCACAGGGAAATGTTCTTAGTGAAATCTCATCAGGAGCTCTCTAATGTTTCAAGATTCTCACTAAATAAACTGACTCTGCATGCACAAAATCGATGTCAGTCCATTCTGTGCATGTGTGGGCTTTTCCAGAATGGGGAGCCATTCCATACATGCGCAAAATGGCTGCCGCACATATTCAGAACGGCTGCCCTTTTCCAAAAAGAAAGTGATGCTGCTGGTGCCATTATAAAAAACAACTGTGCATGTGGAGAATGACTGTGTCAGTCATTTTTCACAGGCACAGATGTTTGGTTGGTTTTTTTTAATCGAGAAAAAAATCTTGAGAAATTATCAAGGCCAGGGCTTTCCTTTATTCTTGTTTTTTTTCCCTCGGTTCTTCTGGATGGATATCAAGAAAATAAATTGAGATTGAGTTTCAGCCCCAGCTCAGATTGTGTTTGCTAGCCTGTCCATTTGTTTGTAAGGCAGCTCCAGCCTCCACCAGTAAGCTGTACTAACTCTCAGAGGCACTGGAGTTCACGGGACTGTCCTGGAGCCTAGGAAGCACCCTAGGAGATCTCTCACTGAACCTGACTGCCTTATTTGCTCTGGCTTCTGCCGCTGCTCTCCTCCTCAGCTGCAACAGTGTGAGGAGGGTGCATGAGCACTCGCTGCCCACCTGCTGGGTGGCTTTGCTTGCAGACTTTTACCTGTTGCACAGGACACCCACAGTTAACATTTCCCATGTCCCTTCCACATATTCCCCCCGGCCATGATACCTAGCGTTCCCACCTCATTCCAGGAAACAGGGCACTGCAGGAGTGAAGACGAGCTCATCTTGGTGGCACAGTTGCTTCCCAACTCAGGACATTTGGGAGTATTAAGTGGTGACTGGTCTGTAAATGGACTGGGAGGCAAGATGAGCATGTCTCCAGTCGTCAGGAGCCATCCCTTGCAGGGATGCATTGGAGAGGGCAGGTGTCCCCATTGACTAGTGGGGATGTTTTTCCTGTAGAAGGGGGAGTAAGTCTCTAGGGAAGAGAGAGGCTTGCCCTCTATAGGAATTATTTGTAATAATAGGTGCACTTTTAAGACACCTAGTAAATTTCAAAGAATGGAAGCCAAAGGGGGGCGAAATGTAGGTCACCAGTGGTTGCACTTTTGAGTTAAGCAGACATTCCCAAACTGTGGATTGGGACCCCAAATATAGTATTGCACCATCTGCAGATGGAGTCACCATCTTGATGTTATTTAGGTACTTTGTGTGAAGTATATTTAAACCTCAAACTTGGATCATACATGCAAAAAATTGGGAACCATTGGAGTAAACTGAGAACAATTTATCCTATATGAACGCTTTGAGGCTGTTCTTGGCTCCAGATACTGGCTTTCTTTTGATTGTCTATTGTCAGTTTACCCAGCATAACTGAGACTTTCCTCCCTATTTTTTGGGAGGGGGTAGGGGTGTATTTCAATAGTTCTAAGATTAAGAACATTTTTCATAGAACATTTTTCATTATAAATGTAAATTGAATACGATTATTTTATTTTTACTTGCTCTGGTTCTGTGCTATTTGCATGTTTAATTTTACTCTAACTATAAAGGAAATTGAAAAAAAAAACCCACCTAAACACATATTTATGTCTAACACACTAACCACCAACCACTGGGCAGGTTAACACTTCATTACATTGAAGCTGTGGTTTTAAAAAAGCAAAGCATTTGGCCCAGACATGAAAGTCCCCACTGGGCCACTACGGAAATTTGGACTTTATGAAGCATTCAGACACTAGATAGGATTTATTTATTTTTTATTTATTTTATTTATTTTTTTATACTTATATGCCACCCCCTCATGCCAATGGCATTTCGGAGCGGCTTCCAACAAATATAAAAACAATCTAAAACAACATAAAACCACATTAAAAACTCAAAAAAATCCAATATTATTTAACAAATTTAAAACACCGCCCCCCCCCCCCATACAGCAATTTAACCAACCCTCACCCTCCCCACCTCCGAAGGCCTGGGAGAACAGCCATGCCTTACAAGCCTGATGGAAGGCCAACAGACTCGGGGCCAGCCGTGCTTCCTCTGGGAAGGAGTTCCATAGCCATGGCCCAGCCACCGAGAAGGCCCTCCCCATTGTAGTCCNAACAGCCAGGTCTTACACTGTCTTCAGAACGAGGGGAGATCCGGGGCCAAACGAGCCTCCAACAGGAAGGAGTTCCACAGCCTTGGCGCAGCCACTGAGAAGGCCCTCCCCATTGTAGTCCCCCGCTTTACGCGGGGGACCTCCAGGAAAGCACCCTGATGGACCGAGGGAAAATGGCTTTCCTGCCCCACCCCACCTTCCCAATTCTGGGCCTTGCTGAGGGTTCTTGGACAGAAGGTTCTTGTTCGAAGGGAACTGTAGTGTTTACATTGTAACTTGATTGAGAGTTGATTAATACTTTTTAAATGTATATGAAGCATCCCTGATATTTGTTCCAATAGGTGAAATTTATGCCAATTCTATTCAGAGTTAAATACTAGGAAAGCTGTAATAGTAACATTTGTTCTGTCACCACCTATGACATTTGCTAATACAATTCTTCAGTCTTAGACACCAGGATTAAAGTAGATGAAGTTACTTAATTACCTAATTCAGGATATGGTCTTTTCTATGCTATAGTCAAGGACCCGTGTTCACTGCATTTCCCCCATTGGCAGCAACGAGAAAAAGTCAGTGAACACGGGTCTAAAGTCTGAGCTGGAAAGGCTGTTTGAATATAATTTATCCTATGAATAAATTTAGAACACAATGTTCATGAATATTACTAAAAACAAGTAATGAAACACTTCAGATAACACCAGGATTTCATTTATATTCTCTTCCACTAAAATATATACAGTAGTATGTAGAATACAAATTGTGTCTTATTGTGGTTTTGACATTAATGAAGATTCTGTGACTTCAGTCTACTTCCTGGAATTTTTCTTGCATTAGAAAGCTAAAATGATAACAGTGATTCAAAACTATAATGAAATAGTCCTCAACACCTCTAATCTTGATCATTCATCTACTACATGATCAACTGTGTACACAATAGAATGAGGCTAAGGTTGACTGTAAAAAGTTGTAGAAAGCAGGTAAGGGTTACAATTTTTTGTAATTAGGTAATGTTTAATTATAATTATGAAAACAAAATATTTAGCAAGAGGTGTCCATGCCTTCATCATGATCACTTTGCTTATATGTTGTATTCTGTTCTCCTAGCAGTTGCTTACTGTTTAGTTTTTTGGGGTGGGGAGTATGATCCTATAGGACATGTGCATTTGCTTGGATGCACATGCATGTATTGTGAGTAGTCCCATTGACTTCAATTTAAATTTATCAAAGTGGGGATGTCTATTATTTTGGGACCTTCTCATAATACCACATTATCATTATTAATAATACACAAGCAGTAAGTGATTCTGTACTTGGAAGGTTAGTTCATGTGTAGAGTTTTTTTTTTTTCTGGGTTTTGTTAAGATATTCAGTATATAAAATATCAAAAACAATGTTGGGTGAGCTCTATCAGACAAAAAATAGTTCAGATTTGACCCGTGTCATCAAATGAAGGCATTAGGTGAAGCCACATGACACAGAGTGGGGAGACTACCATGCCTTGGAAAGCCTTACCCCATTCTGGGCAGCTGAACTGCATGAATCAGTGCATTGTGTGGCTGGTGCCTGCCTGAGGAAAGTAGCTTGCTGCTACATGATACATCCTTGGAAAAATTCTGAGGACTGAGCAGCGTCACTGAGCAGCGTTACCCCACCTGGGTAAGGCTGCCCAAGGCAGGGTAACTCGTGTGCTTGGGCCACGCTTGCCCTGCCATGCAGGAGGGCACTGTTGTGTGGCCTTGAGCGGAAGGTGCTGTTGCGACCACATCATGGCCAGGGGTGGGATTTCGGTCAGGCAGGGGTAGGGAGGTGGAACAGGGCTGGACATCTGCTTGGCGCGCCCCAACCACTGGCTTCTCCGGCAGCAGCTGGCACAACTTTCCCATTACAGTCTGCTTGGCTCCCTGGGCTGGTCTTGCATGGGGTGATTTTATTTATTGATTGATTTTATTTATTTATTTAATATATTTATATCCCTCCCCTCCTGCAAACAGCTCGGGGCGGCTAACAACTTTTAATTAAAACAATTTTAAAAATATTAAAACAGTCATAAAAAACCTTACAAAAACAGGGAGGACAAAAATGTACAAAAAATAATAAGGAAGGGTAGGGTGATAAAAACCCATTAACCCACCCTCCCCAAAGGCCTGGGCGAACACCCAGGTTTTACAAACTCGCCGGAATGTTAAAAGGCTCGGGGCCAGGCGAGCTTCCTCTGGGAGGGAATTCCAAAGGTGCGATCCGGCCACCGAGAATGCCCTCTCCATTGTGGCCCCCCCGCTTAACACGGGGGACCTCCAAGAAGGCAACCCTGGCAGACCGAAGGAGCCGCTCTGGGGCATGGAGGGCGAGGCGATCCCTGAGGCATGAGGGGCCAAGAATGTGAAGGGCCTTATAAATCAATACCAGTACCTTGAACCTGACTCGGCACGCTATTGGCAGCCAGTGCAGAGCCCGGAGCACAGGTGTTATGTGGTCCCGGCGACCCGTCCCCAAAAGGAGGCGGGCCGCTGCATTCTGCACTAGCTGCAGCCTCCGAAACAGGAACAAGGGCAGCCCCACGTAGAGCACATTCAGACAATTTCAGATGAGACGGGGCGGCATTCGCCCCGTCCCAGAATCACCCAAATGATTCCCCGCTGGGATCACTCCGGCACGTCCAACAGACTGATCCCAGCGGGGAATCAGGGAGGGGCCACGCGGCGCAACGTGCGGCCGCACGACCCCGCCCCCTTACGCTCCCCTGCCGCCCGCCCTCTGGGGAGATGGGCAGGCGCTGCGGCCAATGTGGCTGCAGCGCCCACCTGATTTGACCATGGCCCGGAATCCCGTGGGGATTCCGGGCCGTGGTTGCTGGCCAGATGTTACTTTTTGTTGGTTCCCGCCGGGAATCTCTTTGACCACGCTTGCGGCGATTGTCCGGCGGGGAGCCCCGGAAGCATCATTGAAATTGACCCCATGTGGGAATCGACCGTGGTGAACATCTGGTGGCCGCCTAACAGACGTTCAGGGTGCTTTGGCCCCATGTGGGTATTGACTGTGGTTCACTGTGATCTCGTAACGTCTGAAAATACATATGGTGGCAGCGATTACCCGCCTCACGGCCACATGGGGATTGTACCCTTGCAGCTTGTGTGGCTACACCCATTGTGGTATAGTATGCCCTTGAGATTCTTGTGTATCTTTCATTGTTCGTACCTGGAATTGCATTAAGTGCGGGTACATCAAAAGTAGAATATTTTAAATATATATATATATATAATTGAAACTAAAATTAGAGAAAGGAAAAATTAACCTGCATATTATAGTTATTACTAATATGCTAACAGTCCTTGACAGGATAAAGTTCTTCATAAGTATTTTTGCTGATACGTGTAAAGGGTCAAATCCTGCAATAAAATTTGCTTAGAAACAGGAAATGCGAGGAAGAAAATCAGACAGAAAACACTGTTCATTGTGTAACTTATAGGTTTCACTACTCTGAATGTATTGATTAGTTATAAATGTTCTTAAGTACACCATGATGTAATTTCAAAAGTAGCCAAAAGAAAAAGCCTAACTTGGGAGCGGAGAAAGTATCGAAACAGCACTGGGTTACCATGACAGACAATTCAAAATGTTTTGACTAGATCAGATGAACAGGTGGTTAAGTGTTTCACAAAGAGTATCTAAAAATTGGATATAATCAGATTGAGGCCAAAAATAACTTTAAAGGCTATTATTAGCTACCAAATGTAATATAAAAATAGGGAAGAAGGGGAAAAAACCCTGAGTGGTGGGTGATGAAGGGACAAGTTATCAAATAAAACCAACATCAGATTTGCAGTGCTCACTGGGAAAAAGGTAACTAATACAAAGGAAATATATGTAGAAGCATACATGATAAATTAGCAGATTTTTTTTCACTGTTGAAAAGTTACAACAGAGGGCAACAAAAGTTTTAATGGTTGTAGAAAAGTTAATGCTGTGAAAAAGGAAAAATACAGGGATTTTTGATGAAGCATTATTGGGAGATGACTGTGATCCACAAACCACTTTTTCCAGAGTAGAATAATTGAACCACAGAAGCATAGAACTGCAGAGGTGAAAGGGATCTGAAGGATCATCTAGTCCAAATGGCTGCTGTGAGGCAAGCTACCCTATATCTACAGCATCCCTGACAGAAAAATGTATGCTTTATCTATGCCCTAACTCATTCCCTCATGCCCTAACCCGAGCTGCATTGCAGGAGGGGGCGGGATAGAAATCTATAAAATAAAATAAATATAAATATAAATTCAGACCAGCATAATAATAAGCCATGGCCATGATCCACAAACCACTTATTCTGGAATAGTCCCACTGAAGCCCACAGGACGACTCCAGAATCCTTTTCTTAATAAACCTCCAGGGAAGGAGATTCCACAGCCTCTCTAAGCAATTTGATCCACAGTCGAACTGTTCTAAGAGTTAGAAAATTTCCCCTAATAGTTAACTTAAACTGACCTTCCTGCCCTTAAAACCCATTACTTCTTGAGCTGTCTTCAGTGGTGATGGAGAACAAATGTTCTCCATTTTTTAAATGGAATCCGTTTACATATTTGAAAACTATCATGTGTCCTCCCCTTAGTCTTTCCATTAAAGCACTGTGGTAATAAACCATGGCCATGATAAGCAAACCACTTACCCTGGAGTTCTGGTACTCTGGATTCTTCCTATGAGCTTCAGTGGGATTACTCAGAATAAGTGGTTTGTGTGTTATGGCCAGGGCTTATTATAGTTGTTTTGAATGGGTAGAGAATAGATGGAGCATATATTTTTCCACTACACTATTATCTGGTAAGAGTTGTGTTCAGTAATTGATATGCTTCTTAATAAATTAAGCTGTTTTTTATTTTATCTTATTTGTATTTTGTTTTTAAAGACAACAACAACAAACATGATAATATCTAGGCCCCTCAAACTTTATTGATTTTCTGTAATTGTCCTTTTTGTTTTTGCAGCCCGCAAGTCCAAGAAGCTGGGGAAGTTGAAAGGGATGCATGAAGAACAGCAGCAGCAGCCACAGCCACCGCAGCAACAGCCACCGCCCCAAAGCCCAGAGGAAGGGACTACATATATTGCTCCAGTAAAAGAGCCATCTGTAAACACAGCACTCGTTCCTCACTTGTCTGCTATTTCACCAGCACTTACTTCTTCACCCGCTATGGTCCTTGAAAACATTGAACCTGAAATTGTATATGCAGGATATGATAATTCCAAACCAGATACAGCAGAGCACCTGCTTTCCACTTTAAACCGCCTTGCTGGCAAGCAGATGATTCAGGTGGTAAAGTGGGCAAAGATACTTCCAGGTAAGGAAGCCATTTGTCTCGTGTCTGTTTATTCTAGGGTGTGATGGCTTACATGAGAATTTGGTAAGAACAATTTTTTATAATGTACAGCAGAATATCATTTAAACATGTACTTTTTTCTGTAGAAGTGGTAAATCCTCTACTGTGTGGGGTAAAATGATATTTTTATTTTGGTGACCAAAAATTAAAATATGGCCAATATCATCAACATTATTTTATTTAGATGGTTATTTGTGTTGTTTTTTAAAAACATCACCACCAAACAAAAGGACCGCTTTATGTCCAGATGTAAAAAACCTTATTTATGTTTGTATATTGTATCAATATTCATTGAGTTTTAATATTGCAGTTGCTTCATTGAACATTTAGGATACATTTAAACTTCTGGGGAAAGGTGAGATTTTTTTTCCAGTTTAGAAAGCCATAAATTGCTTCTCACTAGATTGCACTGAAGGTTGAATGTAGCTTGTGATTAATTGTTTTGTTCTTCAGGATTTAGAAACTTGCCTCTTGAGGACCAAATTACTCTAATCCAGTATTCTTGGATGTGTCTATCATCATTTGCCTTGAGCTGGAGATCATACAAACATACGAACAGCCAATTCCTCTATTTTGCTCCTGATCTCGTCTTTAATGAGTAAGTCTCTATTAATTACTCCTTCACTATCCTTCACAGAGCATGAAGTTAAACATCATACAATTTTAAACAGTTACATAAAAGTGTGAAAAATTCTGCCCAACCTTGAACTATAGATACTGTAGATATAGAAAGTTAAACACATGCAAACTTCTTTTCACAAAGCTATCCTTCCTCTGCCAATTTTATTTTTGCATGAAGTGTATGTGACAACCTTCCCAACACAAGCACATTCCATTGCTTTCATATATGACTGATATAAAACCAAGATTAATAGAAAATGTTTGTTTTATAACTACTGTAGTTTGGAAGAATGTCTAATTTCTAGGAAATGTGGATGTTTAAATTGCCAGTTTTTCTAAGCAGATTCATAAAATGGTCCTTTTGTTAACTGTATACAGCTGCTTAATGTGTTTTCATGACAGTCATAATTACCTTTCTTTGCAGTCATGAAAGATGTCAGAATGTTTTTCTCTAACAAAACATTCCTGGTTTTATGATGCATTTAGACTGAAGAAGACTAAATTGTCAGTTTACAAAGCGGAGAGAAGTCGCTAGTCAAGTGTCCCAGGGATCTTTACTGGGACCAGTATTGTTTAATATATTAAGTAATGAGCTGGAGAAGGGGGTAAAGAGTGAGGTCATCAAAACTGCAAATGGCACAAAGTTATTCAAGGTAGTTAAAACCCAAGTGCACTGTGAAGAATTGCAGGAAGACTGAGTGACTGGGCATCCAAATGGCAGATGAAATTTAATGTGGGCAAGTGCAAAGTGATGCACATAGGGAAAAATAACCCAAACTCTATGTATACATGCTGGGGTCTAAATTAGGAGTTACCACTCAGAAAAAGAATCTTGGAGTCATTTTGGAAAATACATTGAAATTCTTAGCTCAGTGTGCAGCGGCAGTCAAAAAAGACAATCAGAATTTTAGGAATCATTCAGAAAGGGATAGAGAATCAAACCAAAAATATAATAATGCCTCTATATAGATCTATGGTATGACCTCACCTGGGGTATTGTGTGTAGTTCTGGTTGTCCCATCTCAAAAAAGCCACGGTAGGACTAGAAAAGGTAGAGAGAAGGGCAACAAAAATTATCAAGAATATGGAATGGGTCCCGTATGAACAGAGGCTTGATTGGTTAGGGCTTGTCAGCTTGGAGATGAGACAACTGAGAGGGGATATGATAGAAGTTTATAAAATCGTGAGTGGTGTGGAACACATAAATAGCGAGCAATTATTTACCCTCTCTAACAGTACTAGAACAAGGTGACACTCCATGAAATTAACTGGAAGCAGATTTAAAACAAATGCAGTAGTGTAGCAAGTTTTAAAAAGGGATTGAATAAGTTCTTGGAAAATGGGTCCATTAATGGCTATTAGCCAAGTAGGTTTTGGAGATGTAACCCCTTACTGTTTGGGGCTAGAACAATAGGGAATGGATTGCCCATTGTGACCTGTTGGGTACTTTTCCCAAGAGAAAGAGACTGGCCTCTCTCGGAGACAGGATGCCAGCCTTGATGGACTGTTGATCTGACCTGACCCTTTTTACATGGACGGAGGTGGGAGGGGGGGGATGGATGTTTTGCTGCAGTGGGTGGAGATGGGTGTGTGATGGGTGGAGGTGGGTGTTCCATGGGAGCGCACATGCACCCCCACCCATCCCACTCGGTGTTCACACGGGCAAACACCGAGCAGACACCCATCCCCCCACCCGCTGCTGGCCATATACACGGACGCCCCCCCCCCACATACCCTCCCAAACACCGAGGGGGAGGGGGGCGTCCATGTAATAATGGCCCCAGTATGGCAGTACTTATGTTCTTATGTAAGTAATTCCTTTCAAATCTTTGTATTCTTTCGGATTGGAGGTTTTTGTTTAAGGCCCATCGCCAGTAGACTTTAGATGAATGTAGAGTCACTATACAACTTGCCACATCAGGCTAGCAGTGGAATGTCAGTTATGAATAGTACTTGTTAAAAAACCAGCATATGGGGAATGGTAGGGATGTCATGCCAGATTAAAATGAACAAACTCTCCACACACCAGTCCCAATGGGAGTCTGCACACACATGGCTAGGCTATGGATGGGGGATGGTGTCTACTTATTACATAACACAGCCATAGTGTGAAGAATGCTTTGGTGCTATTTACCTATGGAATTGGTAATTTAATTTGTATTCAATTTGTATATTTTGGGATTATGAAAATAAATGAAAAGGTCATGCTTTTATCTTAAATATGAATCTTAAATAATTAAATCTTAAATATGAATGAGGGAGTCAGTAGGACAATGAGGACTGTTAAGGACAAAAGTGGATAGAGTGGATTTTTTTAAAAAGAAAAGTTTACTAGTCATTTCAATAGACTACTGTGCACTGAAATAAGTTATTGTTATCATTTCTAGTACTATAGTTTTGTAGTGAATTAACCTTCTTTTGTATTTGGGTGCAATGTTTATGTATCAGGGGCTTGATCCAAAGCCAATTACATTTGAGCGGAAAATAGGTTTGGGGTTTGCCTGCATAGAACTAAACAAAGTAATAAAAATTATGACTGAAGGAAGGGTGTCACAGTGAACTTCAAGTAACATTTCATCTGCTCCGTAGAAACTGAAGAGGGAATTCAAAATCTGTGGCAGAGAAAACAATCCCACTGGCAAATAAAGATGTATTTAGTATTTTTTTGTGCCAAGTAATACTGATATTAACAGCAAACTTTGCTTTATAATTAGCAATGATTATAATTAGCCACAAGAATTTTTTTTAATTGGGAGGCTGTGAGGATGATAGTGGGATTGATCAGTGGAAAGTAATATCCAGGGGGCGGAGGGAGCATTAGGACATTCAGAAGGAATGTGCTAAGTGCTAAAAGATGGGTGTTCTAAATTGCTCTAGGGATAATATACTCATTTTAGGGCTATCAGAACCTACAATTCAGTGTGTTGGGTTTGACCTTTGAAGCCCTAAACAGCCTGGGCCCAACCAATCTGAGAGACCGCCAGTTCTTCCATGCTCCACTGCGGCCCCTGCAGTCGGCAAGGAGTGCTCTCTTGTGGGTACAACCAGCCAATCTTGTCCATGCGACAAGGGCCTGCAGGGAAGCATTCTCCGTTGCTGCCCCAGTATTGTGGAACTCCCTTCCCCCGGAGGTCTGTCAGAGCCTGAGCCTGACCATATTCCGGGGGCAGTGTAAAATCTTTCTTTTTGGTGAAGTGTTTGGCAGGGGGGATTAGGGGTTGGGGTGGGGGGAGTTAGGCATGATGATAGGTTTTTCTATTAATTAAGTTCTTAAAGGGAGTTTTTCTGTATTTCTCTTTTATGTGTTTTATGTAAGACATCCTGAGCCTTAGGAGAAGGGTGGGATAGAAGTCTAAATAAATAACTAAAACTAAAAAAATAATTATTATCCTACAAGATGTTGAGACAATGGAAAAGGAGAGAAGTAAAAAAGGTGAAAGTGAAAGACAAGTATTAGGAGAGAAGAAGGAAATTCTGGAATTTTGGGTAGAGTGTGAACTGCTATCTTTTTAGGAATGGCTGAAAAATATGGTAAATTGATAGGTAGAGACCATAACAAGACACCAAAGTGGCAGATATACAAATTGAGAAACAGGCTCACAGATCCAGATGTATTACTTAATCAAATTAAGAATGAGCTGCTGGTCGCAGAAGGTGAAACGGTGCTCTGTAGTGAGAGAAAAGATGCCACTCTTACTTTCTGGGATTCTCATATGCCTAAAGTTTTACATGACTGTGATCACTTTCTAGATTTGACAAAAGTGACAGTTGATTTTTGTTATAAATAAAATGCCTGCCTTCCTAGTTATAATGCAAAAATCAGCATTAAAGATAGATATCTTGGGAATTTAAAACTAACTTTAAACTCTAAAGTAGATTTAAAATCTAAAATACATATTTGACTGAACAAATCCAGAAAAAGTTCACACTTTAAAGTATAAACACTGCATTACAGTACAATTGAAATTTACAACCAGACCTGGCACTGCGGACGTCCTATGTTTGACATGACAGTCATGCTCTGCTCTGAACCCTAAAGCAATTCTTTATTCTTTATTGCGTGGCCATCAGGCCATTACACAAAGCACAGAACAGCCAGACAATGCACTTTTATATTCCATCCATAATAACATCAGACTTGTAATAAAAACTTTAAAACTGAAAATATAATTTCAACATTTAAGTACAGCATCAACTTTTGCATTCATTAGGCCTCAAAACTGCAGAGGATGTCACAGTCGCTTGGTCCCTAGCACTCGTAAACAATCATAATTGTACTAGAAATGAGGTCCAAAGCAAACCAAAGACAAAAGTTGTGTTTCCAGACAGCCATGTCACAAAACATTCGGCTTCTAATCGGGTGTCTAATCTGGGCCCTCAAGGCTAGAATCAGCCTCTCTTTGATGTTTGAATTTAATGACTCAGCATAAGAAGGTTCCAACCGCCCGGATTGTCGTAGCTGAACAACTACCAAGCAAGATGCCCACCAGAAATGGTGCCGGGCGGCCTGGGAAAGGAGCCAATAAAGGGACCAGAAGCTCCTCACGCATCCTAGCATACGCAGGGCATACCAATAAAATATGAATTAGGGATTCAGCCTGCCTTAATGAAAATAGGCACAAGTGTTCAGCCAGCAGGGTACCCTTATATCTGCCAGTGGTATATGCAGACGGAAAGGCATTTAGCCTGGCGAGAAGAAAGACTTGTCTCACTGCCGGTGGTAAGTCCTCCCCAAGATAAAACTTTGGTGAGGAGGACTCATTTGCCAATAAAGGATAAAGTCCCAATACTCTGCTCTTCCCAATCTCAGCTCACACCTCCTGGCGTGTCACATCCGTCAATCTCATAATCAACAACTTTCTCGCTCCTTTGTATCTGAGTGGGTCCAAGGATTCAGGGGAAAAATCCAGGTGCCTGATTTTATCCCGCACCCTAAGAATCCAGGGATTGGAACACTTGTCACTCAGGACCAAAAGAGCCGAGGGAGCCGCAATGTTAAAATGCAGGCGGAGCCAGTAGGATATGGCTCCTTGCCATACCCTAGCTTGCAGGGGCAGAAAGCCACATTCTGAACATAGGGCCAGATTGGGGGAGCCAGCCATGACAGAATATCCCGGGCAAACCCAGACTGGATCCTCTCCAGCAGCAGAAATTTATCCAGGGCCAAAAGAAATTCATAGGATTTAAGATCTTATAGGAACCATTTGTCAAACATAGCAAAGGCAAAGAAATGTGGATGGCAAATATTACATAATTAAAATTGAAACCATCCTCCATTTCCCATGTTTCATGCAATCTGTGTTTTTTGTTGTTGTTGTTGTTGTTTGTTTGTCATTAACTCAGCCTTCATGATCTCAAAATAGATTTGGCTTCCCTTTCAGATTGTTTATCGCTTTGTCTCCTGTAGCATTCGGCTCTGTTGTCTTGCTCTGTGCGTGTGTTCCTACATCTTGTTGAAATGCATGTTGTTTATTTGTTACTTTTATGTGCATTCCTATACCATAATTGTTTTAAAAACCAAAACCAAACCAGATGGTTTGAAGATGTCACCAACATCTTTAAGTTCTTAAGTTTTTGACTTTTATATTGTTGTATTTTATTGTTTATTTTTAGTACTCTGCAACTTTGGATCTATTGTGTGTTAGCAGCACAAGTCTGCATTGCCACCCAGATTGCCTCCCAAACTTCTCTGGGCTGGTGGTAGAAAGAAATTGGAGTCCTTCCTGCATCCCTTAGAAAGATGAGAGAGTGATTAGTTCTACAGCATTCCAGCCCTCACACTAGTGTTGACAACACTTGTTCAATACCATTCTTGATTTTCCTTTACATCTAGTGCCTGAGGAAGTCCCCTGCTTTTTACACTCTGGGCACAATTCTATAGAGAACACGCGCACTCAGACTGCATGCATGCTGCATGTGTAGTATAGCCATGTGGGGCAAAGGTGCAACCCGGGCTGATGTGACCCACAGACCCACAGCTTGGGGGAATGGAGCAGGTATGGCTCCTGCTCCATCGCCTGGGCCACAGGGTGTGTGGGCTCGGGGTGTGTGTGTGTGTGTCACCTTTGCCTAGGTTGCGCCTTTGCCCAGCGCAGCACGTGTGCACGTGTTCTGACCATACACCACATGTAGCGGGCGGCATACGTGGGTTATAGAATTGGACCATCTGGGTATAATCACACAAGACGGGGGCCCACGGTAGCCCCCTTTTGCCCCACATCCACCTGTTCATTTGAAGGGTGCTCACCAGATGTTTGCAGCTACACATGGTGTCATCCCCAGAAATGAGGTGCATGCTGTGCGGGTTAACCTGGCCTGACCCAGGGCAATGTGCTTCCATGGGGTGCCTCCTATGTGAAAGGCCCTTGGCAACCCTGTCCACATACAGGTCCATAAGCACTGTGAACAAGGCCACAGTGCTGGCAAGAAGTGGGGCTCCAAAGAAAGCTGCAGCTGCTGCCTATCAGATGTTGGAGTGGTGAGTGGAGTGCGTGTCCTGGCTGCCAACCCATCAGCTGTTAGAGTAGACCCCAGAGAGGAGGAGCAGCTGCCATGGTAGTGGAGGGGACTCCAGGGAGGGGGAGGAGCATCCTCGGTGTCCTCTGGTGGAATGACTACTTGTACAGCTGGAGACACTGGGGCTGATCCTTCTCCTCACTGGGGTCACTTCCACTGGCGTGGCTGCTCCTCCTCCCCAGGGTTGGCTCCAATAGCTGATGGGCAGGTGGCCGGGGCATACACCTCCCTTGCCTCCACTTCCACTTCAACAGCTGACAGGCAGCAGTGACTGCTTTCTCTGGGGACCTGATCCTGCTGCCACAGGAGCAGAGTCTTGTGGTTCTGCCTGTATGATGGGCTTTCCAGGCAGAATTGGAGCAGGGGGAAGGGTGATGGCTGCTCTCCCACCCATGGGACCCATGAATGGGTCTGCCCATCTGAAAGCCCCCTCACCCCCGGTCCCGCTGGTGGCCGCTGTGTGGGATTCCACAGAGCAGCTGAGGCTTCCATGTCTGTCTGAAAACACCTCGGGTTCATAGAGAACTGCACACTTTGACCTTTTTGACAAAATCTCAATTAAATGGTTATAGCCGAGGGTTGTAAAGAAAGAGAGTGGGCTAAGCTCCAGAAATAGTAGCTAAGATACAGAAATGAATATGAAAAAAAAAGATGCAGATCATGCATTGTAATAAACAATGTATTGAGGGTTTCTTTGCGAGTTGTGACTACTCCCCTTTGGATTGATTGATTGATTGGTTAATTTGATTGATTTGACCAATAGGTCTTATCAAAATTAAAGTAAATACAGTACAAAAATACAACAATGCAAAAATAAGACAATACCAGCGACATTTCCATAAATCCATACTCCTCCCTGGACAATTAACCTATTAGACATTGAATGGTATGGTAACATTAAATGAGTACCAATTTACATGTGCAGCAATGGCTCTAGCTCCTAAATGGAGCACGAGATCACAGAGATGAAATTCCTAGACAAAAAAAGTAACCATAAACCGTTCTACTCCCTGGCAAGGCGCTGGAACAAACAGTCCAAGCTCCTATCCAGAAAGGCAGCAACAACGGTTTCATGTTCTCAACGGAACACCAAGAGAGCAGTCAGTTGTGCTATACAAGGGCAGCTAGTGAATATCTATTTGGCAAACAAAGAGACAATGATGATAACTCCTGTTCCTTGCACAGGAAAAAAACCCAAACCCATGTCTTGGGCGTGAACGGTATGGTCCACGGGGTTGGCTGGCTCGCGACCCAAGGGGACCTAGGTGCATGCGGGAGGTGCGACTTGCCATCACCCCGCTGGGGTGGGGGGAGGAGCCAGGTCCAGGGTCCACATGTGGGGGGCTGTTGTTGCTAAACGCGAGGTCCATTGTCAACAAGGCCCCAATTGTCCGGGATATAATCTTGGATGGGGCTGTGGACCTCGCGTATATTACGGAGACCTGGCTGGACGAGATGGCTGGACCAACTTTAGTGGATCTCATTCCAGCTGGGTATGCCGTGCAGCATCAGCCCTGCACGGGTGGCTGGGGAGGTGGTGTAGCGATTGTTTTTAGAGAGGACTGGCCTGTTAGGAGATATCCAGTTCAGGAGATTGCAGGTATTGAGGCCCTCCATGTGGCATTTGATTTGGCTGGGGGCAAGCTAGGGGTACTACTGGTATACCGGGCTCCTTCCTGTCCGGCAGCATCCCTTACCACTCTAGCAGAGCTGGCCTCGGAGGTGGTGCTGGGCTCCTCCAGGACTTTGGTCCTGGGGGACTTCAATGTTCATGCCGATGCCAGCCTTGTAGGAGCGGAGCAAGAATTCATGGCTGCCATGGCAACCATGGATTTTCCCAGGTGGTCACCTTCCCGACCCACGTGGGGGGGAATACTCTCGACCAGATCTTCGGCTCTGGCCTTGAGGCGGGGTGGTCTGATAGTGGGGGAGGTTAGGGCGGTGCCCCTGTCATGGACGGACCAATATCTCCTTCAGGCCAGTCTCTCAGCGCACCCCCTCCAGAAGGGGAATGGATCAGTTAGAATGGTCCACCCTCGGAGGCTGATGGAACCTCAATGGTTCCAAGAGGTCCTGAGGGAGTTAACCCTGGACGGTCAATCTGTCGATGAACTGGTCCAGCATTGGAACATCTTGCTGGGGGAGGCCATTGACAGGGTGACTCCGAGACGCCCTCTGCCTCTGTCTCATCACCGCAGGACCCCTTGGTTTACTGAGGGGCTGCGGTGTATGAAGCAAGTAGGCAGGAGGCTGGAGTGACGCTGGCGTCGGACTCGATCTGACTCTGACCGACTTCTCCATACGGCCCATTTGCGGTCCTATGTTGAGGCTGTGAGGACAGCAAGGAAGGAGTTCCTTGCTGTCTTCATAGCGTCTGCGAAGTCACGCCTGGTGGAGCTGTTTCGGGTAGTGCGGGGGCTGGTCTGTCCGGCCTCCCTCCGCCTGGCCGGGAACTTGTCCCAGGCCCGCTGTGAGGAGTTTGTCAGCTACTTCGCAGACAAGATCGCTCGGTTCAGAGCGACTTTGACGCTGGATTAGGGGCAGTGGGTGGAGGGTGCGAGGTGGTGGGGACCCCATCCGGTCCAGCTTTGTGGGGGGAGTTTCAGGAAGTGACGCCAGCCGATGTGGTGGATGTCTTGGGGTCTGTGAGAGCCACCAGTTGTGAACTTGACCCGTGACCGTCCTGGCTGCTGAAAGCCTCGAGGGACACGTTGGGGACCGTGCTGGTGAGGGTGGTTAACGCATCCTTGCAGCAGGGGAGGCTGTCGTCTAGTCTCAAGGAGGCTGTGGTGCAACCTCTGCTGAAGAAACCATCGCTGGATGTGGACGCACTCGCCAGCTAAGGTTATTGAGCGGGCGGTGGCGATCCAGCTCCAGGCACATCTAGATAACATTGGTTTCCTGGATCCTTTTCAATCTGGGTTCCACCCCGGCTATGGCACCAAGACGGCGTTAGTGGCCTTGGTCGACGATCTCCACCAGGAGATGGATGCAGGATGTTCGATATTTTTCATCCTGCTAGATCTCTCGGCTGCTTTTGACACCGTGGACCATGGGCTGCTGTTGAGACGGCTGCGTGACCTGGGGGGTCTGGATGGGACTGTTCTTGAATAGTTCCGCTTATTCCTCTCGAGGAGAAGCCAACTGGTAGTGTTGGGAGCTGAAACATCTTGCCCCCGTGCTTTATCCTGCGGCGTTCCGCAGGGTTCTATTCTGTCTCCATTGTTATTTAATGTATATATGCAGCCCTTGGGGGAGGTCGTGAGAGGGTTTGGGGTGCGATGTCACCAGTATGCTGATGATACTCAGCTGTACCTCTCTTTTTCAGCTGACCCAGACCCTGCTGTCTCGTTGCTATCCTAGTGTTTGGAGGCCATGGCGGAATGGATATGGCAGAGCAGACTGAAGTTCAACCCCAATAAGACGGAGGTGATGGTGGTGGGGAGAGCGAGGGAGGTGTCGGCCCCCTGATTGGGGGGGTTTGGCCTCCCATAGCTCAGCAGGTTCGGAGTCTGGGGGTGATTCTGGACGCAGATCTCCACCTGGAGCAACAGGTGGAGGTAGTGGCGAAGGCCGCTTTACGCCAGTTATATCTGGTGTGGAGGCTGCGTCTCTACGTCTCCAGCCCGGACCTGGCCTCCCTCATCCATGCCTTCATCACCTCGAGACTGGACTACTGCAACTCGCTCTATGTGGGGTTGCCCTTGTTCCTGGTTCGGAGGCTGCAGCTAGTGCAGAATGTGGCGACCCGTCTCCTGTCGGGGACGGGCCATCGGGAGCACATAACACCTGTGCTCCGGACTCTGCACTGGCTGCCAATAGCGTGCCAAACCAGGTTCAAGGTATTGGTGTTAATCTATAAGGCCCTTTACGGTCTGGGTCCCTCGTACCTCAGGGACCGCCTCGCCCTCTGCTCCCCAGAGCAGCTCCTTCGGTCAGCCAGGGGTGCCTTCTTGGAGGTCCCCGTGTTAAGCAGGGGGCACAATGGAGAGGGCATTATCGGTGGCTGGGCCATGCCTTTGGAACTCCCTCCCGGAGGAAGCTCGCCTGACCCCATCCTTTTAATATTCCGGCGAATTTGTAAGACCTGGCTGTTCGCCCAGGCCTTTGGGGAGGGGGGGTTAGGGTTTTTTTTATCTCCCGCCACCCTTATTTATTGTATTTTTGTATTATCCCAGCCTGTTTTATTGTGGTGATTTTATGAGTGTTTTAATATATTTTTATAATTGTATTTTATGTTTTTGAAATTGTCAGCCACCCCGAGCTGTTCTCAGGAGGGGCGGGATACAAATTGACTAAATAAATAAATAAATGTTGGGCAGTGGGGGAAAAAATACCATTATTGAGATAACACAACAGGGTCACTAAGAAAAAGATTTGTCCAGCAGTGTAGCCCTCTGATTTAATAATTTCTGTGCTAAAACTGTAAAGGACGCTACAGCATTTGTCACATCCTCACTGCTATCCATTAACAAGTAAACCAATATACCAACTGTGGACCTACTAGTGTCCAAACATGTGACATGGAACAATCTTTCCCAAAGACAGGTATATAGAGGGCAAAACAGTGAATAATGTACTAAATCTTCCACCTGGTTCTCACCACATATACATTTCCAGTTATTATAATTCACGCCCCTAAACTGTCCCATTATTTATTATTAATTATTAGTAATTATTAGTAATTATTATTATTATCCTGCCCCTCTCTCACGTAATGACTTAGGGTGGCTTATGATTTTGATGTACATTGTTTGTAATCTTAGAGCCATAAAGGTCCTTCTATAGGTTGCGTTTTGCATTGAGACAAGATAATTGGATCTCTTAATATGTGGTACCCAAAATCTGTAGTAAAGGGAGATTTTAGAAATCAAAGCGTGAGATACCATAATCTGAGTGTCAATATCCACAATTCTTGATTTAACAACCTTGTGGCTCACCTTAGGTAGTGTTCAAATAAGCTGAAGAGTGCTCTGCAATTCAGAGCTTTAATAGTTGAGAATAATCCTAATAACTAAAAATTGTTGTTAAATCAGCCAACACTGTCTTTTATATATAAAATGTGCCCATTGTATAAATGTGTATCATACACAGTCCACAGTCACTAAAATATGAAAGTAAAAAGTATTACTCCAGTACAAAAGTGCAAAATAACAATATTGTAGTAATGCTGTAGAAATACTGTGAATTTGTTCTTATGTTTTTTAGGTATGTCAGTGACACTAGGATATAAAAAGTAAGAACTGTAAAAATAATGTGACTATAAAATAATAATAATTGATAATAACTGTTATTGGTAGTAGTGTTATTATTGATTGTGGGGCTGATTCCAAGCTCATGCATGCCTATGCACGAAAGTAGCATGCATCCTGTGCACAGCCCCGCTATGTGAACTGTGGCATGTGCGCAAAGTGCACATGTGCATCTGTGCATATGCCCACATGTAAGCTGCACATGCAGTGGTTTGGGATCAAGCCCATTAATTGCTAAAATCCAGAAATAGTAGTCAGTTTTTGCTCAGGTTATTCTTCAATGGAAGTTTCTTCAATGGACAAATGCTGACTAGGACCTGAGTAACAACTTGAAACACACCTCTAGATGACCACACATTTAACTTGAATTTGCAAAGGAGTAACTAAGAAACATGGATGTTTTTTGCTAACATTTACATAAGGTGACTGTCATTAATACTATGAGAGCATAGTTAGTGGACAACATAACCCCTCAGTCATGACATTTACAATTAAAAAAGATCCAGCAGATGGAAACCAAAGCCGCAAATCCATTAAACAAAAATTTTAAGGGAAAAATAGTATATCAACTAGAGGAGGTTTTGTGTGTGTGTGTATGTGTGTGTGTGTGGTGTCGTTTTTGTATATAGGGAACTTTCTGGCCAATTGTCTTTATTGTGAAGAAATGACTTAGGCCATTTTCACACGGACGCCCCACACACACGTGTGTGGATGGGGGGGCGGGCGCCTGTGCAAACGCCACAACGGGTGCGGGTGGTATGGGGGGCGCCCAGGGGAACACCGTGGGTGTTGGGGGGGGGGACGTGCTTCCACACTCCACCCATCACCCACCTCCACCCATCACCCATGTGCAGAGCAGCGGATGCCAATTCCCGTTGCTCCGTGTGTGGATATGGGTGGAGGCAAATGGAGGTGGGAGGAGGGCTGTGGGAACGCAGCCCCCCGCACCACCCACCCAACGAATCGCCCACCCATTCCCCTACACACCCACGTCTGTGTGAAAAGGGCCTTTTAGTGAGTAGCCATCTCTTTAATGTATAGCTTCAAGCATTGTATGGTGCTGGTGGCCACTTTTTAACACAGTATTATAGTAATTAGTATAAATTCTGATTAATATCTATGTGCCTGCAAAATCCAATACATTCATTTCCACAGACAAACCCCAGTCGTGACTAAAGTGAAATATTACTTTTCAGTGTAATACAACTTTATAGTTGGTGGAAGTGGACAGATGCAGCAAAGCTCTTTCTGATCCCAGGAGCTTCAGAGACAGTTCTTGCACTAACTCTGATAAGATTATGTGAATGGGTAGTGATGAGCTAATGCTAAAAGAAATCAATTTTTAAATTAAAAATATAGTAAACTGGAATTTACTCATAGCTAAGATCTTATTTTAAATCTATTTTATACATATATTATTTATACACACACACACACACACACATGTACTACGTTTTATGTCCCCAACAACCTCTCACTCCTGGAACCTGAGACCATTACTATTACTGTTGCATAACACACTGTAAGAATACAGTTACCTCTGTGTGACCTTTGGATGCTGCAGCCTGTAATTCTTCCTGGTATTTTGATTTCTACAGTAACAGTAAAGAGAATAATTGTAACAACTATGCTGCATATTTAAAGGCACCAGTTCTGCTTTGGTGATACATGTTTGGTAGGGCAAGATGATTCCTTAGATTTTGACTTTCTTTATTTGAGTGTTTAAGGGTTTACTATTCGACTCAGCATTTTGCAAATTGGTCAATATAATCCCTGTAGTACTGATGCTGGTCTGCTCTGCAGTCTATTAATCCCATTATGTCTAATTTTCGGAAGCCCTTTATAATCTTGCAAATCTCAACTGTCATTAAGTCGTCTTGTCTTTCAGTTATTGTCCAGCCAATTGTTGCTATCGGTCTGATATTATAATATTTATACTATACCAATAGAAGGCTAAACATGTGATTAGTTATCTTGTTAAAGGGTCAGCAACTATGTTTGATATCGTGTCAGATTGTTACCGGCTTGCTTTTATCTTTTGTCAAGAGAGGCCTTGAGGTCATGTAATGTGAGACATCAGTTCAGTGAGAATTGGACATGAGCATCAGTGAAATTTGTATGCATAGCAACTGCCCTTTACTACCCTATAAAGGCTGGCTTAAACCTCCTGTTCTGAGAAATGTAGCAAAGCATTTTTAATGTTATTTATAGTACAGGAATCGGTATCTTAAACTGAATATACAAAAAAGGAAACTTGCAGAGTTATCATAACATCAGTGCAACTGAAGTAAAAGTTCAACAACTAACAATTTCCCTGTTTGATTAAAACGTGAGCTACCTGTTCTCAAATCCAAGTCGACAGTTTACAGGTTATACATGAAATAATAACTGACTGCCCAGACCTGAAATATCAGAGTCCTATTTTACTGATAAGGGGACAGAGAAAGGGACCTGCCACAGGGCACTCAAGGTGTTTTTAAAAGAGACACTGCAACGCATGGCCTCCCATCAACCACCCATGTGACCACTCGTTTGACGATGGTGTGGGCGGGTACACTCCTGTGACCCATGCAGCACCTGCTTATGAGGTACTGCCAAAAACTCCAGAGTGTGACGTACAGGGGAAGCCAAAAAAGTTCATAGGAACAGGTGCCCATGCAACCCCTGCCTGTATGAGCTGGGGCATCCACCCACACCAGCACACAGGTCCATGGCCCCGCTGCATCCCAGTTGCACCCACAGCCCTATTGGGAGCTCTTAAAGGACACGCATGCAAAATACAACAGTACATTGACTCAAAGCACAACAAACCCCTCTTGCGATGCATGAAAGAAGAGCCAACCCTATGGAGGACAACAGTGTCCTGTATATCCCGCCCAGTATGTGCCTCTGCTCCGTTGTTGCCCATGACTGCTAGTGGCTGCATCAGCTGCTGAGCAGGAAGGGGTTACTGACTGTTGTAGCTTCATGTTTCCATGGTGTCTGGGGCTGTGTGTCATGGTCAGAGGGCAGATACATGGAAGGAGGTTGTTGCCAGGTGGGAGGAGGGGGAATAGCTGCTCATATGAGTTGTTTTCAGGGTCTGTCCATGGTGGCGAGAGTGTGTGGAGGCTGCCTGTGTGGGCACGATAACCACCTTGGTAGTCACCTGTTAGAATCCCTCCTCACTCCACATCTGTGCCAGTCAGCAGCCACAGACACTCACCCCACCCCCACCCCCTGCTTTGCTTGTTTAAAAACACCCTCAGTCAAACCAAGATTCAAACTCATTATTTCCAACCCAAAGTCCATAGTACTGGAATATACCTCTTTAAATCATTAATAAACATGCTAAAGTAGCTGTACTTTTGCAGTATATATCACAAGACAGAGTTTCATTGCAAAGAGAGCTAAAACCTAAGCCCTGTGTAGTTGGTGATTAGATTCCAAATGACTTCAAAGAAGAATTTGTCCCATAGTTAAAACAAGCCGGAAGTTGTATTACGGTGCAGATATCAGAACGAGGCAGCCTTCAAAATGAGGCTCCAGGATGAGATTTCAGACCTAGTCTAGACTTATTGTGGCTTTGACACCCAATGGTGTAACACAAAGTCTGTTCACCTCTTTGCAAGCAGTCCTTTTAAAGATTGCAAGGTGGGTGTAATATAATTGTATTGGCTCAAACCATCAAACAAATGTGCTTCTGAATTCTGAACAAACTGCCACTGAAAGAGATTTCCTGCTAGTAGGAAATTACAGTAATCAAACATCAGGGTCATGAGGGCAAGTGCTGCTTTTGAGACATCATTACAGAATAAATCAGGGTTGTAACCTTAATAAATTGTGGAATTGGAGAAAAATATGCTTTCATACCATGCTTTCAATGGAAACAGTGTGGTCAAAACTCATTGCAAAAATTCTGAACTCAATTACTTCCAAATGAATGCCCTCAACATGGGAAACACAAAGGGGGAGAAAATGTATTTTTAATTTACTTTAGCAAAACTCAAGCCAGTTCATAAACTAAAGAACCCTATTCTCACAATTGCTGCATAATATTTGGCTAATATTAATATCTCCGAGGTCTCCTAAAAGAATTACAATAATATCAGCTTTAGCCCATATTGAGTTGTCGAGGGCCATTTAATGAACCTGTATTGCTCTCTTATTGTATGCTTCATAGCAACAAATGGGAAATTAAATTTAAAGTGGGACAGACATAGGGTTACAGCCTAGATTTGGAAGGGCAAATATAAAATAATAATACAGACACAATTGGGCAAAATCAGGACAGCAAAGGAACATAATGAGTTTCAACTTGCAAAGGATGTTAAAAACAATAAAAAGAGGTTCTGCCAATATGTTAAAAACAAGAGAAAGTCTAAGGAATTTGTGCTTCCATTGTTCAACAGTGATGGTGTGGTGTTAACAGATGATGCAAAGAAGATGGAATTGCTCAATAGCTACTGTGTCTCATTCTTCTCAGAAAATGTAAGATGTAACCAGGTGCTCAGCAAAGAAGACATGGATGAGAGGGAGGGAATGCAGGCCAGGATAACGTCTGTTTCTGGCTCTGGCTCCTCCCAGTGTGGGAGGTTACCATGGTACCCAACCATGGCTGCCTGTCATGGTGGGCAGGAAGGACAACACCAGAAGTGCAGTTATGTGGTCAGGCGGCCGCATGTCACTCTCCACACATACCACAACTGGGGAAGCCATGGGACCATTTGTTCCCTCGGCTGGATCTTGCCCTACCGGGGGAAGCCCTTTTTCTCCCCTGGGTGGGTCAGGCATCCAGGAGGATGTCTATTAACACCCAATATCATATGGGACCAAATCAAAGGCCTCGCTGAATTTGACATATATTATGTCTATTGCATTCTTGGTCAACTAAGGTAGTTACTCAGTCAAAGAAGGAAACTAGATTGGTTTGGCATGATTTATTAATAACAAATCATTGTTGGTTACTAGTTATCACTCAGTTTTCCTCAAGCTGCTTACAGATCAAGAGCGCGATCCAGCTCCCATTGAAATCAATGGCTAAAATCCCATTGACTTGTACGGAGCGCAAAATGTTTTATAATTTGCTGCTTGGTCTATAATTTCCATGGTCTTCCTTTTTCTCTTTCTTAAAAATAGGCACACATTGCTCTTCTCCAGTCCTCTAGGACCTTGTCTGTTCTCCATGAGTTTTCAAAGATAACTGCTAGTGGTTCTGAGATTTCTTTAGTTAATTCCTTCAAGATTCTAGGCTGCAGTTTGTCATAACCTATCAATTTAAATTAATTCAAGTTAGCCAGGTCTTTTTTGAGATAATATTTAGTTCCCGCCTAGTTCCGCCTGCTTCGGCCCAACTTGAGTGCCTTGCTGGGCCCACAGCCTGGGCTCAGCTGCCACCCTGGGTGGGGTTTCTTCCAGGCCCATATCTGACAAGGCCAGAACAAACGTACAGACATGACGTTGGCCTGGTCGGACCAAAGCAGGTCTGACCACCAGGCCAGCATCATGTCTGTTTAAAACCCATTCTCTTAAATGAGCTGGAGAAATGTGGGCTTGGATGAAATTACCATTAGATGTGTTCACAGTAGGCTGAAAAGCTGCACTCAAAGTGTAACAATAAGCAGAAGGGTATCAAATTGGGAATAGGTATCAAGTGGTGCATCTCAGGAGTCCGGGCGTCCTCAACATTTTCATTAATGATTAAGAGGATGTGGAGAGAATACGCATCAAAATTGCAGATGACATAAAACTGGGAGTGGTTGCAAATACTTTGGAGGGCAGGAGTAGAATACAAAATGGACTAGATGAACTGGAAACCTGTGCTGAAAGAAACAAAATGGGATTTAGCAAAGAGAAATGCAAAGTATTTGAACAAAAACAAGAAGCACAAATATAAAATGGAGGATGGATAGGTTACTGCCAGGATGGATCTGGGAGTTATGGTGGATCATAAGCAGAACATGATTTAACAGTGGGCATAAACAGATGGACAGCATCTCTGGGGGTGTCCCTGTCACCCCCACGTTGACCTATCTGTCTAAAGGGCACCTGCTAGATGTTGAATCGGAGCAGGCTGCAGCTGATCTGGGGCAGCCCCACCGGCAGCAGTCTGAGTGATCATGGAGCATGCTGCGCGGATTCAAACCCGAGACAACAGCCAAGCATGCATATGCTGCCTGTCTGTTGGGTGGACCCATGGTGCAGCTCGATTCCCATCTGGCCATTGTTCCCTTCAGCACCATGGAGTTGTGAATGCATACAACTCGATGGTGCGGGGGGGAAGGAGGGGAAGGAAACGTGGGCAGCCTGTGGCCCGGGGATACCACCGGTCCATTTAAAGTGGACCCTCATAGAGCTGGGAATGGGCGGCTGAGGGGGTGAGCCCCTGGAGCAGCTCCACGGGCCAGCAGGCTCCCTGTCCGTCTAAAAACACCCAATGTGACATCACCAAAAAGGCAAATGCCATTTTGGGCTGTGTTAACAGATACACATCATTTCCAAGACATCAGCAGATAGTGGTGGTGCCACCGCAGCTGGAATATTGTGTTCAGTGGGGCACCATACTTGAAGAAGAATATAGACAAATTGAAGAAGATTCAGAAGAGGAGAGCAACTAAGACGATAAAGGGACTGAAAGACAAGCCATGTGAGAAAATGTTTTGGTTGTGTTTAGCCTAGAAAAAAGAAAACTAAGGGGAGATAGGATATCAGGGGAGAAAGGGGATAAATTATAATATTTATTAATTTTCGTATTACAACAATAAAATACGAATCACTACAAAAATAACTCAGGAAACCTATGTAATACTTATGTAATTAACACAAAAAATTTGCAGGGCACTTGGCAGTATAAGTAGTCAAGTCATCTGTTTAATTATCATACAAAATGTATGCAAATCAATTTCGACTTATAAACTTAACAGAAGATTGATATTATGACATATTTCAGAGGTAGGGAAATGGTGGCTGTCAGGCACCTGCACTGTGTGTCTCGCCAGAAATGGCTGCCAGAGGACATGACCATGTGGCTCCTTCAAAAGCAAGGGAAACTGAGCCTCCATTTCTGCTACTTCTGCCACAGAACCTCCTGGAGGCCTTAGGGGGCAGGTGCAGTGTGCCCAATGCTGATCTCCAAACACAGGAGCTGGAGCTTTGACATGAGGGTTGGGGTCGAGGACGCATGATACTCTCTTCTCAGAATTGAAGGAAGCACTTCAGTGTGAAGTATCCTCTTGGTATGTTGCTCTGGACATGAGCACTTTGCCCACCTCTGCCATATTTCATTATATTTAGCCCAGTTATTTCTCTTTACTCTTGTGAGTTTTCCCATAACTGCACCACGCATCGACTCCACGTAGAATATGATGGTGTGTTTGGGATTTTCCATTTTTTTTAAATTAACCTTTTGGCAACTAAAAATGCAATGTCTAATCATTTTTCCCTATCAGAATGGATAATAGTTAACAGTCTATAACCCCCGAAATACATAAACCAGGTGAGGTTATAAATTAATCTTGAGTATTTTAGAAAGTGCTGAACATATCCTAACCTAAATTAAATTCACTAATCTTAGGGCAAGAAAATATGACTAAAAGACTCCTTGCATTTCTAGCAATTGTTGTCTGAGGACAGCCCAGCTTTGAATAACCTTTCTGGAGTCCAATTAAATCTGTTCTGAAAAAATCCTAAAAGTAAGGAACTAGATGTTTTGCAAAGTGATTTCCAGAGACTCCACGAGTTCTCATTTGTCAATGATATATGCAAATTGTTCTTCCATTTATCTTTAATATTAACTTCTGCTGGGTACAGTATGAGGTTGAACCATATATATGTATTACCTACAAAATTATTTCTATCCCAATAAGTCAATATATATTTTTCTAATTTTGTATTTTGCAGACTGCTGCATATATTCCCATACATTTTATTTACTTGAACACAAAACTTCCCAGACAATATTTCATGGTCATTAGGTAACTGGAATGTATCACTTATATAATAAAAAGAGGCTGGATTACTATCCCTAATAATGGATTTAATGTCTTTTTTCCTTTCCAGTGATTCCTACATTAAGCCTAAATTTCATTTTTATTTTAGGGGAAAATATCAGTTTTCAAATAAAAGATGGTGAACATTTGTTCTTCGCTGCCACAGGTGACAGAACAAGGGAATGGGGTTTCAATTGCAGCAATGTAGGTTTGGGTTAAATAGCAGGGAAAAAACCTTCCTACTACAAATGTAGTAGGTTGCTGAGGGAGATTGTGGAATATCCCTCCTTAGATGGTTTCAAAACTCAGCTGAACAATTATCTGTCTACAATACTCTAGGCAGAAGCTGTCTGGACTAGATGATCTCTGAGGTCCCTTCCAAACCTAAAATTCTCTGATTCTAAGGATGAAAACATATGAGATGATAGCCCACATTAGCCCCCCCCCATGGGTGTTCACCTGCCCTTTTGTTAGGTGGTCACCAGACATTTGCCCCCACTGGCCATGGAACCCTCACGGCAGGGTCTTGGATAATGTGGAGCTTGCCATGCGGGCAAATGTGGGCTAATGTGCACCTACATGGCTGTCTTCTGTCTGTTAAGATGCATACACAGCCTTTGTCGCGAACAGGTCTGCCAGGACAATTAGAGTCCTAAGTTCAGTGCCTAGAATGGTCCAAGGAGTGAGTGCTCTCTCCACTCTTGCTCTTACTGGCACTTTGACCATTTACTTTCACTTTTTGGAGCTCTCTAAAATGGCACTCCAAAAAGTGAAAAGAAAACAAAAGAAAGACACAGCATCAGTTTCTGGGATATTTAGGGATATTTAGGGACTTTATTTTCAGCACTTTTCCTCAATTTTCTGCCACTGTTTGATAGGCTGGTCACATTAAACATGCGCATGGCAGCTGCATGGGGTCTCCATGGACCAAACATGGACTCTAGTGGGCTAACATCTTGTTTGTTTTTACCCTAAGACTCCTTTCCAAAAGCAGCCCATAAAGTGATTAAATTTTAATTTCCCCACAGCAAGTATTAATTTCTTCTGCTTTTGCAACATTAAAATTTATTAAATCATATATCTTTCATATAATCCCTTCCTCTTTGGTCAATGTGTATGAGGTAAAAATGTACAGGCAAATGCATGCCTGCATGCTTTCTTATTGGAGCATTAAGGCACTGTTGTGTTCAAGTTATATTAGTGAAAATGACACAACAAAGTTTAATATGAAAATAAATTGTCAGTCTTAGTTCCTCAATTCCCATCAACTGCATAATTTCTCAGCCAAACATTTGATTTTAGTAGGTGCTGTATTTTTTTAATTCTCTTGAAATTTTAGGTCTTAATACCCTGATAGTAATTATTTTAATGTGGACCTAATATGAGTTTTACACAATTTAATATGCTGTATAAAAATTAAAGGCTGCATTGTCTTACATATAAATAGATGTGATATTTAAAAATCCTTAGCACGGTAGAACAAATGCTGCTGCTTTCACAAGGGAAAAATTAACATTGTTTTATCATCATTTCCATCATGCTATTTAATAGTTATACTGCCAGGATCAAATATTTTTTCTTCCTATATTCCAGAAGCAGGTGTATGACTTACCTTACAAGTATGAAGGAAATATGCTTCATGGGTTCTCCTGAATTACCTCTGCATGGGGCCAATGCACTGTTGGGACCTGTGACCCAACTGGAGCCATACAGGACAGGAGTGGTCCCATTGGGCGTGGACTGGACCAGGTGTGCTGTCTGCCCAAGCCCTTTGGACTGGGCTGGACACTTGTTGCAGGAAGACCGACTCCCAAAGTACCTTGACATCGGCCTTCTTCACACAAGACGCCCCATCCATCGCCACACAGTTTCGCTGCACAGAGATGGGTGAAGGTGCCCGTGTGAATGCTGCAGGGGATAGGTGGGGGTGCATGAGCGCTCCTGTGCTACACCCATCTTCATCCATCCATCACCCACGCACAGAGCAATGGGCTCCAATGCCCGATGCTCTATGGGTGGAGATGGGTGTGTGCCCATGTGAACGGATGCACACCCACCTCCACCCACCGTGACTGCACACCCATCCACTCACCCACCGCATTCCATTTAAAAACGGCCATCATAGTACTCCGTAGGGGATGTCGACCATATTAGAATGGGGTGGGTGGGGTGTGCGCTTGCTGTGGATGGAGATGGGTGTCCTCCCTTTCCCACGGGCGCACATCCATCTCCACCCATGGAGCCTCCTCCGTTTTTTTGGATGGCTTCGTGGGTGGGTGTTGGGTGTGCGCCAGAAGCACACAGCCACTTCCACCCACTGCCCATAGTGTTTCCATGGGCAGCCACCCATCTCCCCACCCACCACCGTGCCATGAGCATGGATGGCACACACCCGCCCACATACCCAGTGGGTGTGTCGGGGGTGGGGGTGTTCATGAAAAAATGGCATCAGGCTCAACCCTGCCTATTTCTCATCCATTTTTAACTGATTGATGTGGTAAAAAAATAAAATAAAGTAAAATATGCCTGCATGTGTGATTATCATAGTAAAAGCCAAAATGAGAAATAATTGGGGCCAATCCCATGCCCGCGGAGTGCCTTGTGGAGTACATACAGATGCGTGTGCAAACCATACGCACCCCTAGCACAGGGCCTATGGTGCCCGTGCAAACATGCAGTTGTGCGTGCAGGACCTGGTTCGGCCTCATTGTACTTCTTTTCAAAAAGCAGTATTTGTTACCAAACGTTAATTTGGAAATTGAATTTTGCTAGATCGACAGTAATATTTGTAGCAGGGCACAACTAAATTGAGTTGCTGGCCCTTTAAAATCTTAGCACAAGCAGGAGGAACAGCTGTTACTTGAAGCTCAGGCACATCTAAAGTGGAGGGTCACGCCTGATTGCCCAGCACCTGAGGTTGGGTGTGCCTCAAGAGCATGGAAGGGCTCAGTTAGAAGAGGCTATGAGAGACGCAGGAGCTGTACCTGAGCTCTGCCTCGGACAAAGTGAGCTGCTGAGAGCAGCTGGGAAGATCCCGAGCTCTGTCTCTGCGCAAACTCTGTGTGAAGAGGCCTGGACTGTGAATAAGGAAGCCAGAGGTGGTTGCCTGACTATTGTATGTATAAAGGCCTGCTAATGGGAGTAGAAACTATGGGTAGTTTCAGACAAATGCTTCCCTGCCCAGTAACCACCGTGCTTTTGTGAAAGCACCACTGGTTAACCAATGGTTAATCAGTGAATACTGGGTGGGTAATGTGCTTGTCTGAAAAATCCTATGTAGAACTATACATTTATTTATGTATGTTTATCCCACCCTTCCCCAAGGCTCAGGGCAGCTAACAACATATATAAAAACAGTAAAAACCCTAAAAACAGAATACAATCCCACAGCCCCCAACACAACTACTCAATACTACCTTCCCATGTCGTACTCTAGCCCCCTCACAACCCTACCCCAGCCCACCCAGCAAACTCCCTACCCCCTATCCCTGCCTGCCAAGTACCTTTACAAAGAGAAAGGTCTTACACCGCTTCTGGAAGATGATCAGGCTTGGGCTGAACTGAACCCCCAGGGGGAAGGAAGTTCCATAGCATCGGGACGGCAACTGAGAATGCCTCTCTGCAAACCCTCGTCGTATGAACAAGACTAACTGACGGTACCCACAGGGAGAACTGGTGGAGAACTGTGGACACATGACCCCGGGTACACATGACCCCGTTACATCTGGCAGAGAATGCGGGCACTCACAACATTGGCTATCATGCTGTCTGTAAACGAGGGTGGCATACTAAGGGCAGTTTGTCTAAGGGTGTTGAGGAAGATTTTATGTTGTTTTATTTTTTTATTTTCCAATTTCTTCCCTGCCCTTCTCAAATGGCTCAGGATGGCTTACAAAACAAAAACAAAAAACAATAACTGGCTACTACAAGAAAGTCAACACTCCTAAAATATAAAAAACACGTGCCATGTAATATCAGATTGTCAATTTATATATACAAAAAGCACAACATTATCACAAATACAAAATCACTCATAAGTATCACAGTTTCAGGCTGAATTGCCCTTCCGTAGGGGTGTGTAGTCAAGTCCACTTATATGTAGAAAAATAAGTGGACTAGATTACAGACCCCTGAGGAAGGGCAATTCAGCCCAAAATGCATAGGGGTGATACTTCTGAGTGATTTTGTATTTGTGATTATGTTGTGCTTTTCGTATATATAAATTGACAATTTGATATTACATGATATATGTTCCTTATATTTTAGGAATGTTGACTTTCTTGTAGTAGCCAGTTATTATTTTTTGTTTTGGTTTGTTCTTTGTGCTACTTTTGTCCCCTTGTTTGTTTGGTTTGGCTTACAAAACCAACAAAAAATACAAAAATATATAAAACAGAATTAAAAACCCCAACACCCCCACCAAGCTTTATGCCCATCCCTCCCCAACAGCGCCTCCGGAAGGTGCTTAGGCTCAGGCTTAAATGAACCTTTTGAGGAAGAGAGTTCCATAAAACCGGGGCAGCGACTGAGGATGCCCTCCCGTGCACACCTGTTCTTCGGACAAGAATAGCAGATGGAACATGCAAGAGTGCGCCCCCGACCTATCGCAGTGACTGCAATGGGACGTGGTAGGACAGGCGGTCTTTCAGAAATGTTGGGCCTAGAACGTTGGCGGCTTTAAAGATCAAAACCAGCACTTTGAATTGTGCCCGGAGAGCTATAAGCAGCCAGTGTAAACTCAGGAGCACTGTTGTGATGTGCTCTCTGTCACTTGTCCCCAAAAGGAGCTGAGCTGTAGTGTTCTACACCAGCTGCAGCTTCTGAACAGTCATCAAGGGGAGCCCCACGTAGAGTGCATTGCAGTAATCTAACCACGAGGTAATGAAAATATGGATGATAGTAGCCAGATCCAAATCAGAAAGTAAAGGCCACAGCCTCCTCACCAGATGCTGAGTTGGTGTGAAAAGCTCTCCTAGCCACTGCTGCAACCTGATGGTCCTGAGGGCTCCAGAAGCACTCCATGGAGTTCAGAAGCACAACAAGCAAGGAAGTAGCAAGTGGAAAGATACACTTGCGGAGCACTGGGAAGGTTGAGCCAGGTGATTAGAGAGAATGGACAAGATGGAGACAGCCAAGAGGGAGCTGAATGTGGATGGGGAGATCCAGCAGCACAAGGAGCATTTAAGGAGCGAGCGCCAGACCTTCCTGGAATACCTGTGGGACGTTGTGTGGGAGAGGCTGGTCAGAAGAGCCAGGGACTCCAAACAGGCACGCACACCAGATCCCCACAGCAGCACTCCGGTTTCATTCTTCTGAAAAGCTATCTCCCACCGGCTTCTGATCGTGGGAAGCTGCAATGCCGGAGACAGGGAGCACAATCCCAGAGGGACAAGCATGTGGAACCCGGACGGGGGGGGGGGAGGGAGGTTGGGAGTTCTAAAGACTGTTACAATGGGGACATGTATGGAGGTTTTGCCCCTCCCAAACATATATGAATGGAAAGACTCCGAGGTGCCAGAGCAAGAGAGCCAGCCAAGGATTAAAAGCATGAGCTGACCCAGGGCTGGGGAGAGACATGCAACCAGAGAAAGTGGCCAGAGACTTTTGAGAAGACAGGAGCTGGACTCTGGCTTCCAACACACCCTACACAGAGGGAGCTGCCTAGGTGGAAGGGTTTAGTGGGCTGCAGGAGGGACTGTGTCTGGCCCACAAAGACTATGACCTACTGAAGAGACTGGGACTAGAGAGACCAGCAAGTTACTTTGTATCAGGGGCGGTGGGCCTCTAGGGCGGCAGGGGCAATGCCCCTCCTGGCTCCAGGACTCCCCCGCAGAGACTTAAATTAAAAAAAAATTGGCCACGCCGCGGTGAATGTTCGGAGCCATCTTGAAGAACCTTGTTTAGAGAGGCAGGATCCTTCTGCAGGTTGCTGTCTCTCTAAACAAGGTTCTTCGAGATGGCTGCAAATATTGTCACTGGTTGTGTGTGCATGCGCGCACACAACTGGTGACTCACCCTCCCCCCCCTCCGAAGGCTTCCTAAGGAAACCTTCAGGGACAAAAGGGAAGCGTTTTCCCTTTATACAGAATGGGTGGCTATGTCCATTCCGCATAAAGGGACCCTGCAATGAAATAGTGTCACAGGGGGCACTATTTCATTGCAAGGGCCAGGCATGGCTAAAGTTCATACCCGGGTGCCACACAGAGGTTCCCTGGTATGATCTTCCCTGTCCCAGCCTGTGCGGGGGCGGGGGGGCTGGGAGCTGCTGCCACATGCGCAGCTCTTAACCTCCCCCTCCCTCCCTGAGTGCCTTCCTCCCTCCCTGTTGAGTCAAAGTTTGACTTGACTCTGGGAGGGAGGGGACGGGGAGCCAGCTGCATGGCAGCATCAGGAGCAGGACGCAGCGAGGATTGGCGGTGCTGAGGAGCTGACCTGGCGCATGGTGAGCAAATTGAGGGGCCCGGGGTGGGGGGAGTGGGGGCATGCGGGGGGGAACATGGGGAAAGGGGGGGGGGGAAGGGGGGGGAG
>QEPC01001599.1:1585293-1626871 GCA_003113815.1 Sphenodon punctatus
GTTAAGGAGTTCAGTCTTAGCCATGTTGAGTTTGAGTTGACGTTGAGACATCCAGGTAGAGATATCTGAAAGACAGCTGGTGAGGCGAGCTTGAACAGATGGAGAGAGAGAGAGGAAGTAGAGAGATAGAGTTGAGTGTCATCAGCGTAGAGGTGATATTGGAATCCATGGGAGGTAATGAGTTTGCCTAGGGACAGGGTGTAGATAGAGAAGAGGAGAGGGCCAAGGACAGAGCCCTGGGGAACACCAACCGAGAAGGGAAAGAGGAGGAGGTGAAGTTGGCAAGAGACACATTTAAGGAGCAGTCAGAGAGGTAGGAGGAAAACCGGTCGATGATGGAGCCACAGAAGCCAAGGGACTGAAGTGAGTCCAGCAAGAGTGAGTGGTCAATAGTACTGAAGGCAGCAGAGATCAAGGAGGACAAGAATGGAGTAGAGGCGATTAGATTTAGCCACAAGAAGATCATTGGTGATCTTAGCGAGAGCAGTTTCAGTAGAGTGAAGGGGGCGGAAGCCAGATTGTAGGGGGTCAAAGGAGGAGTTGGCAGAGAGGAAGTTGAGGCAGTGAGTGTAAACAACACATTCAAGAAGCTTGGAAGCAAAAGGAAGGTGTGAGACAGGACGGTAGCTAGAGGGGTCAAGAGTGGACTTTTTGAGGATAAGAGAGACAGTGGCGTGCTTGAAGGCGGAGGAGAAGGAGCCAGTATAGAGGGAGAGGTTGATGGTATGCAGGAGGGAAGGGGCGACAGTGTAAGCAATGGAGGTCAGGAGGTGTGATGGGATGGGACCAAGGGGGCAAGTGGAAGGGTTGGAGGAGGAGAGCAGGGAGGAGATTTCTTCAAGGGAGGCAGGTGGGAAGGAGGACAGGGGAGAAGGAGGGGGAGGAGGGAGAAGGGAGGGAGTAGGAAGAGGAGCAGGAAGCGATGTCGAGGCGGATCTTGTCTATCTTGGAGGTGAAGAAGGAAGCAAGATCCTGAGCAGAAAGGGAAGATCAAGGAGGAGGACAGAGGAGCTTGAGGAGGGAGTCAAAGGTGGAGAACAGGCGGTGAGGGTCCTGAGAACAGGACTCAATGTGGGAGGCATAGTAATGCTATGTAGCGAGGGAGATAGCCAAAGTAAGGGAGGAGAGGGAATTTGAAGTGAAGGAAGTCAGCATGAGTGGGATTTGCGTCAGAGGCATTCAGCAGCACAGGTGCAGGAATGGAGGAGGAGAGGTGGCGGATACTGGGGGTGAGCCAAGGATGGGGATTGTGGGAGCAGGAACGGCAGGAGGAGAGGGGGGCAAGGGAGTCAAGGGTGGAGGAGAGATAGGCATTGAAAGCTGAGACGGCAGATTCAGGGGAGGAAGAGAAGACTGGGGGGAGAGGGAGAAGGCAAAGGGTGTTAATGGCCACGGAAGAGGTGTGGAGATGGGGAAGAGGAGGGCGTGCACTGGGAGATGTTGAAAGAGGCAAGGAAGTGGTCAGAGATGTGATGAGGATCGGAGAGATCAGAGACAGAGCAGTTCCTAGAGAAGACGAAGTCATGAGAATGGCCATTAGTGTGGGTGAGGGAGTTGGTCCAAAGGTGGAGGTTGAAGGAGGAGGCTAGTGAGAGAAAGCGAGAGATGGAGGACTGGGAAAGGGACATCAACGTGAATGTTGAAAGAGTGAGCCTATCTGTTAAAGGTTAAAAATCTCCTTTATAGTTTTAGCAAATATTTATGCCTTTTATTTTGTGTTGTGCTGATGTATTACATTTTTAAAACCATTGCCTTGAATTAAAATATGGTTAGAATTTTTCATCTTATCCCTATTTCATGGCTTTATAAAAGAATAGTCTTTTCAGAAAATGTTGTGAACAGAAAATGTCAGAAAAAGACAACATAAATATGTGTATTTTGGCAGCTAATAATGCTTCTGAAATTCAATAGTTTAACTATAAAAACCTAGAAGCTGCTTCTTCACTTTAAAAATGGTATCCTTTGAGAATCTAATGCATTCTACTAAACTCTAACGTAAACCTCAGTAATTTGAAAATGATTCCTATGATTTACTTTTCTTGTACCACAGATTTATCCTGGAACTGGACCGGCTGTGTTTCCAGGAAAATAGTTATCACAGCTTAGGAAAAGGAAGTTATTTGGGATGGTTAGCATTACCACTATCAATTCAGAAATCTAGAGTGGCTGATGCGCTGTTATTCAGACCTTATATCCTCTTTAATACACAGATGTCCTCCCACAGTATTAAGCTGTTAACTCCTTGATAGTATACTCCAGTGATCTGAAGGAGGTAACATACGGTCATGCATTTATTTTTATAAGCACTCGCCTAATTTCTCATCCATTTCCTAAAATAGTCAACAGTAATTCAACAGGACAGTTGTTTCTAAAATGGCGATGTCAAAATCAAGATGTTTGCATATTGAAAGACTACCTCTAAACTGTCCCTGATGTTTTTTGTACAGAAATAACAATTAATTTCCTCTTTCTACTGTAAGGTTTCTCCTCATACCACAAAAACACTGAGTGAGTTCATTTCGAAAAGATTAGAAACATAGTCTAGAGAGAGTGTGATTACCATGTTGCTCTCAAATGTAAGAGACAGAGACTGTGGGTGCTTTTAGACAGATGGTTCTGCCCATGCCAGCCCACATCACCCCAGGGTTGGCCGATCGGTTTAAAAGTGGCCTGCCAGATTGTAAGCGGAGCAGGTGCAGGCAGCCGTGCAGGCAGCCCTGCCGGCAGCACTCCAAAACATCCCAGAGTGCCATCAGCAGAGCAAGCCGGCCAAACCTGGGGCACTGGCCAAAAGTGGAGCTGCTGTCTGTCTGATGGGTGGACCCACACTGCAGTTCCACTCTTGACTGGTCATTGCTCCAAGACAATACCATAGAGTTGCAGGCGCAGCCTAAGAGCATTGGGTGTGTGGTTGGGCTTTGGGGAGGGGGAGGAGAACCTGCCAGCCATCTAAAGCATACCCAGCCAGGGCTGGAAGTGGGTGGACACAGGGATGGACCCTTGGGGCAGGCAGTCTCCACATCCATCTAAAAGCACCCAAAGCAGTTCAGATGATATCTTTATTGGACCATCTTCTGTTGATGAGAGAATGCAAGATTTCAGGCCACACAGGGTCCTTCCTCAGGCAAGTAAAATGTTAGAACTATAGACTGAGTGATGCATTACATACACATTTACACTGGTATCTTGTCTACAAAACCCACTACAGTCACTACTCACTACTCTTTGTAACACTGTCATGCTACATGTCAAATGACACACTGGCCACGGTGGGTGGGTGGATGGATGGATGGGTGGGCAGCACAGTGTGTGGTTGGTGTGTGTGGGTGCGTTCCCACAGACACCCCCCCCTCCACGCACGGGGCATTGGTGCCCGTTACTCCGTGTGTGGGTGATGGGTGGAGGTGGGTGGAGCGCAGGAGCTCAGCGTTTGCATGGGTGCCCCCCCACATACATGTGCGAGGGGGGGCACCCATGTGAAAAGGGCCACTGAAATTTTGCCTGCATCCAAAGTAAATGGTATATAGGTAGCCTTAACTTTTAATAAATGTATTGTTACTAGTAACAGCTTCTAAACTTAAAACTTAAATCTGTTTACAATTTGTACTTTAGATTTTTCCACCTTTAATGCATTGGGCAACTTTCCTGTTGTAATTCCTGATTAATTGAAACCCGAGGTTGTGTTGCATGATGATGGGCCTCTCAGGTTTTTACCTGACTGCACACCTTCATTGTGGGTTCTGCAGTTCCACAATGTAGTGACATGGGTTTGGAGAGGTCAGCTAGCTTTAGAGTGACTGCATTCTATATTTCTCTATCCTGCTGCCCAAGGAGTAAGAGAGAGCACATGCAATCTTTGCAAGTTCTAATTCTATTACCAGACATGAATTAGGCTGCAATTCTGATTGTAGAACTCTGACAGCCACATTAAGCTAACTGCTTGAAATTTGGCTTCTCTAATTCATGGGTTGCCATTCTGAACTTCATTATGTAGTTACATTCTCCCATGTATTCTTCTGTTTTTTCTTGAACAGAAGTGAGAGGCTAGAGAAAATGACACAATAACTGAAACGCATTATAGTGACGTGTTGTTTTTAAAGTCTGAATGTGACAGTGGTGCACTGACGGTAATAAGATTGATGTGTATGAGTGTGCTATTTTCTTAGAATGTTAACTAATGGGTTAGATGAGTTCCTTGTGTGAACCTGTTGGGTGAGTCTGATTTAGACAGTTAAATGAATCAAGTTGCTCAGTCTGAAAGGGACAGTAATGTCATCAGGAAACCCATGTATTCTTCTGTTTTTCTCTTACAGAGAGAGGATGCGCCAGTCTGCTATGTTTGAACTGTGCCAGGGGATGCACCAAATCAGCCTTCAATTTGTACGCTTGCAGCTTAACTTTGAAGAATACACTATAATGAAAGTTTTACTGCTGTTAAGTACAGGTAAGTCAGTGTTAACAGATATCCTAACAAATTGGCTCATTGTTGGATCATATATTGCTTTAACTCGGTAGATAGCACCTACAAATTAAAAGAGGGTACAAGGCATTTGATTGCAAGAGCAATGGAGGGAAAATTATTTCCTCCTGATTCACAAGTTTGCAGAAGAGAACAGAGAAATAAAGATCTCCTACCTTCCTGTACAACCTGTTTTTGCATTCCATTAGTTCAAGGACTGGTCTCCTTGTTTGTTGCTGGGATGCAAGAAACCCTGAAGTGGTGACAGGGAAGGGAGTGTGCACTTCTACCAAAGTTGGATGGATATACAGGATATAGAATGGAGAAAAGTAAAGGTTTTTGCCTCATTAAGCTCTCAGTACATGCCTGCAACTTTTGGTATCCAGACCAAAGCGTGTTTCTCCTTACAGAGCAAGTCTATTGCTAGTATTTAAGTACTTTGAGCTTGACATGGAGTAGATTTAGTTAATTAGAAGTGTGTTCTTGCTTGAAGCCACTGGGGCAGGATGGTCCCGTCCCACAGTGCGAAGGGACCAGATCCCATCATTGCATTGTAACCACTAATGTTGCCCATGCTTTCACTGCTTTTCTCAGGGGAGGGCATGTGGTGTGTATGAGGTGAGTGAAGAGGCAGTTCCTCTTGTGTTTGTTCCCACTGATGACTAGATTCAATCTGAAAGATGGGATACTGGGGTTCTGCTGTATCTAGCCAGAGGGAGAATGGCATGCTAGGCAACTGTCAGAGGATTATTTTATTTTATTTATTTCATCACATTTATATCCCTCACCCTCCTGCTCACCTTAGCAGCTCAGGGTGGCTCACAATAAAAATGCAAAAATATAACAATTCAGCAGTTAAAATAAAATACATAAAATTATAAACTTATTAAAACTTATTCCAACTTATTAAAAGAGCAGAACTAAACACCAGCGCACCCTCCCCGTCTCCCTCCCCAAAGGCCTGGTGGAACCACCCCTTCTGCAATTGCACTGCAGGCAGTAACCCAGGGTATCGTACCCTATGCTAACCCTGGCTTGTGTAATCAGGAGTGAAAGCAAGTAGCTAGAGAAAACGACACAGTAGCAGAAAGGCAATATAATGATGTGCTGTTTTTAAAGTCTGAATGTAATAGTGGTTTACTGACAATGCTATTTTCTTAGAATGTTAACTAATGGGTTAGATGAGTTCCTTGTGTGACCTGTTGGGTGAGTCTGATTTAGACAGTTAAATTAATCATGTTGGCTCAGTCTGAAAGGGATGATAATGTCTTCAGGTAATCTACAAAAAGTAATTTGTTATCTTTGGTGGCAATCTTGGTATTGCATTATGTAGCAAAGAAAGAAAGAAAGAAAGAAAGAATTATAATGCACAGAAATATACTGTGTGAACAGCAATAATTCTAGTTTCAAATAATGTCCCCCTAATACTGTATTGTGGTAGAAAATACCAGGCTTGTTTTCATTTAACATTTTTATTCAATCATGTGACCAGCTGTGCACTATTTATTTAGGAACTTTCATGATGACCACATCAAGGACATTCACTCCATTTACATGTGGAAGTAACCACACATTATATCTGCTATTTTCTTGCTTTTCTCCAGCACATAGAACTTGGAAGGTTGCCAGCAGCCCTGCTGCGTTTAATAACTAAAATCAGAAACACTGGGCATAAAATCTGGCAGGGATGATGGTGTAATAATTTCCAGATTCAGCAGTAAAATAAAAGAAATAGAATTTGACACAAGTAGAAAGTATGGCTTCAACTCACCTTTTCTCTTTTATAACAATCACCAGGAATACAGGAGTCTTGGTCAGAAGGAAGTGTCCTACTTTTAATTGTCTGGGTCTAGAAGCAAAGACCTTGCACTTTCTATGAGTGCTGAAGCATTTCATGTTGGTTAATATTTTATTGATGGAGAGTTACATCTCCATCACAGAAAGATGTTTGCTGTTTATTCGTTGGGTTACACATCTACTTGGAAACATTAATAGACAGCTAACCCAAAGCAACAATTGTTGTATCTTCAAATTAAAATGATACTAGAATTATAGTAGAAAATAAGGAAAGAATCCACTTTCTGCTTATATTCAGATTATCACCCTTTTAGGCTTTTTCTAAACAACAACAAAATCCTAAATGGCAGTTCCCAGAGCAGTTGGTTGGGAATGACAAAGAGGTCTGCCTGGTTCTGCGGTTGCAGCTCTCCTTATTTGTTTTCTGCTGCTGAGTTACTTCAGTATGTTGCTAAAAATCTACCTAGCTATGAGCACGATCCAGCTCCATACAAGTCAAAGGGAGTTTAGCCATTGACTTCAATGGGAGCTGGATTATGCTGTATATCTCTCTATAATAGATAAAATTATTTTCAAATACTTTTCCATGTAAGCAATTATGTAGTTGCCATAGAGATGCTACAGGATAAGAATGAAAAGGGATTTATGGGATTTTGAATGGGAAGGAGAATGTACAGCCAACAATCTCATTAAGATGTCATCTGCACGTAAGGGACAAGGGGATGGGGGGGCGGGGAGGGGGACCTGTTGTAGGCCATTGTAGTTTGCCATTATAAACTTACTTGTTTCATAGTGTACTGTTTTTCCTGTCAATATGTTTCTGTGTTAAAAGATCCAAGTTCCTACATTTTTGGTGTTTCAAAACACAAATAATCAGTTTTGATGAGCATTGAAACTCCACAATATATTGATTTATGTTCCAGTGACAGATACTAGATTGATGTGATTGATGTCACACATCAGTGTGAGCCTAAGAAGTTTCTTAACATCTTTGTTAAATTTGGTTCAATAATTGATTATTAAATTTGGTGAAAATATAAATAAGAACCTAGCTAAGTATTCTTTATAGGATTTATCCCATTTAGATAAAAGGGAACCCATTAGTAGTACAGATGAGATCAAGCTGCAAACTCGTTGGGTGGAAGAAAAAAAAGAGACAGGGGCAAACCAGATTCCCTGGCTCACCCCAAGGAGAGCCACCGCAGCCACCTTACTTTGGGCCAGCAGGAAAGGCAGTTCAAATGAACAGCCTCCCCTGGGGAATCTGGGTGTGATGGGGGTGCTGTCACAAGTCCCTCCATGCCACGGGTCAGCCAAGGGGCTGCCCATATGGGACAGGACTCCCGGATCCTTGTTGCCCACCAGGATTGGGTCCCAGGAGGAGCTGCTGCCACACAGCTGATCAGGGGGTCCAGAGGAGCGTGCTCTTCCAGGCTCCCCAATCAACTGTTTGGCTGCGCTCATCTGGGTGGGGTGAGCACACTCCTCCAGGCCTCCCTGATCAGCTGTTTGGTGGGCTGGGTTAATGCACTCCTCCAGACCTGATCCGAGAACCTTGCCTCACAGCAGGATTGGGTAGGGCCTAACAGACAGGTGGGTGCACGTTAGCCCAGATTAGCTCAACTGGGTGAACCTTATTCTGTTCTGCATTGCTGACCTTCTCCGGACGACACATCCAGTAGCAGCCCCCCACCTGTCCTAAAGCAGAACAAGCAGATGACTCGTGGGCTACTGTCTCATTTGTTTTTACCCGTTATCTGGTCAGATCTGTAGGCAGGATCTTCTATACCGTATAGCATTCTTGACTCTCTACTGCAAGGGTGGGGATCCTTTTCCCTCCCAGGAGCCACTTTGAAAACTAGTACAACCTCTGAGAACTGCATAGAAGTTGGGGGTGCTTCAGAACTGCACTCAAGAAAAGGAGGATCAAAATAATGGATTTGTGCCACGGAGCCGTTCCTTACCCTTGTGTGCACGTTCACATCTATGCTGCTTTGTCCTGAGCTCAGTTTTTCAGTGTTTGGGGGTAGGAACGGGATCCAGGGGCTAAATCTAAGAACTGGAAAGGGGCCAGATAAAAACTTGCCATACGCCGAATTTGGCTTCCAGGTCTGAGGTTCCCCGCCTTTGCTCTAAAGTAACACAGCTGCTCAAAAACGTATTCTGGCCTAGAATCATTACTTGACTTTTCTTGTTCAGTTTATCTTGTACTGGCTTTTCTGTACCTAGCAGCTACAGTTTAAGTACAGTATGAAAACAATTATCTGTACTTTATATGTTTTACTATTTCCAGGTATTGCAGTTGAATAGTGGCATGTAATATCTTCTTCTATAGAAAGAGTCTTCCTAGCCTCTTTGCTATAATTCTGTGCACGAGTCAAATGAAAAATCTTTTGAATGGGTGGACAGTATATACTGCATTTTCAAAATGTTTTTCTGCCCCACCTTGTCCCAACAAGGTCTTGTACGTACACAAACCTGGAGGCAGCACTTGAAGATTTTATCTTGTTTATGCTGCTCCCAAATTCATGCACATGAATCCAATATGGAGTCCAAATAACAGAAAAGCACTTCTCAGATTTTCAGTTAATGATTCCTGTTATTAGATGCTTTTTTTCTTTTAAATATAGATAACATAAGATTATTGAACAAAGTAGATATAAAGCTGTATCCCTTTAATTGCAGTTCCCAAGGATGGTCTCAAAAGCCAAGCTGCATTTGAAGAAATGAGGGCAAATTACATTAAGGAACTGAAGAAGATGGTAACTAAAAGTCCAAGTAACTCTGGACAAAGCTGGCAACGATTCTATCAGTTGACTAAGCTTCTGGATTCCATGCATGATGTAAGTATAAGTGATTGGTCCTAGCACAGAAGGTAGTGTCTGCAAGAGGAAGTAAGAAAAAAAAATCATAGCTCAAGTAAATGATAATTTTCATTATACTAATTCAAAGAGAAGGTAGCAGGTGATCAGTTTTTTAACACTGTTTAAAAGGCTTTGTGATGCATTATGTGGAAAATAAATACATTTGAAAATAAAACATGTTCTTAGGGAGATTGATAGTCTGTTCCTGTTGAATAGTGTCTCACTGCACAAATAATCTTGCTAAAATCAACAGGATTGTTGATGAGTACGGTATTACGATCACAAGAAATCTATCTTTACACAATCATACTAATGTTTTAAACAGTTCTTTGTCCAAAAGCAATGTTCATGAACTGTCTGCCATTAAGAAAGTAAAGAATGCGCACCCGAGTCACCTCAGATTGGTGCAAAGTGTGGAATTAGAATTTCACAGTTATAAAAAAATATAATTTAAGAGCTGGTTTCCTAATAAAGTGTTTAATGTTGAACAGAAAATTGATCTGTTACAACTGTAACAGAGCACCCAAAGTGCTTGCAGATTCAGGGCCAAGAGGGGCCAGGGTAAGTGTTTGCAGGGATGCAGCCTTGAGGAGCAGGATGGTGATGGTAGGTGCCTTTCCTTTTAAGGCACCTAAGATCGAGCAAGGAAGGGGTTAATTTATTTTAAAATGTATTTATAAAATATCTTTGGTACCCTGCCCCTCCTGACACAGCAGCTCAGGACGGTTTACAGTAAACATTAAAACATATAAAAACATCTCATAACAAGGAGGATTAAAAAATAAATGCCTCCGCCCTCCCAACCCACTCCTCCCACCCTTCACCCATCTTCCTCACTAAACGCCAAGTAGAACAGCCAGGTCTTACAACTACTTCGAAAAGAGGGGAGATCTGGGGCCAATCAGGCCTCCACCGGAAGTGAGTTCCACAGACGCAAAGTGGCCACTGAGAACGCCCACCCCATTATGGCTCCCCGGAAGACTCGGGGGACCTCGAGGAGGGCACCCCCAGATGACCGCAGGGGCCTATCTAGAATCCGAGGGGTGAGGCAGTCCCGCAGACAGGTAGGGCCTAAATCGTTTAGGGCACCAGCACCTTGAATCGGACCTGGAAGACTACAAGTACCCAGTGCCGAGATTGGAGAACCGCCACATTCTGCACCAGCTGCAGTCTCCAAACCATCACCATGGGTAGCCTTATGTAGAGCGCGTTACAATAGTCCAGCCTAGAGGTGATGAAAGCATGGATGACAGTGGCCAGGTTAGAGTTCAAAACATACAGCCAAAGCCGTTGCACCAGATGTCATTGGCAGGAAGCACTCCTTGCCACAGCCTCCACCTGAACATCCAAGCGGAGTTGCAAATCAAGGAGTACCCCAAGACTCCGCACTTGGGAGACCAGCGGAGGACAAACCCCATCAGTGATAGGGGCCATCATCTCCATCGCCTTACCCACCAGCATCACCTCCGTCTTGTCAGGATTCAGCCTCAGTCGATTAGCCTTCATCCAGTCACCCACAGCTGCCAAACACCGAGTAAGCACTGAGACTGCCAGGCCTGAGTCTAATGAAAAAGAGAGGTACAGCTGGGTGTCATCAGCATATTGGTGACACCGCACGCCAAACCTCCTGACCGCCTCATTGAGTGACTGCATATACACGTTGAAAATGAGAGGGGGAAAGATAGAAACCTGTGGGACTCCACATGAGAGGCCTCAGTTTGATGAAAAATGATCCCCAAGCACCACTCGCTGAGTTCTTCCAGACAGGAAAGAGCGGAACCATGCAAGAACCATCCCCTGCATAGTCCCGCAGACGCGTCACCAACATCTCATTGTCAACGGTATCAAATGCAACTGGCAGATCTAATTTCCGGAGTAGGTCGTTAACCAACGCCACAAAGTGCAGTCTCAGTGCCATAACCCAGACGAAATACAGACTGCGAGGGATCAAGAAAACCAATACGATCCAGATGCTCCTGTAGCTGTTGGGCTACTACCCGTTTAATAACCATCCCTAAAAAGGGAAGGTTAGAGACAGGTCGATAGCTGGCAAGGGAGTTGATGTCAAGCAATGGTTTCTTGAGCAGAGGCCGCACCACCACCTTTTTAAGACAACCCGACACTCAGCCCTCCCAAAGGGAGGCACTGACCACCCCAGCCAGCAACGTGCCCAATGTCTCCCAGCAGGCTTTGACCAACCAGGACGGGCATGGATCTAATTCACAAGAGGTGGCCCTGACTGCCCCCAGAACATCCTCTGCATCGTTGGGTGTCACCAACTGAAATTGATCCCACAAACATGGACAAGGCAGGGCTTCCATAACCTCTGGTTTCTCTAATGTAATATGCGGCGTCGAAGTCGTGGAGAAAACGAGCAATTCTATCCATAAAATAATCCACAAACATGTCACAGCGAGCACTAGATGACTCAGCTTCCAGGTGGAGGGAGGCTGGACTGATCAGCCCCCGCATCACCCAGAAAAGCTCCGCTGGATGGGATTTTGCAGATGCTATGAGGGTAGCAAAAAACTTTTTTTGCTGCCCACATAGCTGTGGCATAGGCTCATAAACTAGCTCTATGATGCAATCTGTCGGCTTCAGCATGTGAACGATGCCACTGTCACTCTAACCACCGCCGTTCTTGCTTCAGCACTCACAGCTCCTCAGAAAACCAAAGAGGCCTGCAGTGCTGCTGCCTGGGAACTGGAGACCTAGGAGCTGTCTGATCAATGGCCTGCATCAACAGAGTATTCCATAACACAATGAGGTCAACAATGAGACTGTCATCAAAGTCGGAGGGTATCTCACCCAGAGCATTCCAGAACTGCTCCTGTTCCATCAGTCTCTGGGGGCGAATCATTGAAATTGGTTGTGCACCCTTCTGGGAGCAGACATATACCGGGAGGGAGAACTGCAGGAGGTAATGATCCATCCATGACAAGGGCACAGCTGATATCTCCCCCATTAATGGAACCTTGCCTCAAGGCTGTTGCAAAACACAAGGTCTAAGGTATGTCCGCCATGATGCATCGGGCCGATGACCATCTGGGACAGGCCCATGATGGCCAGAAACTCATGCTGCGCTCCCCCAAGGTTGGCATCGGCATGGATATTGAAGCCCCACAAGACTAATGTCTTTGGGGACCGCAACACTACCCCCAATACCAACTCCACTAGAGCATGAAGGGAGGCTGCTGTACAGGTAGGTGCATGGTATACAAGCAATCCAATCTGTCCCCTGCCAAATTGATCACCTGATGGAGACCTTCAATACCCGGTATGAATTGCACCGGATACCTCAGAACAGACCATGACTCCCTAAAAATCATGACTACACTGCCGCCCCCCCCCCCCCATCCCTCTGACCATGGCTGATGCTGCACAAAATCCCTGGCCAAAATAGGCCCCGACTCAGTGTCCAGCCAGGTTTCTGTGATACATACGAGGTCGGTTGTATGGTCTAGGATCAATTCCTGGACAGTTGTCGCCTTATTTGATCACCGACCTCGCATTCAACAGCATCAGAGCAAGGTCGAGGGCCCACTGATGATGAACCACCTGCCCAACTGCTTGGGTAGTGAGTGGGACAGGCAACAAACACTTGTCCCGCCTCACTAATCTGACATTCCCCCAATGCAGCCCATATCTCCCATGTCCCATCATGACCCCAATGGTCATGCCTCCCCCCCCCGCAAAGCCGGCCCAAGCCCTCTGGCTGTCCTGCCCTGGCAGCGAGGGAGACCCCCCACCCCACCACAACTTCCAAACCTTCCAATCCCCAACCCCAACCCAGTCTCACTCCATGTGCTGACAGAAAGCAGCAGCTAGCCCAGGTGAAAGCTGTTGGGCTCCAGAGGGTCACGTGATTAAGGCTGAAGCCTAAAAGGCCGAGCTGGAGCTCAAGTAAGGGAAGACTACTAGCAAAAAGCTCAGGAGAGCTTGGACGTGCTGGCCTCTGCAATAGCAGAGGAGCTGGCTAGTGAAGCTTGGAGAAAGGTGGAAGTTGGCACCAACAGGGCTGGTTTGATGCAGAAGACCAAGAAGAACCCAGTGTGTTGAGTAGTGCCAAGGCAGAGCAACATACCTGGGAGCTTAACCAGGGGCTGGCCCAGAGAGACACCAGGTGTTAACACACTAGTTGGGTGTCCACCTGATTGTTTATTAGGTGTTCACCCTCAATGGCCACAGCCCACTGGACATGCAACCCCAGTTCACAGCGGAACCTGCCATGTGGGCAAATGTGCTCCCACATGTCTGTGTCCCCATCAATTAGGTTGCAAATGCGATGCTATTATTCACTCATGTGGCCGTGACTCATCAATTATGCATCAGGGAAGAAGACCTGCACGTGCATTAGTAAGTTTGTTGTACTAAACCTGTGAGTTGGGGCTAAAGTGGGGGGCTTCCCATTTTTTAGGCTGTATATGCTAACCATGTGAGGAAGGGGCTGTGCAGACCAAGCACAGGCTCCAGCAGGCTGTTGTCTTGTTTGTTTACATCCACTGTTTAAAGAGGCTGTGAATGAGAGACTGCACATAGGATGAAGGCTTTTGATAGAGACTTTTGTATGTACATTGTAAATAAATAGCATTGGTTCTAGGAAGATTCGAAAGCTTTAGATTCTGTGAAAACGTAGGGCGGCCAGCCACCCCATTACACAACTCTTAATCTAATAACTCAATCTTTAAAAACAGTGTTAATGGCTTAGGAGCAAGGTGGGGCATATGAAGCTTGCCTGAGTTTTAAAACACAGCTTATCATTATTAAACCAATTCTTATCCTTCCCTCTTTTTTCAAATGTTTTTAATTGCCTTTTAGCTTTATCTTGTGGTGCCACCAGTTGTAAAGGGAGAATCTACTGTTAAGATTCCCAGTAGAAACTGTTAAACTGTCGGGGGGGGGGGGGCAAACCCCTTCATTCTTGATGTGTCTGAACAAATACAATTTTGCTACATGCTGTTCAGAGAATCTTAGGCTCTCGCTTGTGAGAGGCTGCATATAAATGCACCTCTTTGTACTTGACTTAGTTTTCCTATTTGTGGAGAAACAGTACAGTATAGTGCATTTCAGGTCAAATCTGTATGAAAGCCTGAGGTCTGTTTACAGAAAGTACATATGGAATTATTTTTCAAATATTGTTCTGTTGTTCATTAAAACACTGAAAATCTCACTGGGAGGCAGAGTATTATTAGTACTGCAGTAACAGCTCATTCTTGAGAGACTGGATTTTACTTATTTTCTGCTTGTGAAGGATGTTATACAGTTTGAAGTGAAGGGAGGGATTGGGGTGAAGAAAAAGTGCTTTGCATGATTTGCCAAAATCAACTCAAAGGACTTCCCACGTCATGCTTTCTATGTATCTTAAATATGCTACCCTGAAAGTCATATAACTGAAGGTATGAAATTCTGCTGAGACCTCTCAAGGACACAAGTAGCAGTTAAGCACCTAATATCTATTAAGAGCAAATGAATGGGAGGTAGGCATTTAACAACAATTTGTGCTCAGAAAATGTTCTCCTCTGTTTTCTCAGCTAATTATTTTATATTATTTTAAATAAAGAGACTAATGTTGACAGGAGGTAATGGCTAGAGCTTTTTCCTTCTAAAAATCACTCCAGTATTCCATTCTAATAAAAAAAAAAAATACTTGTTAACAATTGCAAATTGTAATGGTTTGAGCCATTACCTCACAGTATTGTGGTATAGCATTCACAAGGGTCAGTACGGATGAGTCCACTTAGTACATTTTATATTAGTATACATATACTAGTAAAAACTGTTTAAAATAACAGTAAGTCGGAATTATCTTTAGAGAGTTCTTTGACACTGAGACTTATCAGACAAGGACAATTGTTTATTTTTCTTAAAGATTACTTTTCATTGTTTTCAGTTTTGATGATTCACAAAAATGTGTGGTGTTAATACAAAGTGCTGGAAGCAGCATATTATAAAATAGAAAAATTTGACCAAATAACGTTTTACAATTTGTTATTATTATTATTAACAAACATTTATATAGCACCAGCAGTGTACCTGGCACTTTACAAAGTAATAAAATAGACACGGTCCCTGCCCCTAGGGCTTACAATCTGAGAGACAGGAGCTGGGGGAGAGACTTAGGAAGGGGAACAGAGGGAGAGACAAGGGGTCTAACATTCATGAAGATGCGAGGTCTCAAGTGCACGTACTTGGCTTGGTTACGATGAGAATGACAGCAGGCAGGTCCATGTTGCAAGGATAAGGGTAAACCGATCGTAGGTATAGGAATAGTGGCTCAGCAGGATAAAGAGTCAGACAGAGCAGAGCGAAAGAGGTGAGTTTTAAGGAGAGATTTGAAGGTATGAAGGGAGGGGGCAAGGCGGATGTGGACAGGGAGGGAGTTCCAGGCATGGGGGGCAGCAAGTGAGAAGGGACGAAGGCGCTTAGGGGAGCAGGGAAGGCGTGGAAGGGTGAGAGAAGGGACAGAGGAGGAGCGAAGTGCACGGGCTGGAGTATGGAGGGCGATAAGTGCAGAGAGGTAGGGGGGAGCAAGGTTGTGAAGAGCTTTATAGGTGAAGACTAGGAGCTTGTGCAGGATTCGTTCAGGAAGGGGAAGCCAGTGAAGCGAAGAGAGGAGGGGCTGCACATGGTCGAAGCGACTGGCGAGGTAGATGACCCTGGCAGCAGAGTTTTGGACAGAGATGAGGGGAGAAAGGTGAGACCGGGGAAGGCCAGTGAGAAGGAGGTTACAGTAATCGAGGCGAGAGATGACCAGAGCATGAACAAGAGTTTTGGCAGACGAGACAGAGAGAAAAGGGCGAATCTTAGCAATGTTATGGAGGGAGAAGCGACAGGATTTAGCAACAGAGTCAATGTAGGGTTTAAAAGAAAGGGCTGAGTCAAAGATGAAGCCTAGGCTACGGGCTTGGGGGACAGGCAGGATGGTGACTCCATCAGTAGTTATTGACAGTGAGGAAGGAGAGGAAGGATGAGGGGGGAAGATAAGGAGTTCAGTTTTAAGTAATATTAAAAAGAGATAAGAGCCGCTTTTCCCTCCTCCATCTCAGAGAAGTTTTTTTAAAAAAAATAACTCTTATTGTAAATAGAAACTTAAATCCCTCAGATAGGTCCGTTCTTGACAACAGTCATGAATATATTTTCAGATTTCATGGCATAATTTTGAAACATCAGAGTATACTTGGTTCTGGAGTGGCCTAACAGCTGCTGAAGCTTGCTGTTTATATACCTACTGCAAATACAGCACTGGCATTTGCAGCACAAGCCTGTAGGGACCTCTCTAGAATTCATGCTTATTCAGTCTTGCTGCTGCCTACGGCTTTTTCATTAGAGCAAGACAGCGTATCAACATTTGTGCAGTTGATTTTACAAGGATGTAGCGCGTACAGTAGTGTCACTTTTTTGCACATTCACACTTGCTTTATTAGCCATGTAGTTTAAATATTCTAAGAATCACATATATGAAGGCATATGAGTATTGTATTGGCCTGTATAAAATGCATAGCACAATACTAAAGGAGATGTTTTTACACTGCTCAGTGCATTTAGCAGGTCTTCCACATTGTGAACGTATGTGCAGGCAGAAAAGTACCGTGGTGAGGGAAAAGTATTCTCAGGAAGAGCAGGTAGCCAGTTAAGGATTTAAAAATATCAGCAACTTTAAATGATTCATAAAAGCTCTAAACACCAAAAACAAAAGCCAAAGAACAAGAGCACAGAGCAATACCTGAGACACTGGAGTGAGTATAGATACTTGCACATTCTCTTAGGCTTCAGTCCTGAAACCACTTACAAGTAGTCTTATTGGGTTCATGGGATCACTTGCAAGTTAATTGCTTCGGGATCATGTCCAGTAAGTGTATAACTTTCATAACAGTTGTAAGGAACAACATAGGAACCAATCCAATGACGTGTGTATACCAAAGTGCATAGTATGGACTCACTTCCCATACTTGGTGTGGGCATACAACCTGGTGTGTGCACGTACTTTGGATTGGGCCCATAGTTAACTACTTTTTCCTTTGGCATCTGTGGATTTCATTTGTCACAACTTTGTTATTCTTTGGGCTTCCGTGGCTCTGTCCTTGACTGGTTCTCCTCCTACCTCTCTGACCGCTCCTTTAAAGTCTCGCTCCCCGAGTCAAACTCCTCCTCTCTCCCCCTTTCGGTTGGGGTCCCCGAAGGCACTGTCCTCGGCCCTCTCCTCTTCTCTTTTTACACCCTGTCCCTTGGCAAACGTATTGCCTCCCATGGATTCCAATATCATCTCTACGCTGATGACACCCAACTCTATCTTTCTACCTCCTCTCTCTCCTCTTCTGTCCACGCACACCTCGTCAACTGCCTCTCTGATATCTCCGCCTGGATGTCCTGACATCAACTCAAGCTCAACATGGCCAAGACCGAACTCATTTTTCCTCCCTCCTCTTCCACTCCCTCTAATCTGCCCATCTCCATCGATGGCGTCACCATCCATCCTGTTCTCCAAGCCCGTAGCTTGGGCTTCATCTTTGACACACACCTCTCTTTTAAACCTTACATTGACTCTGTTGCCAAATCCTGCCGATTCGCCCTCCATAACATTGCTCGGATCCGCCCNTTGGGCTTCATCTTTGACACACACCTCTCTTTTAAACCTTACATTGACTCTGTTGCCAAATCCTGCCGATTTGCCCTCCATAACATTGCTCGGATCCGAACCTTTCTCTCTACCTCCTCGGCCAAAACCCTTGTTAATGCCATGGTTATCTCTCACCTTGATTACTGCAACCTCCTCCTTGCTGGCCTCCTTCACTCTCATCTGTCCCCCCTTATCGCAATCCAAAACTCTGCTGCCAAGGTCATTCACTCTGCCCGTCGCTTCGACCATGTGCAGCCTCCCCTCTTCTCTCTTCACTGGCTCCCTCTTCCTGAACGTATCCTGTTTAAACTCCCGGTACTCAGGTTCAAAACACCCCACAACCAAGCTCCCCCTTACCTCTTGGACCTAATCTCCCTACACACACCTGCACGCGCTCTCCGCTCTTCCTCTGTCCCCTCCCTCGCTCTCCCTCGTTTCTCCTGCTCACCTAACCACCTTAGACCCTTCTCCCTCGCTGCCCCCCATGCCTGGAACTCCCTCCCTACCCACATCTGCCTTGCCCCCTTCCTCTGCTCCTTCAAATCCCTCCTCAAGACCCACTTTTTCCTCGCCGCCTTTCCCAATGCCTGCTAGTCGTTCCCCATATACTTACTGCCTGCCCTCCTCTGCAAACTGTTACAACCAACCTGATTGTAACCAAGCCAAGCACACGCACCTGAGACTTTGCATCCGCTTGAATGTTTGTTTGTCTTCTCCCGTCTCTCCCACTGTCTCCTCTCCCTGTCTCCCCCTCGTCTTTTAGATTGTAAGCCACAGGCAGGGACCGCGTCTATTTCTATGTTCTGTACAGCACCAGGCACATGACTGGCGCTATATAAATGTTTATTATAATAATAATAACAACTGTCTAAAACTATTTTTAAATCTTCAAGAAATTGTTTAAGCGATTTTAAAATAGTTTTTTGTGTGTGTGTATGTGTGTACTTACTTTATATGTTATAACTTCCCCTGAGTCGTAGGAAAAGAGCAGGATATTTCAAAATATATTATTTGTTCAGCACCATAGATCCAGTAAATGTATTTTGTCTCTCCTCCCTTCCACAAGGGAATAATTTCATGGACATGTCAATGAAATAACTCAAGGGCAGTTCAAAAAGATATGCACAATAATTGTGATCAAACAGCTGGCGCATGGAAACAGATGTTACACTTGGCATCTAAAATTTCATTCAGATCCCCCTAACATCTCCAGGAGCACATTAGTGTTGGTGGTGAGAACTGTAGCTTTAAAAGCAATAATGTTTAGATCATGCTGCTGGCTTCTGTAGGGAGTGCTGGGCAGAGAAGTAACTATGTCAATAGTCCTCATTTTCCCCTCCCTTTTCTTTTGTGCTAGTATGGTTTCCTTAACACAGTTTTCTAAGTATACAACCAAACATCAGTGCAAATGCTTTCAAAAGCTGAAACAACAATATGGGTTTTCTGAGACATGGATTTTATCCACCAATTTTACCTTTGTCCACCTGGCAGATATTTATAGGAAACAGGATAAGAATTGCCATACTAAAATCAAATCCTTTACTGTTCTTGACTGAGTGGCTAGCATCTAGGACTTCAGAGAAAGGCACGAGAAACCCATTTGAGGCAGATGTTAAATAAAAGGCTATCAGGCTGTGTCAGCGATCCCAATGAGCTTTCCCTGCCCAGGCCTCAGCATTCTGGTGGAAGGGTGAGCTGTAGGGTTGTGCATGTCACTTTCGTTATTATAATAATGATAACGAAAATTGTCATTTTCATTATTGTTATTGCAATAATGAAAACGACAAATAATAATAATGAAAATAGAAACAAAAATGACTTTTTGTTTTTGAAATAAAGGGAAAAAATGGAAAAACATATTTCTGGCTATAATATTTTTGATTCTTATTCAATTCTGATGACACGTGGGGAGATTGTCCCCCCCCCAATGGAGGGCACTAGATGTTCCAATTTTTGAAAAGATTAGATAAAGGGAACCAATTTTAGAAGCAGTTGAATGTTGTGATTTTAAGAAAAGCTTCATACACATGCATGGCTACAACGTCTTTATTTTTCATCCAGTTTGCATGAAACCTGTGAATATTATGTCCCTCCACAAGCATAACACTCCTGGCAATTGTCTGAAAGATTGGATAAAGGGTCCTGATGGTATACGGCATTAACTTGAACATACATTTCCAGCTATAACATTTGTATATTCCATCCTGTTTGCAAGACATTTGGCAGGAATGTATCACATACCTTCCCTGTCATCTCTGCCAAACTACAGGACAATTTGATAAAGGGACCCAATTTTATAAGCAATTGAAGACCATTATTCAGATAAATAGCAGCACATGCATTGCCAGTCAGAGGCAGGCACCTGGCATGGCAGGGGGAGGGAGGCTGTAGGAGGGAGGATGTGGAACAACCCAAAAGACTGACAGACACATTCACTGGCCAGTTACTGCATGCTTCCAGCTTTACAGGACCAATCGGTAGTGACTTCGAAGTGGGCATAGGGGACGACCCTCAGGCAGGCACAAAAGGGACATAACTGGGACTTTGGGGGAAGCATCCCAGCAATCTGGAAACATAGTTTACACAGCCAGGCTGGCCAATTATCATCACAATCACATCCTGCAGCACTGTGAGAGAGGACATAAGAGAATCTCTATTGGCTCTTTCCTAAACAGATGCTTTCAACTTCCCAGTAACAAGTAGGGGAGAGATGTTGGGATGGTCACAGCACAGAATGAAGATATTTAGTTGAAATTTTTCCTGGCCAATTGGCATCACAAACCGATCTTATACCACAGTGGCACGTAAGAAAATCCCTGGCATAGACTCCTTCTCTGCATATGCTGTGCAGACATATAAAACTGGGACCCTTTATCACATCTTTCTGATATTTGGCAGAGATGATCGTGGAAGTGTGATATACAGCCACGCAAAATTTCATGTACACTGATTGGACTACAAAGTTGTTACAGACAGACATACATATAAGTTAATTGCTTTTACCACCAGGACTCTTTATCCAATCCTTCCGAAAGTTGGCAGAGATGGTAAATATGGGAAGGGGTATAAACTTGCCACATTTCATCTATATTAAATATGTGGCAAAGATGTTACAGCTAAGAATGGGTATGAAAAGTTTTGCAAAAATAATCTAATTCAACTTCTTATAAAATTGGATTCCTTTATCCAATCTTTTTGGAATTCGGTACACGTAACGCCTTCCATTGGAGGCACAATCCCTCCAGGCTTCAGCCAAATATAATGAAAAGCAAAAACGTTATAGCTGAAAATGAGTTTTCCATTGAAACAAATGGAAAACAAAAACATAAGCAAAAATGAAAATGAAAATTTGATATTTATGAAAACGAAAATGACAGATTTAAATAAGAAAAATGAAAAACAACATGGACCCCCTGGTGCACACCCCATTGACTTCAGTGGGGGAAGAAATATGAACTGATTCCGATCAGATTCAGATCTGAAGCAATTGAATCCAATTCCAATTTACAATCCCTACTAATTATGCACAGTTCCTAGGATAAAGCATCTGGTCAATCAGTCTTAAGAACCACCTGGCTGCCTTTGGGGCCACACAGACTCTTAACTTATGCTCTTGCCTTAACCCCCTGCCCCCCTCTGCATGGTACCTCTCTTGCTGGGTAGGCCTTTTGGGGTGACTGACAGAGAACTGTCCCTTAAGGGCAGCAAGTACAGCTTGAGAGATCACCTCCTTCCCCCTTGGTTACAGCAATAACAGACCAACAATGGGGAAGCTGTGAGGTAGTGGTCAGGTAGCGATACAGGGGAATTCAAAGCAAGTCAGTTATAGCAGTCTTGCAGTTCAGCCTCTGGGAGGCAGGGTGATTCCTTTTCTGTGGTGCTCCTCAGTTGACCAGGTAGAAGGGTTCGGTTCGTGGCGGAGTCAAGCTGAAATGCCAACCCTCCCCCCCTTTCAGATTAAGTCCATAGGCAGCTATTATCTCCCACCCCACCCCTTCAAATGATACAGGACTGGTCTCAAGCTAGGCAGAGACCAAGGTGTTTGACCAGTGAAGTCTTGTTCTCTTTATGCTAATCGTAGCATAAATTGCCCATGACCAGTTCCCCCTTTATGTGTTTGCAAAGCTTTATCTGGTAAGAAAGTGATCCCGTAAATAGAGGTTACTTACCAGTTACTCTGTTCTTTGAGAGAGCTCCGCGAATTCTCACTAATGGGGATTTACTTCCTGCTCCGCAGAAAAACTCTTGTCAGCAGTTTCCGGGCAGAAGATGTCCTGGAAAGAACTAGAATAAGGTGAGGGTTCTGCCCCTCCTCCCTCCCGCACGGAAAGCGTGGGCTCCAGTTCACGCGAGAGCGGGAGGCTATAAAGGGGGGGCGGCACCCTTGCCGCCTCAGTTCCTTCCAATCCCGTCCCAGGAAGATCGACAGGTACCTCCAAGACAGAGGGGAAGGCTGGGCGGGTCGTGAGAATTCACGGAGCTCTCTCGAAGTACAGAGTTACTGGTAAGTAACCTCTATTTCTTCTTCGAGGATCTCCGCGATTCTCACTAATGGGAGAGTGAAAAGCAGAGAGAAAGACTTACCTCTGGTGGAGGGAGTCGAGGTCAATGAAGGATTGCAATACTGCTCTGCTAAGGCTGGAATCTGAAGTTGCGGCCAAATCCAGCGAGTAGTGCTTGGTAAAAGTATGCACAGAGGCCCACGTGGCTGCTTTACAGATGTCCTGTATAGGGACTCCACGGAAGTAGGCAATCGAAGAGGCAACTGCTCTCGTAGAATGAGCACGAAGGTGGAAAGGAGGAGGCCTGCCAGCTTGCTCATAACATCTTTGCATACAGAGCAAAACCCACTTAGAAAGTCTCTGGGACGTGAGTTTCACTCCGATACGTTGACCACCGTAGGATATGAACAGGGCATCCGAAGCTCTGAAAGGGCGAGTGTGAGAAAGGTAGAATGAGAGCACGTGTTTGACATCCAGTGTATGGAAAACTGTCCGTAGGGGAAGAATGCGGCCTAGGAAAAAATACAGGCAAGGAGATGGTCTGGCTGAGATAAAAGGGGGAAGACGACCTTAGGGACGAATGAAAGGTCTGTTCTGAGGTCCACTCTATCGAGGTGGAAAACGGTGTAAGGAGGGGAGGCCCGAAGCACAGATAGTTCAGAGACTCTCCTAGCAGATGTGATAGCCAATAACAAAGCAGTTTTAATAAACAGGTTTTCCAGGGATGAAGATGCCATAGGCTCGAAGGGGGGACCCATTAGCTTGGTGAGGATGAGATTCAAGTCCCATGGTTGTGTAGGTCGGGGGGAAGGAGTTGACTAGATCCCTCCAGAAGGTCCTCATGAGGGAGTGCAAAAACAAAGTCTCTGTGCCCAGAGGGCGAAGGCGAGAGGAGAGCGCAGCAAGGTGTACCTTTAGTGATGATATAGATAGGCCCAAACCGTGGAGGTGTAACAGATACCGGAAGACATGGTTCATCGACAAGTTGTGTAATTCGCAGGGTAGGGTCATGCACCAAGACGTGAAGCGTTTCCATTTTGCAGAGTAACATACCCGGGTCGATGGGCGACGGGAGTTAAGCAAGATCCTAGCCACTTCGGGGGAGGCATCATGTACTAAAACTTGATGAGCTAAGCAGAGAGGTGGAGCGACCGGAGGCCGTGATGGAGGACTGACCCCTGGTCCTTCGAAAGAAGATCGGGAAGGAGAGGGAGATTGACTACGTCGATGGCGATGGTCCGAAGAGTTTGGTACCAGGGCTGGCGAGGCCACACCGGGGCTATCAGAATGACATGAGCCCGGTCCATCTGGATCTTGTGGAGGACTCTGTATAGGAGAGGGATGGGAGGAAAGGCATATAGCAAGGGCCCTCTCCAAGAAATGGCGAAGGCGTCGGAGATCGATTCTGGATCGTGTCCTGCCCTGCTGCAAAACCTTAGAAGTTTTGCATTTTCTTGCGAGGCGAAAAGATCGGTGGTGGGGGTGCCTCACAGATGAAAGATCTCCAAAAGGACGTGGTCGTTGAGGGTCCACTCGTGTTGGTTGGTGGATTTGCGGCTGAGCTGGTCTGCTAGGGAGTTGTCCTGTCCTGCTAGGTGGACAGCGTGTAGGTGTATGTTGTGACGGATATATCACGTCCAGATGGTTTGGGCGTCTAAGGAGAGAAGGGTAGATCTTGCACCTCCCTGTTTGTTGATATACCACATTGCTGTGGTGTTGTCCGTGAGGACTAGAACGTTGTAGTTTTCGACGATGTTGAGGAGAGCAGCAAGTGCCCATCTTATGGCGTGCAGCTCCAGTAGATTGATGTGCATGCGCTTCTCTTCTTGGGACCACAGAGCATGCACAGTGAATTCGTTGATGTGGGCACCCCATCCTGTGAATGATGCATCCATCGTGAGGGGGACGTGCATCAGAGGAGGGTCGAAGGGCATGCCGGTGAGTACGTGTCGGGGACATGTCCATCAGATGAGGTCATGATAGACTTCATGTGGGATAGCGATGTGAATGGAGAGAGGATGGCGAGTGGGGTCGTAGACTCGCGCGAGCCATTGCTGTAGCGTTCGGAAGTGGAGACGAGCGTAAGGAGTCACTGAAGTGGTAGCTGCCATCAAGCCCTGGAGATGGAGAAAGAATCGTACAGGTCTCCTGGGTTTCGTCTGAAGGGGTAAGATGGTTACAAGCAGGTCGTGGAACCTGCTGTTGGGTAGGAAGGCCCTTGTTAGGTTGGTGTCGAGGACGGCCCTATGAATTGAAGTCGTTGTGTTGGGACGAGGTGAGACTTCTTGTAATTTATGATAAACCCCAGATCCTGCAGGGTCTTTAGTGCCAAGTTGAGATGGGTTGTTAACGTAAGTGGGGGATGGAGCTACAAACAGCCAGTTGTCCAAGTACAGGAACACTCGTATGCCTAGAGTTCTGAGGTGGGCCGTGACCACTGCCACGCACTTTGTGAACACCCTGGGGGCTGTAGACAGGCCAGAGGGAAGAACACAATACTGGAAGTGACAATTTCCTACGAGAAAACGTAAGTAGTGTCGATGAGGGACTTTAACAGAAATATGAAAGTAGGCATCCTTAAGGTCAAGGGAGGCCATCCAATCGCCTTCTTGAAGGCCCAGATAGATAATGGGAAGGGAGGTCATGCAAAATCTAAACTTCCGGATATACTTGTTTAGATGGCGAAGGTCGAGTATAGGTCGGAAACCCTCGTCCTTATTAGGGATGAGAAATACTTAGAATAGAACCCAGTATTACGCTGAGACCGTGGTACTTCTTCAATAGCCCCCTTGGAGATAAGTTCCTGGATCTCAAGTAGTATTTGAGATTAAGGGGGGGTGGGTCAGGGGAATCGGGTGGTAGAGAGTGGAACTGGATAGAGTACCCACAGGCGATGATCTCTCTAACCCAACGGTCTGAGGTGAGTGAGGCCCAAAGGTGGTAGAAAGGAGACGGTTACAGAAAGGAGGAGGTTGAAGAGAAACTCCATTGACCTGGACAGCCTCAAAAACGGTGCTTGGAAAGGAGTCCAGCAGACGAGAGGTAGAGGATGACTTGCCCCTGCCCCTCTGTTTTGGGAAGCGCCTACGGGGCTGGGTGGAAGATGGCTGTTGCTGCTGAAAGTGGGGAGAAAACCTCAGATTGCCCTGAGAGGGGGATAGGTAGCGCTGTCTAGACTGGTAAGGGTGGTAAGCATAGGAGGTTGAGGAGGGGTAAAAGGACCTTTTTCTGACCGAGCGAAATTTTTTCAGCCTAATACATCCAGGCGTCTACCCTCCTTGTCAGCAGGGGACGTTTGGAGGCTGCCCGCCCTAGACTTTAGGGAAGCAACTGCTATTACTAGGGAGTTGGGCACAGGGTGTCTGTAAAACATCTCAGCTCCCTCTCTGGGTATTGCATAAAGAGTATCCGCCAACTTATTGGTGGGTAGGGCGGAGGCGGGTTTGGCCCACACGGATTTGGAGGGCTCTAATTGATCTAGGATGGGTAGCATAATTTGCCCCAAATCCCCAGATCCCAAAGACTAGTCCAGATTGAGATTTTTTAACAATCTTGGTAGGTAGGTTGTGGAGAGCAGACGTTAGCCTCCTAAGCATGCCCTGAAAGGCCTTGGTGTCCTCGGTGGAGAGGGAGGACATGGGGTCCACTATAGCATCAGGGGGTGGCAGTGAGATCGTTTCATCCTCATCCTGCAAAGAAGAGGAGGAGGACACAGAGCCAGCACTCTTGGACGAGACTTTGTGCTCTTGCTCCAATGGCACAGAGACGGGTGGAGGTGCGTCTCTCGCTGGGGCTAGCAGCGAGTCTAGGAGAGATGGTCCTCTCACTGGGTCTAACCTCGGTTGAGGATGAGAGGAGTCGGGGGGGGGGGTACTGGAACCTGTTGCGGCAGTAGAGGCAGATGAGGTACCGTCGGTACCAAAACCGCCGGGCACTATGGTGGCGCGATGGTCTGGGAGAGTCCAGAGGAGGCCTGGAGACTGTAGCCACCGGTGGTGCCCTAGGCAGTGCAGGGGGCACAAATTGAGAAGGCGGCAGGGGGAAGGCCTGCTGGTCGAAGGTGGAAAAGTCCCCTTCCTAGTGCGAAGGAAAACGCGATGGGTGTCCATGGTACCGGTATTCCAGGTGATAGTAGCCGTGGTAGTGGACTGGATTGGGCCGGTGGTACCTGGGGTTGAAATCATCATGGCGGTACCGGAAGTCATCCCGAGGGGAGCAGCAGGAACATGGCGAATGGGAGCAATGATCTCGAGATAAGCGACGTGATCTTTCATAAAAGGAAGGTCCAGGGCGCTGGTTAAGGTCAGTCTTGTCTTTATATATGGAGCCCGAGCGGGACCAGTGATGCTTCTGAGATCCCTGGAGGAGGGGATGAGAGGCAAGTAAGTCGGAATCGTGATGCCCCGAGAGGGGAAGTGGAGAGGCCCACTGTGTGGTCGGTGCCAATACCGCCGGTGTGGATATGTCGGGTACCGGAGGTATGAGAGTCGTCTCCGCCCTAGCCAGGGCCGGAGGAGCTGTGGTAACCATCGACGGTACAGGAGTTATCTCCGCTCTAGCCAGGGCAGGCGTCGGGGAGGATGGTCCCGGTGCCGACAAAGACCCGTCTTCGCCGCCCTGGAGAGCCTTTTTTGTCAAAAGTTCCTGTAGCCGCAGGGCTCTCGTGTGTAGAGTGCGCTGGGTTAACTTGGTGCCATAGGGGCAGGTCCTCGTGTTATGCCCCTCTCCCAGACAGGCAAGACAGAGCTCGTGAGGATCACTCACCGACAGTGTGGCTGGGCAGGACGCGCAGTGTTTGAAGCCCGTCTGCTTGGGCATGCTTCGCCAGCCCTAGAGAAGGCGGTGAGCCCCGGGGAGGCCCCGAGAGCAGGCGAAGGTAGTGGTTGGAGGATTGGTAAGTAAGAAAACAAATCCTCTTCTATCTAGTTCTAATACTGTATATGCTAACTAACAGTGCTGAGAAGCACGGAGGTCTTCCAACACGGTTGGAAGGAACTGAGGCGGAGAGGGCTCCGCCCCCCTTTATAGCCTCCCGCTCTCGCGTGAACTGGAGCCCACGCTTTCCGTGCGGGAGGGAGGAGGGGCGGAGCCCTCACCTTATTCTAGTTCTTTCCAGGACATCTTCTGCCTGGAAACTGCTGACAAGAGGTTTTCCGGTACCTGCGGAGCAGGAAGTGAATCCCCATTAGTGAGAATCGCGGAGATCGTCGAAGAAGAACTTAGTGACTCCCAACTAGTGTGCTTCAGCAAGTTGTCAGGAGTGCCCTGGAAATGTAGTAATATAACAACAATATAATAAATAATAATAATAATAATAATGAATGTTCATTTCTATAACATCCCACCCTGCCAGATAGCACTGAGCACTTCACAATGTATGATAAAATTATATAAAATCCATTTAAAACAGAAATCCATTACAAAAAAATAAAAGGCAGGGTAAAGAGGGCGGAGAAAACACATCAAGGGGAACGAGCAGTGGATCCTAAAAGCACCTGAAGACCAAATAAGTCTTCAAATGTTTTTTAAAGGTGAGGAGGCAGGAACTGAGATGGACATCTGGAAGGAGGGAGTTTTACACTGAGGGACCCACCTGCCACAGCAAAGGCCCAGTCACACTGGCTTGAAGTGCAGTGGTGGGATCCCCATACAGCAGGTGGTTTCTGAGCACAGATAACCATCATTGCGTGACTTTAGAAGCAAGTCTCAAATACAGTCTTGAAGGTGGGTAATTATAGAGGCTGTGAGCCATGGCCCTGCAAGACTGCTTTGTTAAGAATAGATATTGAATTCATTTAATATTAGAGGTGCAATAGATAATTCAATAATCCAATGAACACTCTCTTTATTTTGTCTTTGATTACATCCATGGATGGTTTGCAGCATTACATTTCATTTAAGTATGTGTGCATGTGGTGTGTATTGACAGATAAGCATTGCTGAAGCATAGGTGTACCTGAGCCCCGAAAAGGTCAGCAACCCCTGCTTTAACTTACAGCTTTGAGTTGATGTCTTTTCCTTATTTTCAGAAATCACACATCAGGGAAGGGAAATGCAAAAAATATTGAAAGCTTTATTACAGAAAGTTCTTACTTATAATACAGTAACATGCCAATGCATTCCAACCTTCAACCCTTTCATTAGATTTTTCTTTGTTCAGCAATCTCCTAATTTTTCCTTTATCTTCAAATCTTACTTTCTTCTCTGCCACTGTGTCACGTTGCTTTGTGGATTTCATATATACAATAAACCAAATTGAGGAGGAGCTGCAATTCTGAGTGAAGTTTGTGATGCAGAGAAACCTAAACCCAAGCAGAAATCAAATAAATTCAGATCCAAAAACAAAACAAAACACCACCACAACCAAAAAACTAAAAAGTTAAGGCACAGTATCCTGAAGGCATACTTGGCAAAATGCACTTCTCAGGATGTATAGTGTGAATCATTTTCAAAAGTCAGTGTTTCTGAGCCCACTGCTTGTAGGCATTATCTTGTTGAAAAGTGACATCCAACGGATAATAGTTACTCAAATTAGTTTGCATTCAGACTTTTAAAAAAGCCAGACGACTTGGAGCATCACATAATTTAACTTCAGGAAGATTCTGTTTACTCTCCCTAGTCAGGCTCTTATTTGGTGCATTCTTTAAAATCTCAGTTTGAAATGTCCAAGGCACAGCCACATACACTGTAAGAAGTTAGCAAGTGTTCCCACAAAAAGATGTAAACTTTACACTATAAAGAAACGAAAAGTTTAAGGGTGCAACTCCACCCATTGAAGTCAATGTCAAAACTCCTATTGACTTCAATGGTGGAAGAGTGCCCCCAAAATTGTAACTAAGGGTACAACCACACAAAACATTACCTCAAGTTGGGCAGTGTTACCCCATATTGGACAGCCTTACTAAATAATGCAGTTTATTGTATGCCCGGTGGCTGCAAGCTATTTACCCCACCCCTGCCCAGGGTGGGCAGCTGGCTACTATGCCCTGTGTCCTTGGGAAAAGGCTGAGGACGCAGGGCGTGGCAGTCTTACCCAAAGTGGGGTAAGGCTTCCCAACTGGAGGTAGTGCACCACTGCTTGTGTGCCTGGTCGTCACCTGACCTGCCCTGCGGCGAGGACCACTGCAGGGCTTTTAGTGGTGGGCATTGGTGCCATTCCTTCATGGTCACGGATGGGGTGGGATAGTGGGCAGTCCAGGGGAGGGTGGGTGGGGAAGGGCTGATCGCCCACACGAATGGCCGACACCTCAGCCTGACACTGGGTGTGGTGGGACAGCTGACAGCAACCCACCCACCTGGTTTCCCTGCAGGGGGAGGACCGCCTGCCCTGCTGGCTGCATAGTGTAGCAGCTGAATTTACATGCCTAAGGGCGTGCAGGGATCGGCCAAAGCTGGGCTCGTCTGGCTGCACCCTAAGAAGAATTATTATAGGGGAGAATGGAAATTTGAAGACATAAATGCACCATATTTTATCATTGCCAAAAAAATTAATATCAATTTGACTGCCTTTTGGTCTGTCAACCTAAATCACTCTTATTGGCTAGAGCTACACTATACTGGGATTCCAAAATACAAACCACAAAATCTCACTGAAGAGTAGTTCTTATTATGAGTTATGCAGTGTAGCTTTGTGCTATTAAAAGGGAGAACATTAACAGACAGCATGAAAAAAACAAGTGTCACATTTTTATTGAAAATACTATAAAGTTTAGGTTCTCAGTTTAAGAGTACGCAGAAATCTGTATATGGAAAACTTGCATATAATTTCTGTAATTTGACATTACTGCTAAAAGAAAAATGTAAAGAGAAATTAGATTATAGGAAACTGTACCTCAAAAACGGAGAGGAAATGTTGTGAATGATTCCTCAAGAAACCAAACAGACTGGAGAGATAAATATTTATTTTTTCATTCTTTCCTTGCCATAGCAATTTGAGTGGCAGTAAGTTACAGCATTATCCTTTGGTACATAAATGTGCATGTGTGAACTGGAACTCATTTGCAAAGCATATTAAGTAGACATGAGTCAGAGTACTAGATGCTCTGAGCATTCACTCCTTAGTAGGGATGGGCGAATGCGGTTCGGAGTTCGGACCAAACTCGGTCTGTTTGGTTGACCAAACCGAACTTCCGAACCGAACTCGAATTTCAAACCGAACCGAATTTCCGAATTCCGTTCTGTTCACCCATCCCTAGTGGCAACACACACCAACAAACCTGGTTTTGAATGGCTGAACTTGGTTTGGAAGTTCGGCATTCGACCGAACTTGGTCTGTTTGGTTGACCAAACTGAACTTCTGAACCGAACTCGAATTTCAAACTGAACCGAACCGAATTTCTGAACTCCGTTCTGTTCGCCCATCCCTACTCCTTAGCCATCGCAAATGCTGATGGGAGTTTTGAATTGGCCGCTATAAGGCTGAACACTAACTTTTTGCTTAATAATTTACAGGTTGCTTGATAGCCTGAAAAACTATCAGAGATGCAACAAGGTGTACATAGTTATTCCTGAAATGTCACTTAGGTATGGTGTGTGGGAGCAGACGACAAAGGAATTGATTAGCATAGTAAAAAGAACCCACAATTCCCATTATGGCCCTTAATTGTATTAAGAACTTTGGTGAAACCAAATGAATGCTCTGCATCTCTGAGAAAAAAACAACAGCTCAGTAGCATCTTAATTAATTTCATTTCCCATTTGATGGCACTGCTTGCATTAATGAAATGATGCTTCGATCACTCCCTTCCAGAAAGAGTGTCTTATGAGTAGTTTCTAAATCTAAGCTGTATTTCAAGGTCTGAACAGAGGTTTGTTGTTTTTTTTCATTGACTTGTTTGGTAGCATATCAATTTAATGTACAACCTCCCTAACCTTTCCCTTTTTGCATTTCAGCTTGTTAGTGACTTGTTGGAATTCTGTTTCTACACCTTCCGAGAGTCTCAGGCACTGAAAGTGGAGTTTCCAGCCATGCTATTAGAAATCATCAGTGACCAGTTACCAAAGGTGGAATCTGGGAATGCTAAGCCCCTGTACTTTCACAGGAAGTGACAGATAATGTCTTAATGGAAGAACTTTGCCTTAAGTTTCCCTGTGTTATTCCACACCCATGAAGGACCCAAGAAACCACATTTTAAATATGCTATTTTCACTTGTTCAGCAATCTCTGAATAGTCTAAAGTCATGTGAAGGGTTTGGGGGTTGGAAAGCTCTTGATCTGGACCTACATGTTTGAAAAATACCCCCCTTACCCCAACACTTAGAAAATGATCCTGTTCCTCTGGATAAAAAGCCATATCTAGTCAATAACTCCTTGATTTTGATATTTTAACAGATGGAAGTTTTAAATATGCCATGTAGTTTCTGGTATTGTTTGCTTGTTTTAAAAGGGTTCAAAGACTAATATGAACTTTTTAAAGCTTACCCTTGGTTTGCACATAAAACAAAGTCAATATGGGGCATTAATATTCTTTTTCTTGTAAAAAAAAATAAACACACACACACACACACACACACAAACCCTAATGTGTAAAGTAATAATGGAACATTTGGTGTGGAATGATCTTGTAATCCCCACCTGCGGCATTTGTTTTTCCATGTTATCCATCGTAGCTGATATACACTGTGTTAAGTGTTCATTTAGTATTTAATTAAGAAGGATAAGATGTTAAAACAAATGCCTTGGTTTCAATTTAAAGTATCTATTGTGCTGGCTTTACAAATAATTTTTTGCAGTCTTTTGCTGTACTGTACATTGCTGTATGTATAAATTGTGAAGGACCTGAAATAAGGTATAAGGAACTTTTGTAAATGAGACAAAAAATCTTTAATGGTTAATAGGATGAATGGGAAAGTATTTTTGAAAGAATTCTATTTTGCTGGAGACTATTTAAGTACTATCTTTGTCTAAACACACAAGGTAATTTTTTTTTTGTAAAGTGAAATGTTCTGCATGCATACTGAACCGTTTACAGTGTATTTAAGAAAGGGAAAGCTGTGCCTTTTTAGCGTCATATCTAATTTACCATTTTACAGCACCTGTTGTAAATAACCACACGTAACCCTTTTCAGTTGTATTTAAGCCTTTCTACTTTTCTGTACATTTTTTTCCCTCCCTTTACCGCTTGCAAGTATACGTGACTCTAGCACACTTTAGGAATTCTGCTTCATATTTTGGTAGGCGAAGACACTACATTTTGTTTGCAGCTTTATGGAGGTTTCATTTAACAAGACAAATTACAGAATCTTAAAAGCTTTGCAGCAAGGTTCTACCCTCTACTTTCTTTTTACTCAAGGGGACAAAAGTAAATCATAGAACATTGAATTTTAAAAAAAATGTTTTGAATTTATTTATTTTAGTGAACTATTTTTCTACCCAGCCCCCTCCTGCTCATAGAGCAGCTCGGGGTGGCTTACAAAATGCAAGAACATAATAAAAACACACATAAAATATCTCGGATAAAGTCTCGGATAATTTTTCATAATTAAATTTTCTAAAATTGTTTTTCTTCCTAATACTGAATACATGTAAACTAGAGCTGAAATGGGTACCAAATTCAGAACCCATGGATAACAACTGCATTTTTGGGTCAGTTACACAGCAGGCTACCTAGTCACCCCTAAATTTGGTAATTTACATTACTGATTGACCAATTTTCTGGTTACCAATCAGTAAAGTGGGACAGAAAACTAAAAACATCGGTACCGGGGGTTGATATTTTGGGACATTGTGTACTAGAACTGGTTTCTAATTAGTACCAATTTGTACCCGAAATATCCAGGTCAATGTAGGTACTTGTTTTAGTTCTAATGTGAACTTTTTAATGTAGATTACCACAACTGATTTGTAAGAATAAGTCCCGATGTTATGGTTAAGAAAACTCAAATCATTATAGTAAATGTACTGGAAGGATTTAGAGTGACAAGAATGAATGGTAACGATATAGGTGGATTTGAGTTATACATCCAACTGAGAATTTAATTCTTTTAAACTTTTGCCAGAAATCAGACATGTAACTATGCAGCTAGAAATGCTGACACTTGCAGCCAGATACCCTGGCAGATAACGCACATGTTATCAGCTTACATATAGTTCTATTTTCTTAACTGGAACCTGAATGCATGCTAACTGAAAGCATGCACATTATCTACCAGAGGGTTGGGCTACAAATATTTCGCTGTTTATCTGGTGTTGTCTCAGACTTCATCCGAGATCTAAAACCATGAAGATGCATCTCTTCTTGGGTGAATTTCACAATTTACAAATGATTTTATAAAGTTGGGAATACAATTAAAAGACAGGGGAACTTTTCCAACAGACATTGGCATTGATTATGAATTTAGACAGGATATAAAAATTATGATTTCTTAGGCTCTTTTTTGGTATTGCTGCTAATTCAGAACCTGACCAATCAGAACACAGAATTCTTATAAAATTACATATAGTTTCATATTAATAAATCTGAAGTAACCTTGGGCACATGCGAAGTACAAAAACACTATACTTGTCTTTTAAATGACTCCTACCTTATGCAATGGGTAATCTGTACAAGGCTGGATTAATATACATACATATATTATTTACAGTTTTTGATGTCTGCTGCATAGGCAAATCTTTAAATACAGTCAACTGACCTGCACAGCAATATGAAAGCCACACTTCTAACACGATAAATACACAGCATGCAGACTGGTTGTTTACAGTAAAAAAAATGGTCACAAATCATCCTTTCATTTACATTTTTTTTAAAGTGAAATTGGAATTTCAAATTATCCAGGTTTGGGGTGAATACAGTCTGCAGTAGCTTTTTATATTAACAAAGTTACTGGATCCTTTTCTATCTCTAAGTAACTTTGCTTGATTAAAATAGCAAAGCCATATTCTAACAAACTTCATTGTTAAATACCTGTCCCTGTCCAAATTGTTGTCTGTCTGCTTTGTTATTGTTTTTTTCTTTAAAAAAACAAACAAACACCTTACTGCTTTTAATCCTGATTTGGTACAAATTCATAATTCACAGAAACTTCATATAAATAACACCACACTAAATTAGTTTTTTAAAAGCAATTTATATATCTTTATGCAAAAACGTCTGTCTTCCTTTGCAAACAACTGTAAGCTGATTACAATAAATCATTTACTTTAATCACCGGTTGTTTATGAAACCATTCATTGATTATTATTTTTTTTAGAAATCATTCAAATGAACGGCTATAAATTTGATAAAATCTCTTACACGTAATTCTTATGCAGAAAAGCCATCTCACTTTTTTACCCAAATAAATGTACAGAAAAAAGTATCACGAGTATTTTGAACTTGTTTAGCATGAAGAAGGCATTTGTCTCCTGCAAAATAAGACAAGCTTAATTCAACTTTAAAATGTCAGCTTTAAAATGGGCTTATTGTGTTGATTGACTGTAATTTTGTGACAAAGAGAATGAGGATATACAGCAAGAATATTGTATACACAATTAAAAATGTAAAATAGTTTTAATATACTGCAGTGGGTATTTCAAGACTACTACATCACAGTGTGTAACTGTTTAGTTGCACAAAACAAAATAGAAAAAAAGACTAAATATCAAAATCTTATTAAATATATTTTACAATCAGTAATGCAAAAAGCTAATTCACAGGGTGGTGTTTTCACTGACTTATGAAACATTTATGAATTTAAACAATTTTACAATTAATGCACATTCAATTGTTTATTAAAATTTGACTTTCTTTTTTAGAGCAATGTTTTCAGTTGGAAGTCAAAGACTTGGTAAGATAGACAGCATTTCTGAGGCCAGGAATGTTCTTGGTGAACAATTCAGAATTCTTGGGATTTTAAATAGATTCATGGATTAAACAAATAAAGCAGCCAGTACTATGGTGTAAACAGTAAAAATCTATGCATAATGATGCATTTATAATTAGGGATTTGCTGCTGTATGTTTAAAAGCTTTTTAAATAAATAGAGAATATTGTTTTGCCTTTATGTTAATGTCTGCAAGAACATAATTTTTTAAAATAAGTTGTACAAATATACATGAATTAAAATGGTTTTATTGCAAGTATTCCTTGCACTTTGAGCTCAACTCAGCCTGCTGATGGTGCATTGATTGCCTGGGGGAAAGGGAGCCTGTGTACATTTCAAAACAATGTATTAGATACTTGAAAATTAAATGCAAGGCTACAGAATTGTTTTTGTCTACATACAACATGAAATCTGTGTTCTCAGCCTCCCCTGTGGTGGTGGTGGGAAGCATCACAGTGAACGGCATGTACTCATGGCATGGATGAGCCATCAGGTCTGATCTTTGGAACTTAAAGTTTATTGTGTAAACAAGCTGGGGCAACAATGTACTTTCCAGGTTAGCTACTGTGAGAGTGGGTGTAAACAAACAAGACAATAACCTGCTGGTGGCTGTGTTTGGTTCATGCTGCCCCCACACGTTTAGCATGTATAGCCCAACAAAAGGGCAGGCCAACTCACATGTTTAGCGCAACAAACCTAATGCATGTGCAGGCATTCCTCCCCATCCCACCACATAATTGATGAGATGTGGACACATGGGCCCACATTAGCCTGCATTCGTAGCCTAACTGATGAGATGCGGACACGTGGGTGCACATTACCCACATTTTCAACCTAATTAACGGGACACAGACACATGGGCACACATTAGCCTGCATGGCGGGCTCCACATGCTCTGAGACCTCACCGTGAGTGGGGGCTGCATGTCTGGTGGCCACGTGGCTGGTGGGGGCAAACACCTAATAAACGAGCAGGTGGACACCTACCTGGTGTGGGCTAACATCTCAGTTGGTAATGCCCAGTGTCAGACAGAAGATGAAGTACATCTCCCACATGAACAAGACAACAGACAGAATGAAGTCCTTTTGGAGCAGTTGGCACACTACACTTAGGGTGTAATCTGCTACCCTTAGGTTCAATGGGAGTTTTACCATTGGCTTTAATGGCAGAGGATTGCATCCTTACTGTAATTTTATCTCAATTTTAGCCCCTTTACATTGGGTAAAGAATCGGAGCATTATAAATGGCCTTTTTCTTTAAAAAAAAAAAAAAAACCACAAAAAAACCCCCAAACCCACATATTTGTGATCAGGAAACATTCTCTCTGTTGCATAACTAAAGAAGAACGCTATAAAGCTGTCTTCGAGGACCCTACCAAACTGGCCACAGGGAAGGAAAGAACGGATGTGAGAGGAGCGTACAGAGGGTGGGGCTGCAGCATGTAGTGCTGTGGAATTTCTGGGCAGCACTGCTGTATGCATGGCATGGCGTGCAGGCAGACATGTAAAGGCTACCATGATTTAGTATAGGTCATGCTGTTAACAGTAGACCAGGATCAGGAGGGAAGAAAAGAGGCTTAAAGCCATCACCACTGTCTCTCTACCTTGGCTGAGAGTCCTGTGAGAATCTCATCTGTGGAGTTTTAAATGTCTTTGCTTGGAACATGCTCCTTTATATTAGCTATTCAGGGAGTTTCAGAGGTATCAGTTCCGCATAGCTGGGGTAAGTGATCTAGGTGTTTATTTTTTGATCTGGTCATATTTCTCCCAAATACCATGAGCAGGAAGGCAGAATTTTAAGCAGATGTCAAGAATCCTACCCAGTGAGTGAAGTAGAAGTTCCTACACTCTCAGTTTGGTGAGGGAGAGTGGAGACTTCAACCCTAGACTAGTCACACACATATTTCCTGGACAGAGCAGAATACTGTAGCCTCCGAAGAACCGAAGGCAGCTGCTTTATCCATCTCTGTAAGATGTTTACTTGACTTAATATTTACATATTGTGTGTTTTTGATGGCCACCTACTCTGCTCTGCCCCACCCCCAGGTAGCCCATTCATGTAAAGGCAAGCCACTCGGGGGTAAGGCGGAGCTTGTGATGCTCTGGAACATTCTAGAACATCACAAGTGGAGCAGGTTGCCCAAGCCTGGAGGCAGAGCAGCAGTCCATCTACTCACAATAGGCCACTGTGGCTCCACTTCAGGCTAGGTATTGCCCCGACAACAGCCATAGAGCTGCAGACTGCAGCCTAGAGTGGCTGGCAATTCACCTGCAGCTCTATGATGCAGGGGTGGAGGGTTCCACGTGGGCAGACTGCATTCTGCCACAGCAGCCACCTCTGTGTAAACCCACCAGTCAGAGCAGACCCAGAGGTGGTCCCCCCTGAAGCAGACCTCCATGGGCTCAGAGATCTGGTTTCCTTCAATTTCATGAGGAGATGCAATTCTAATTCCATCTTTCTTGCTTGATTCACCTTCTTTGGAGATGCATGCTCAGCCACCCCTGGGTCCATCTAAATACACCCATAGCCTCAGCTACAGAACAAAAGGTAGATAGGTTATAGCAGTGTACATGATATACTGTAGTCAGCAGAACTAGCTCCTAATTACTATCTTTGGTAGAGATCTGATAAGATCATATCATGACAAGAAATTTGGGAAAGAGTAATGTGATTAGTTGAGTATTTGGAGGTTGTTGGCTTAGAGATCTGCTTTCCTTCAATTTCGCAAGGAGAGAGAAAACCAAACAAAGCAAGGTTGAGGGTCTCACACACCCAGCTGATAGGCAATGAGAATGTCCTGAGAAGTCAACGTGGAGCTATTAGCACTGCTGCAAGGGATGAGCTGCTGAGAGCACCAAGCAACTCAAGCTCTAGCCTTGCAGAGAAGGCGGTCTAAGAGGGCCAAAAGTATTACTTATACATTTTATGTTTGGTTTTTTTTTTCTGGGAAGGAGGAAAGAAAAAAGAAGCAAGCAAACAGTCAGCACATGACTGAAACATCATACTTGAATTGGTACCACCGGAAACCAAACCTGTTGGGAAAAGGGAACTTGGAGCCTGAGAAGCTGAGCTTGAATAGCCTGCCTGAATGGTCTAGAAAACTTCACCCTAACATGTTTGCAGGACCTGTAGAGTTTGCCAAGTCACCTGAAAAGTGCTCTTCCAGAATCCTCCTGGCACTGTAAACCATTACAATTGTTGCAGTGACACCAGAAAGATGCTTAGTGTTTAATCTTTCCTGCTTTTCTCTCTTTTCATTGAGTTAACTTTGCTCTTACCTTCTAATCCCATTGAACTGGTGACTGGAGAGAAAGAAAAAAACTGATTTTGAAGAGCAAAGCTTCCTGCCTTTCAAGAATGGAAGCAAAAGATGATGAGGGGAGGTTTAGCAGGAGGTGATAAAAATCAGACTTTTAGATATCAGCATCTTCATAATGGGAACATGAGTCAAAGTGCTGCCTTGACCATAAATGCAATGCACTGTCTTTAGAACCTATGGAATTGAGCTCCCTAGTATGACCTTCACTTTTGCATAGCTTCATTTGCTGCTTTTATAGTGACCAATAGACTAGAAATATCCAGGCAGAACCTTGCTTTGTGATCCCAAGAAATCTGAGAGTAGGAAAGAGCATGCCATCTTTACTTTTAGCAGGCTTACTGCTTTAACCCTAATACGATCTAAAATCTTCTGTATTAATCTGCTTATGCGGTATGATACACCCCAATTAAATCACAGTTGAAGGTATAAATATGATTGATCTGAAAATGACTCCAATTTAACATAAAACATTAATTTTTTTATGTGTTTGGTACAGAAATATATGGCCAACATAAAAGCCTATGGGATTACTAGAGACCGCCACTGTTATCAGTAAAATCCCACCAATAATATTACTGATTTGAATTGACCCCCATTTTTGGAACATAAGATGTACAGAAACGGCAAACGGAATAACATTTTCTTGCAGTGGTAGCTGCAAGAAAGTTAAAGGCAGAACTGCTCTCCAGTCTCCATTATAAACAGGGAACTGCTGAAGCCCCGATATTGAGGAAACTGCTTGAGCCACAGTTCTAAAAATGCATTCATGGATTATATTTGTGGGGACCATCATATGTGCAAAGTTTGAAGAATATCCAGCCAGAAAATCAAAGGTTTTAAAAGTGTTTAAAACTGTGGTCAAAATGAACAGCATCACAACTTTTTTGAATCATCGATATCTCCCGTCCCCCCCGTGACGAGTTGAGCCCCCAGATTTCACAGCCTTGGAGTATGAGATCTAGATCAAGTGCTGGTGTAGTGTGATAATGACTGGTGCAGCCAAAAACGAGTTATTAAACCTTTACAAAAATCAGTTCTGCTACCTGGCACGTGTGCAGTCAAGTAGCCGCTGACCGCCATTTGTGCTGTTAGAGAAAACAGCATAAGGAAAGTTACGTGACTCTGCTTTTTAAAATCACGTAACTTTGGGTGGAAACAGATATGACGCTAACCACGCTTTAACCACCCTTGGTGGTTATTTATGCATGTTGCAGGGCTGCATAGGGTACCAATACAGCCCTGCAACATGGATAAATAACCACCAAGGGTGGTTAAAGGGTGGTTAGCGTCATGTCTGTTTTCACCCTTTATCAGGAGCCAGTGCCATCACAAAGACATTAAGCTGTAGACTTTCATGTCAATTACCCACTTGCCTCAGAAAGCCAGCAAGAGGCAGCTCTAGTCAGTTTCATGTCAATTACCTGTTTGCGCTCTGTACTTTACTTGGTATGAAAAGTCTGCAAGTTTTCATACCACCAAGTGAAAAGCAGACTTTTCACTCCTATGAAAAGTTGCAGACTTTTCAGAGTAAAAAGTATGGAGTGAGGCCAGAGGGTAATGGACATTATTAATTATTATTACTAGCAAGCAGTTATATAGCACCAGCATGTCCCTGGCGCGTTACAAAGTAATTGAATAGACACGGTCCCTGCCCTAGGGCTTACAATCTTGGGGTGGGGGGTTGGAGACGAAGGAAGGGGAACAGAGGGAGAGACAAGGAGTGTAACATAAAAGTGACTAGAGCTGCCTCCTGCTGGCTGAGGCAAGTGGGTAAGTGACATGAAACTGACTAGAGTGTAAAGTCTTTGTGACAGAGCTGGCTCCTGATAAAGTTACATGATTTAAAAAAGAGTCATGTAACTTTCCTTATGCTGTCAGCAACTGCTCGACTGCGCATGTGCCAGTCAGCAGAACTGATGTTTTAAGGTTTAATAGCTCGTTTTTGGCTGCACCATCACACTACACCAGCACTTGATCTAGATCTCACACTCCAAGGTTGTAAAGTCTGGGGGCTCAACTCATCAGGGGGAAGGAGATATGGATCGCTCAAGATCTTCCCCATGGAGCGAATGAATAAAAGTCATGCAACTTTTCATACGGAGGCTAGGGGGCTTCATCGCTTCTGATCCTCCTGGATCCTCCCTCCCTGAGTCACAGCATCATGCCTGGGGCTGAGGGAGGGGCTGGGTGCTGCTGGGGAGGCAGAACTGCCGTCTCCTCCTCCCGTGGCCAGGCTAGGCAGAAGGAAGGGGGGATTCTAGAGGAGTCACGTCCCCAGCTCCACAGAGAACATATGATGAGCACCGTACCAGAGAAGCAATGCTCTCTGGGGGATTGGGGAGGGACTTGGGGAGGTGCCAGGGGCTCCTCTGGAGGAATCCAGCCAATCAGCAAGGTTCTGTGATTGCTTAATGCCTGCTGCCTCCTACAACTAATCGGGGGGGCTCTGGGGGCAGGCACAGCAACCCTTTATAACAGGAGGGCCAGTCTTTTCCTCTCCATTCTGTGAGAGCTCTGCTTGTCTTTTCTAGATGCTCTGGCCACCCCTGAGCTTCTTTCTAATCTCCCCACTCCCCTACCAGAGTGGGAGGAGGGAAGAAGACAGCTCTTCCCTCCCCTCTTTACCAGAGGTGAGGGGGGAGGGAGAGAGCTTGCTTCATGCAGGACAGACTCACTGAGGAAGGAGCCTGGGGAGAGGCTGAAGCTGCTGCACACAGCCACATGGAGAGACTGAGGCCACAAGGGACAGACACAACTTGGACAAGAAGAAGGTGATGCATGGGGACAGGGAGGAAACGGGTTTGGGGGCTGTGTGTGTGGGGTGCGAGAGGCATGGGGACAGGGAGGAAAGGGGTTTGGGGGCTGTGTGTGGGGTGTGTGAGAGGCATGGGGACAGGGAGCAAAGGGGTTTGGGGGCTCTGTGTGGGGTGCGAGAGGCATGGGGACAGGGAGGAAAGGGGTTTGGGGGCTCTGTGGGGTGCAAGAGGCATGGGGACAGGGAGGAAAGGGGTTTGGGGGCTCTGTGGGGTGTGAGGCATGGGGACAGGGAGAAAAGGGGTTTGGGGGCTCGGGTGCGAGAGGCATGGGGACAGGGAGGGTTTGGGGGCTCTGTGTGGGGGTGCAAGAGTCATGGGGGCAGGGAGGAAAAGGGTTTGGGGGCTCTGGGGTACGAGAGGCATGGGGACAGGGAGGAAAGGGGTTTGGGGGCTCTGTGTGGGG
>QEPC01001599.1:1628359-1639041 GCA_003113815.1 Sphenodon punctatus
GTATCTGATGGATGTATCACCGGCCAATCAACAGCGCAAGCAGGTCCCAACAGTTTCATGGCACTCTGTGATTGCTCAATGCCTGCTGCCTCCCATAACCAATCAGGGGGACTCTGGGGGAGGGCACTGCAACCCTTTATAACGCGAGGGCCAGTCTTTTCCTCTCCATTCTGTGAGAGCTCTGCTTGTCAGGTTGCGTTTACAGAATTGTGGTGCTTGCACACAAAAAATACTCCCTAGTCCTCATTCTATCTGTACATTATATATAGATAGATTATAGATATATATTATAGACATATAGATTAGATTAGAATAGTTATATAGATAATTGATTAGATAATAGGTTTTTTTCTCCTTTCCCATCTCCCTTAGATTTAGATAGATATTAGCTGTGCACAGGAATCGATAACGATACCAAAAATAAAATCTATGTTTGAAAGAGTATCGATACCGATAACACAGATAATGAAAATGATAATGAAAGCAATAACGAAAATGACATTTTGGAATACCGAAAACGACATGGGGGCCTGGTTCCCCCCCTCCCTTAGTGACACCTATGCGGCCCCAAAGTTGCATACTCTCAGCAACAAAAGCTGCCTCAAGAAAAGGTCTCATTGAAACGACTTTGCGTAGCAAGCACACACTATGTGTGCTTGCTACACATTATAGTGACGTGCTGCATCCACTACCACCACTGAGAGACCAGCCCAGTCCTGCCCAGCGCACCGGGGCTGGAGCCACCCAGCTGCTACCAGCGAGCAGCCTAACTACACCCTACTGGGGAGGAGGACCACCAAGGACACCCAATCCAGGACCCACAATTAGACTAGGCCCCACTCCTGCCTTGCTGGCACACACCCTAGGGGGCAGGCAGATTGCACCACATGTGGCTCCCACTTCTCCAGTCAACACAACCCTGCTGCAAACCAGATCTTGCCTCTCGGAGTGCAGAGCATTTGCTAATCTCAAAATAATCCACCCCATAATATGGGAAGTTGGAGCTCAAATGCCTAATCCCAAATCCCTGGGAAGATTCCTGGGTTTGCCAATGGCACACAAGCATGAGTTCTAAGAGGGAAAACACCTTAGAGGAAACTCCAAACATCCCTTTCCCTGGTCCAAGGGCTGCAAACCCCAAAGCGTATTCAACCACGATAGAGTGCTAATCAGTAACTTTATTAGGTGAAGGCATGGACAATGCACTCCTCAGTTTTGTTGGTGAGACAAAACTGGGGAGAATTGCAAACACTTTAGAGGATAGGATTAAAATTCCAAAATATGTGATATCTTAACACTCTCATTACTATATTAATCACATTGCAAAAAGCTTGAAAATGTTCACAAACAAAAAACAAGTTTTAAAAAAGTTAAAGGCAGAACCATTTCCAAAACAAAAAAACTTTCCTTTTCAAAACCATTTCACAACATACAATTTCCCCCAACAAACCCCCCAAAACATGAAAATTAAATTCCAATTTAAAAAACATTTCACAACATATATTACAACAAAACATAAATGCCAAAAATCATGAAAACTATGTCCACATTTTCTATCTATAGTTCATAATTTACCATCAACATAAACTTAAGATATGTACTTAATTCCTTACCATACATATTTATTCTTATTAACATTTATCACTATCACATTTTTCCTTTGTGAGCATTAATTTGTCATAATTCAACAATTTTTTTTTTTTCAAAATTGCCTTAACGTATACACATTGCGTACACTTTATACAATGAACTTCTGACACTGTTACAGTAAACAGTTGTATAGATTTGGACTGACAGAATGAAATTGCGTGTGAACGGACAGAGTTAAGGCAGTTTTGAAAAAATTGTTCACTGTCGAATTATGATAGTTTTCAGCTAAGTATTGAACATCACAAAAGGATAAATAGACTTGAATAGATTTCCTTGGTCAGGGACAGCATATTCAAATGCAAACGAGATAATAGCTAACAACAAGTAGTAACATCCCAACGGTTCTCACCCTTCATACGCAAAGATAAAGTTGGTGATAACTCACCATGCAGGCAGCTTGTTTGCATTTTAAGAGCCTGAGCTATCGGGAGCTCAGTATTTCAGTAACTAGCTGCCATAGTAACTAATGGAGGGGTTAAAATGACCCACTCAGCTTAACATGGGCTTTTTTCCAACACAACCTTGCAAGTAAAAAACCATCATTGAAGCTTCACACTATGAAATGGTTAACTGAATCTAAAGAGAAAGCAAAGTAAGTTGGTAACCAGAGTTTTCCACTTGGGGTGTAATTGACCCCCCACCCCCACCCCCACCCCACCCCACCCACTTGATTTTTTTTCTGTACACACAGAAAATGGCATGTTATAAAAACAGACAAAATTCTACATTGTGTTTGGGGTGAATATGACCCCACAATCCTTGCTGTATAGTGCTTTCATTTTCCCATTCATTCCAATGGGAGTCCATTGTGTCCAATTAATGTTCTAGTATTCACTGATCTTTTTTTTTAAACCCCCCCCCCCAAAAAAAACAAAAAAACCAGGGGGTGGCATGAACCAGTGGGACACAGCAGACCCCATATCCTTGAGGAATTTGAAGCGGTACAGGTTTGCTAAAAAAACGTTTTATGGACTTTTTTTACAATTTCCAGAGTACTGTGTATTGAGGGCTAACGATGAACAAACAAGAGAATTAGAGAGCCTGCAGTTCTCCTAGGACAACTACATTGTTTTTGGTTAAATTTCCAAATTGCCTGTTATCTTCCAAGCAGAATCCCCTTAAAGTTGTATGGCAGAGATCACCGGTCAGACATAATGAAATATAAGAAGACCCAAGGCTGGAAGAGTTCCATTTGGACCTTGAAAGCAGCATGACATTGGCTCCCTGTTGCACCATCTGGAGCTCATTTGTGCATACTCTGAGGGTCTGTACAGTTCTGGGCAAAAGAACAAATAATGGTGTTGAGTTAAAACGTCTCCTTTACATGGAAATATTACAAAAGGGCATTAATAGTTGCCTGTTTTATTAATCACATTACCTAAAACAAAGCTAATAATATATCTGCCATATTTTGGCTTGCAAACATAGTGCTCAATCCTAACCATACTTACGCAGGAATAAGTCCCATTGATTGCAGTGAGACTTACTCATGAGCAACTGCTTTTAGGATTGGGATCATTGTCAAAATCTATAAAGCTCAAATGTGTACTAGTCTACACTATACATTGTTTGTTTGTTTTAAAAGCAAACTTTTTTCTGAGGAAAGACTAAGCAGCTTAATGACAAATGACGGCATAATAAAAGCTATCTGTATTTATTTATTTTACAATTCTGTACCCCGCTCTTTCTGCAAAGCAGCTCGGGGCGGCTTACACTTTAAAACAAAAATATAAAACATATAAAATACCAATATAAAACCACATTTAGGGTGAAGCCATAAAAATATAAACATAAAACAAAAACTCACCCACCCTAGCCCTCAACCCCCCCATCCCATCCCTCCCTCCCTCATCCATCCCCTCAACCAAATGCCTGGCAGAACAGCCAGGTTTTACAAGCCCAACGAAAAGTCAGCAGGTCCGGGGTCAAGTGAGCCTCCTCTGGGAGGGAGTTCCACAGCCGAGGTGCAGCCACCGAGAACGCCCTCTCCATAGTGGCCCCCCTGATTTACTCGGGGGACCTCCAAGAAGGCACCCCCAGCAGACCACAGGGGCTGATTGAGAAGCCGGGGAGTGAGGCGGTCCCGCAGATAGGTCGGGCCGAGGCCATGTAGGGCTTTAAAGGTGAGAACCAACACCTTGAATCGGGCCTGGAAGAAAATGGGCAGCCAGTGCAGAGAACGAAGCACTGGTCTAACGTGCTCCCGACGACCCGACCCCGTAAGGAGCCGGGCTGCCACATTCTGCACCAGCTGCAGCCTCCGGACCATCACCAGAGGTAGCCCCACATAGAGCGCACTGCAGTAGTCCAGTCTCAATTACCGTATCTCATATTTTTATAAAAATGACACAATATGACAGATANGCTGCCACATTCTGCACCAGCTGCAGCCTCCGGACCATCACCAGAGGTAGCCCCACATAGAGCGCACTGCAGTAGTCCAGTCTCGAGGTAACAAAAGCATGAATGATGGTGGTCAGGTCGGAGTCCGGGACATAAGGCCGAAGCTGCCAAACCAGATATAACTGTCGGAAAGCCCCCTTCACCACCTGGATATCCAAGCAGAGCCAGGAATCCAGGAGCACTCCTAGGCTCTGCACCTGGAGTCTTATCAATTACCGTATCTCATATTTTTATAAAAATGACACAATATGACAGATATACAAACCACTATAGGTCAGATTCTGAGACCCTTATTACGCACATTGATTAATATAGGCGACTGATGACTGTTGAATGGGGTGCACAATTTGCATAGTCCCACCCACCCCTAATTTCCATAGTTCCACTCCTAATTTGCAGTGCCATCCACACTAATTTGCATAGTCCCCACCCCTAATTTGTATAACCCGTGTAAATGTAAAACCAAGGATCTCATACCACATAGCAACAAGGCAAAGCTGGCATCACCCCCAACATAAAAATCAGCGTGCAGAGGCAAACCAAGTACACTAAACCACATGGCAAAAGCTGGCACCCACCCTCAAATGTAAGTTATGCCTGTGCTGCCCCCTGCCTGTGCTGTCGCAGCAGCCGCCCCCAAACCAGCGCCCCCCCCCCACGCTCAGCCCCCCCCTGGGACGCCCCCCCATGTGCCTCCTGTCCCGGCCCTCCCCCCTGTCCCGGACAGCCCCCCCTGTACATCCTGGGCCAGACCCCCCCTAGTGCACACCAGACCAGCGGGCCTACCTTACTCCAGCCACCACCTGGTGAGGATGTTGATGCTGTACCTGCCTCGGCTTCCCCTCTGCTCGCCTCCGCCCTGCCACTCCCTCGGGTCTGGGCCCTTGCCACTGAAGTCGTTTGCTCACCACCGCGCCGATTCTGCTGCTCCTCTCTCCTCCCTCGCTCCATCCAGTCACCTCATGCCACGCTCACTGCCACGCTGCCTGTTCAAGCTCACCACAAGGAAGAGTGAGCCTCCCCCAGCCCCTCCCCTTCTGGCACGCTGTGTGGAGGAGGAGTCAGGAACCCATCCAGCAACAGTGAGTGCATGCCAGAACAAGGAGAAAACCATAGGCTGGTGACCGGTGGGTGTGGGACCCACATTTGTTTTTTTGGGGGGAAGGGGGGGGACACTTGGCCACCCATGCCTCCCCTATGCATTGCCTATGATTAATAAGATACTAATCAAACTTTCAAAGGGGTTACAATTACACGGCGTAATATATTAGTGCAAGCAAGGACTCCAAAATCTGTGTCCACGTGAGTTATCTTCCGTTCATTAGGTTCGGTAGCCCATAAATTAACCCCATAACAAAAAGAGTCCCAGGAAAACAATTCAGGGTAATCTTGTTGTTGTTTTTAAATGAAGCTGATCATGGCAAAGACAAGAGCTGAATTCACAAGTAAACTTCTATTTATACTGGAATGAAATAAAGTTTATTCTTACTGGCTGCAATGCCATGCTCTGTGGATCTTTGTGCGCAAGCTGCATGCAGACAGTTTGTGCACAGCCCAAGGTGTTGGCAATCTGGAGGTGTGCTGGGCCCACGCAGCTGCGCATGCACGCGGCTCTGCACGGGATCCGCAGAGCATGGGATTGGGGCCATTGGGTGTTAACTAATGTGGCGTGGGCCTACATGGGCCAGTGCCGAACCCCACTCATCTGTTGTCGGCCTGCCAGATGTGGGCCTGGCTCAAACCCCGGTGGGTTTGGTGGCCAGGAACAAACCGGGTCCACGGCCTAGCCTCATTAGCTGTCCAGGTGGGCCAGAGTGAGCCAAACTGGGCTGGTGTCTATTTTCATGCCCACCTGGCCCAGGGTGGGGGATTGCCATGGCAGCCATCCATGTTTTCCTATTCTTGGCAGACGTGGCTGCCCATCCTGGCGAGATGCGGGGTACCGGCCGCAATACAGGGGTGGAGCTGGCCAGCTGTGCGTTGCTCCCCTTCCTGCTCCCTGGCCAGGTCAGGCCGTGGGGACGTTGGTTCCTGCTGCCGGAGCTGACCTGGCAGGGGGTAGCCCTCCTCCATTCTGGGGGGGGGGGGGATTACAGCTGCCCATCTAGTGTCTTTTAAATTGGCAATAGAGAGGCTGGTGCGACAGAAACATTCCCCAGTCTAAGCGCCTAGCTACTTACCGGTGTTGCACACAGTTGCACCAATAACTATAGGAAGTGAATTTCAGCAGATAGATTAAAAATAATAATATAACATCCTCCAGTTGTGTAGTAAAGAGACCATTATGAAATCAAATAGTAAATATTTTTTTTATTACGTTAACAGTGATTTTTGGTGGCAAATCTGTAGTTTCAAAATTGTACATTATGGAACCAGGGTGTGTTTATTTAAACCCGGTAGTTTATTTTCATGTGTCTTATCTATAAATGAAGCCATACAGATCACATAAACACATTGCACTTTGAAGTATGATATTTCCCTCACTTACCAATGAGTTTCACCACCTACAACTCCTGCAATTTTAGGATATAATTTTGACTTCAGAATAAATGTCTTTGCCAAACAATTATTATTATTATTTTTTTCAGAACCCCAAAAAATACTTGTTTAACATAACATATAACACTGGATATAAATACAATTTAAAAATATCTTAATTCCATGAACATTGGGATAGCATAAATACTCCTCCTCTAAACAACTGCCGAGTCAGAAATCAAGTCAAATTTGATTTGAAATTTGGGTTATCCTTCAAACATATATACTGCTATTGTTCTCAACAAATGTAAAACACTATTTATAAAATGTAACTACCCTCTTTTCCTCCCCCCTCGCCCCTCCCCCCCCAAATACCCCCTACAGAATCACAACAGTGTAATTCCTATTTGGCAACATTTTGTGTCTTTATACAGATGAGTATCTTCATCCCATTGTCAGGCTCTTTGTTAATTAAAAGCAGTCAAAGCAGCGACCATTAACAAAAATCCATGGATACCATGTACACCTTCTGGGCGTTAAATGCAGACGAACTAAAGAAACTGAACATAGTTTTGAGGAATAAGTCCTCTCCTGCCATTTAGAGTTCCTTCTAGCCAGCCAGGTTCTCTGGAAAAATGCACTACAAAAGAGAAAGAAGAAAAAGTTTTATTACTGAGTTATGCATGCTAAGTTTCTATTTAAACATATGGCTTCAATCAGCAGTCCCTGGAAAAAAAAATCCAGCCAAACCTTTTGTACGGGCCCATGTGGGGAACATGGATAGGAGCAGGAAACGTTTCTGACTAAGTCTTTTTAAAACATTGTCTCCTCTAGTTAAGGGCTTCTGAGAGGACGTGGTTTGAGTACAAGATCCAAATCCAGGCTGGTTGCTGGGATATGCTCCCAGGTGTGTAGATTACAGCATGTTGGACTATTTGGAGTAGGCCCAAAAAGACTTGAAGGGGAGGTTACACAGAAGGAACAAAGGTGAGGTGAAGCAAAAGTGCCTTTAGGCTAGTAGGGGCTGTAGCAGGAGGAAGATTTGAGCCTTAGCTTTTCTGAGAGAGTGTGGGAACAGTAGTAATGACCAGCCCAAGAGAGCGTGGCCAAGCTTCTCGTCAAGCAAATTAGAAGGAGGTTCTAGGCGTTGGGAGCGGACTGGTTATTTATTTATTTTATTTATTATATTTGTACCCTGCCCCTCCTGAACACAGCTCGGGGCGGCTTCCAGTCATAAAAACACAACAATATAAAACATTTTAAAAACATATAAAATACCATCAATTATTAAATATTGAGAACAGGGCCAGGGATGCATAAAACAAACATAGGGTGGGGGAGATAAAACCCCTACATAGTGGACAAGCTGGAGCTCTGGGCTGCACTGCTGTCCTGGGTGGGGAGAGAAGAGAGGGAGAAACAATGTCTAGAAACAGTGTTGTTCGGCCTGGGGCGGGCCAGGGTCCCTAGATGAATCTAGCTTTCGGCAAAGTAGGAAAAGTGCTTCCTCTGTTGCCGAGATGAGGCAAACTGACCCAAGCCCAATGTCCGTAGTGAACACTGCAGTAACAGAAAAGAGAGAAAAAGGCTGGGGGAGGGGTGTGCAGCACAGAGACTCTGCGCTCTGTCCTGCCAGGCAACTGGAATGGCACGGCTCAGGCATGCAGTGTCAACAGTTAAAAATAGTACTTTCAAGAGGACTTAAAAATGCAGACAGAAAAATTGCTTTCAAATGATAAAATGATGCTCTGAAGTCATAGCAGAAACCTAGGTATGTACTTTGTAATGGAAGGTTTTGATTAAAAATTTACCAAAGGAAAGAGTACATCAAAAAGTACCTTTTAAAATCTCTTTTCACACACAGTAACTTACAATACTATTAATAATTAGCATGCCCTCCCTCCCTTTGTCATTTTCATTGCATGATTATAGAGTCTACACACACTTATAAATGCAGTGCTCTGACACTACCACAAACCTCCTCCAATAAATTCTATCACAGGAGCTTCAACTCTACCAATGTGAGCCAAGACATGAACAGTACCAAGACAGTGCTGCCCCCCTGAGGTCACTACAGCAGTATGACTGAGGGGTGGAGGGCTGAAAAATCAAGTCTCCCAAGTATAAGGATAAGGAAACATTGTATAAATAAAGCATGAAATTTCCCCTTTTATTTTGGAATACAAATTCTAAAATCTGGTTGGAACAATTCATTTTACTGACAAAGCCCCAACTCCACACCAGCACAGTCAATGGGAACTTTGCCATTCACTTTACAGGGTGTACGACCAAATCCAAATCAAAGATAGTGGATACAGCCTCGTGATTACAGTTCTGCGGTCCAACTTAACATTTCAAAATTAGTCTCCCTAAATCAGGTGAGGAGTAATGGGGCAACAAGTATTAGTTGAGCTCCATGACATCATTGGGCTGGCACTAGGAGTGAACTGCAGAGGAAAGATTTGATGAACAAATACCAGATGTTTAACGAAGTAAAAACCCTGAATTACAGTGGGAATTAGCTCACAGACACCCTCCTAAATACAGGACTACTGCCAAGGTCTGAAAGGTGTTCTCTTTTAAGACAAACAGCTGGACACTGCTGGGTCAGGTTCACAAGTCAGGTCACTGGTAGAGCTCTGGGTGAGAAGAATTTAGATAGCATTCATCCTGTCTGCATTATGCCTGGATGAGGACAGCAATATTAATCTGTCATTTTTTGGTAAGAGAGGGTGTTAACAAATGAGACTTTGTCCCATTAGCCTCAGTTTCACCTGCTCGTGTATCCTATGGCCACTAGGTGTTCACCCTGGGGACTCCCTAGAGCCATTCCACACGCGTCAACCTGTGGGAAAATTTGGGCAAAATCGGGGCAGCTGTTGAGGTGCATTGGGTTGACGCATGCCTTCTACACCATAGAGGTGCGGGCTAGAGTGACCACAACTTGGAGGAGGAGAAGATGGGGTGGTGTGCTGGCGGGCAGACTGTGACAGGAAGGAATGCCTGCCTGTTTATTGTGCTCCTCACACGGCATGTGAGAGAGGCAATTTTGTGGGAGCTGTGCAGAGCCACTACAGGCACTGGCAGCCCGTGTGTTAACACCCAGAGTTTCTGTCTATGTGACTAAAGAAAGACAACAAATGTAGCTTTAACATTACTGCAAACCTGGGCCAAAGCTGCTGGGATACCTCACTGCCTTGACAACTATCCCTCTTGGTAAGTCTTTCCTTCCCCTTTACAGGATATAGAAATTTACGGTTACAATACCAACATGGCTGGCATCTTCCACAGGACAAGTCATAGCAGATATGGAAACTGTCCAAATGTCAAGCTATTTTAAGATCTATTATTCCAATCTTTCATCAATGTGTACTGTATACACATTCAATAGAACACATTGTTATTATTCCGATATTATGCAAACTTTATTAATCAAATTTTTAGAGTCAAAAGCACAGATTATTTTTTTATTTAAAATTTTTATCCTGCCCCTCCTGCTCTCAGGGCAGCTCGGGGCGGCGAACAACATTCAATAAAAATATAAACAAATTTTAAACAATTTAAAATTACAATATGTGGGGAAAAACCCCACCCCTACCCCTCGCCAAAAGCCTGACAGAACAGCCAGGTCTTACATACACGCCGAAACAGCAGGAGAGTGGGAGCCAGCCAAGCCTCCTCCGGGAGCGAATTCCACAGCACAGGGGCAGCCACCGAAAAAGATCTAACATCGGTGGCCACCTGCCTCGCCCGGGGAACCTCCAAAAAGGCTCCCACGGACGATCTCAGGGGTCGCACAGGCACATGGGGAGTGAGGCGGTCCCGCAGATAAGCAGGGCCCAGGCCGTAAAGGGCTTTAAAGGTTAAACCCAGCACCTTGAACCGGGCCCGGTACTTTATAGGCAGCTAGTGCAGAGCCCGGAGCACTGGTGTCATTTGCTCCCTACGACCCGCCCCCCGTAAGGAGACGGGCCGCGGCATTCTGCACCAGCTGCAGCCTCCGGACCAGCTTCTCGGGCAGCCCCACGTAGAGTGCATTGCAGTAATCCAGCCTCGAGGTGATGGAGGCATGGATGACAGTGGCGAGGTCGGAGTCTGAGAGATACGGCCGAAGCCGCCGGACAAGATGTAACTGCCGAAACGCACTCCCC
>QEPC01001599.1:1641878-1684131 GCA_003113815.1 Sphenodon punctatus
GGGGCAGGGCCCATCTCCCCGGGACTCCCCCTCTCACAGGGGGTCCCCCCAACCCTCCCCAAGGGCCACCTCCCCTCCTTTCACCAGGGGGGTAGGCCCTATCCACCCTAACCCACTCCTCATACCCCCCACCCTCAAGCCACACCCACTGCATCCCCCCCAAACCCCTTAAAACCACAAAGTAAAACAAAATAAAATAAAATAAAAGCCGCCCCCTGTAACAGCAATAATATTAGTGGGGTGGCAACAGCAACAGTGAAGATCGGCTGCACAATCGATTGGTGTATGTCCAGCAGAGGGGCCCCTGGGCGTCCCGCCCCAGCGAATGGCCCCAGTCAACGGCCGACACCCTTTGGGTGTCGCCCAAGGGCTGGCGCCCACAGGGCCCCGCCCTGGCATTTGTTACCTGGAGAGGGGGAGGAGCAAGCAGAGTGTCAGCAGCCTCCTCCAATCGCCACAGCAGCCCCAGTCCTCCCAGCACCAAACACACACACTGCAAGCTTGGCCACAGGGCCCCGCCCTGGCAGTTGTTACCTGGACTTGTTATCCATTTCCAATGTTTCTGCAAAAGTCTCCTCCTCAGGAGAAACTATTTGTCAATGATCCCTTTCTGTCGTTTCTTTCCAATCAATGACTGCAGTTCTCAGCACTTTCTAAGGCCTGTCTCACTTAAAAATGCCATATTGCAAAGGGCAAGCTTTCGGCTTTCAGAGAGACATATAGTCCCAGATCTGGAAGGAGTTCAAGGGTCATCTAGTCCAGCCCCTGCACCACTGGAGGGCTCACCGTACTATAATCATCTGCACAGAAAAACTCATCCAACAAGAAACAGAGACTTAAAAAATCTGCCACAAGAAGAGACTGGGACCAACCAGAGCACACTGATGCCTGAAAGAACTGACCTGTTGTCCTTTTGTCTTCTCACTTACTATTTTCACAGGGTCTGGAGTTGATACCTTCTGAAAATGACCATGGGTGATTTCAGAAGTGACGTGGTGAATGTCCACCACAGTCAACCTCAGTCAAACACAGGGGGTGGCGAAAGTGCCATGTATGTCTGTTTGCTTGCATCCAGATGTTCACCACTGTCAAATGCGGCCCAGGGGGAAGCTAACCATGCTTCGTGAGGTCGGGGCAGGAGGAGGTCCAGAAGTGTAGTGGATGGTCACCACGGCAGGGGTGAATGAAAAGTAACTTCTGAACGGAAACCTGCAGCCGTGGTGGAAGGAATTGACCCCAGCCGCAGTGCATTCTGGGGCTCGAACTCCACTGCATGTCTGTTGTGTTCCCCCGGCCCATGTTCTCTCTGATTGCCCCCAGGCAGTGGTCACAATCCTGTCACTTCTATTGGGGCCGCATGTGTCACCACAGCCCGCGGTGAATCCGTTCACACCAGGGTGGGATTCACTGTGGTGAATTAGAACGCGTCACTTCTGAAATCACCCTATTTGTTTAGCAGCGGGGAGCATCCCTGACAGATCCAGGTTGACATCACTGCCTCATAATTCATTTCCATTTTTTGTTCTATCTTTTAAGTTAGAAATATTTTCACCCTTCCAGTCCCCAATCTTCTTTAGGGTGGCTGGTTCAAAAAATCATAGTTTTGAAGGCAGTTTGGGGAACAAAGAACCTGAATAGTTTTAAATAGAGTTGGGATACATTTATTATGCCTAAGTTGTCAGGTGTTTTCTATGGATTTATTAATTATTATTAATAATTATTATTTTGACCAAGAATACATTTTGGGGTTTCCTTTTTTCTTTCTTCGTGAAGGATCAAAGTTGTCTGCAAGTGGAGGGGGCGCTGATGTGGCATTCTGAAGCCTTGGACTATAATTCTATCTCAGGTGGGGCCTGTACACATGCTCAATGTCTAACTGATCACCATAGGTGAGGAAGACATTTTCCCCTCAGGGCAGACTGGCAGTCAACTTTGAGGGTGGGTTTGTTTTTGTTTTTTCCTTGGCAATGTGGCTTGCCTGATTAGGACATCTGGATCTTTCTTTTTCTAAAATTGTCCCTTTCCCACTGCCAGGCAATTTGATTACTTGCCCTTCTCGTTAGAGAGGAGTCAAACTGCCCAGACTAGGAGGACTCTCAATCAATATGGACAGAAATGGCAAATAATAATTGTTCATTAAAGGCACATAAATGAACACTGTCAAATGGCATTTTTAAAAAGTGGTGGCCCTTGTAATCTTGCCAATTTGATCTAGGTAAGAAAAACATCTCTCTTTACCTCAGTACCTACAGTACCTGTATTTGTTAGAGGAATACTACAAAAAAAAAAAAATGCAATACCAAGGCTACCTTGGAGGGTCCAGAAGCTTTAACTGTGGCAGGAAAGAGCCTGTGGAGGGAAGTTTAGTTGTAGGGGGAGGGAGCTGTATTTGTGGCTCTGACTAACTGTTGTGGGGAGGAGCGGACAGCCCTAGCTATACAAAAGGGCAGAGGAAAAGGCTGTGACTCTGGAGTGGGGGGTGACTTTGAAGGGTGTATGTAAAGGAGAATGTGAAATTAACTGGCCAAAGCAAAACACGTGGCCTGATGTACACTCAGCAGTAGGGGCTGGCACTTTGTCCTGAGTAGAGTATGCTCCAATGCATACCCCACTCAGGACAAAGTGACATGTATTTGGCAAAGGGAAGTCATGCCTCACTAATCTATTGGTATTTTGGAGGGTGTGAATAAGCATGTGGATAAGATGAGCCAGTTGATATAGTGTATCTGTATTTTCAGAAAGCATTTGATAAGGTCCCTCATGAGAGACTCTTTAAGAAATTAGAAAGTCATGGGACAGGAGGCAGTGTCCTATTGTGGATTGGTACCTGCTTAAAAGATAGGAAGTAAAGATAAGACTAGATAGTCCTAGATGTGACCTGTTGGGTGCTTCTCCCAAGCCACCGTGATTGGCCACTGTCGGAGACAGGATGCTGGGCTAGATGAACCATTGGTCTGACCCAGTATGGCACTTCTTATGTTCTTATGGTCAGTTTTCACAATGGAATGAATAAATAGTGGGGTGTCCCAGGGACCTGTACTGGAACTGGTGATGTTTGATGTATTCATTAATGATATGGAAAGGGGAGTAAGGAGTGAGGTGATCAAATCTGCAGATGACACAAAGTTATTCAAGGTAGTTAAAACACGACTGGCCTGTGAAGAATTGCAGGAGGATCTTGCAAGACTGGGTGCCTGGGCATCTAAATGGCAGATGAAATTTAATGTGGACAAGTGCAAAGTGATGCACATAGGGAAAAACAATCCAAGCTTTATGTACACAAATGCTGGGTTCTCAATTAGGAGTTACCGCTTAGGAAAAGGACCTTGGAGTCATTGTAGACAATACACTGAAATCCTCAGCTCAGTGTGTGGCAGCGGTCAAAAAAGAAAACAAAATGTTAGAAGTTATTTGCAAGGGAATAGAGAATAAAATTGAAAATATCATGATGCCACTATATAAATCTATGGTGTGACCAAACATCGAATACTGTGTGCAATTCTGGTTACCCCATCTAAAAAAAGATATAGTAGAAATAGAAATGGTACAGAGAAGGGCAACAGAAATTATAAGGGGTATGGAATGACTCCTGGATTAATATAGGCTGGATAGGTTAGGGCTCTTCAGTTTGGAGAAGACACGACAGAGGGGATACGATAGAAGTTTATAAAATCATGAGCGGTAGAACAAGCTAATAGGGAATGGTTATTTACCCTCTCAAATAGTACTAGAATGAGGGGACACTCCATGAAACTAACAGGTAGCAGATTTAAAACAAATACAAGAAAGTTGTGGAATTTGGTCAAGGCCAGTAGTATAGCTGGATTTAAGAAACAGTTGGGACAAGTTTCTGGAGGATAGGCCCATTAGCAGCTATTAGCCGGGTAGGTTTGGGGAATGTAACCTATTACTGTCGGGAGTGAACATCAGGGAATGGATCACCCCATTGTGACCTGTTGGGTACTTCTTCCAAGCGACCGAGATTAGCCACTGTCGGAAACGGGCTGGGCTCAGTGGACCATTAGTCTGTTCCAATATGGCACTACTTATGTTCTTAAACACATGGCAGTAGTGTTGGCCTCTGAAACACATGGCTAGGTCAATTATTCTAACAAGCAGTAGAGTGACAGTGACTTGGAGCCAAATGTTGCTACCCACTCACCGTCCACGTCTAGTGTCATCCCTGTGGCAGGAGATTCCTACTGCAACTATGAGAGCTAGAATGAGACACCCTATTACTCTGGCTAGCACATACTGACCTAATACCAGATCAAGTACTGCCACCATTCATGGGACTACAAAAACTGGAAGATGGGCAGCACTTCAGGGAGATCAAGATGACCTTACTGGTCTACAGAACTGACATGATGGTAGGAATCAAGACTTCAGATGTGAATCTGAACAAGTTCCAGTCCACATTGTGTAGTCTTTTGAGTAAGGATGAGTAAGGAGGACTACAGAAAGGACTCTCATAACACAGGATACCTCACCACAAAAGAAACACAAACAACTTCCTCACAAGGTTTGACCACAAGGCGCCATTACTGAAGTGTTCATCTGAACACATGGCATGAAACTATCAACATCTTCCAAAACAGGATATACACAGGAATGGCAGCTATCATCACATAATCCTACAACTCTGTAGAACAAAACATTCTACAGAATGGGGTGCTGCACCACACAGAGAGTGATCTGCTCATGTGTCAGTCACATGCCTTCAATACCCCTGCTTTTATTATTATTATTATTATTATTAAACATTTATAAAGCGCCAGTAACAACCTGGCGCTGTACAGAACATATAATCAGCTGCGGTCCCTACCTGTGGCTTACAATCTAAAAGACAAGGAGGGGGAGACAAGGAGAGGGGACAGCGGGAGAGACATGGGAGAAGACAAACAAACATTCAGGCGGATGCGAAGTCTCAGGTGCGTGTACTTGGCTTGGTTACAAGGTGGTCGGTAGCAGCAGTCAGCAGAGGAGGGCCGACAGTAAGAGCAAGGGGAAAGACTAGAGGGCATTGGGAAAGGCAGCATGGAAAAGGTGGGTCTTGAGGAGGGATTTGAAGGAGCGGAGGGAGGAGGCGAGGCGGACGTCGGCAGGGAGGGAGTTCCAGGCATGCGGGGCAGCGAGGGAGAAGGGACGAAGGCGGTTGGGCGAGCAGGAGAAGCGATTTTATTGCCTCTGCCAACTGCTGCCAGGCTACGGAAATACATTGGAAGTGCTGCCATTCTCCCTAAGGAATCAGACAAGTTCTACACAACAAACTCCAGACTAAACACCTCTCTCGGAGAGGGCATCTCATTCTAATCAAGTTTGCAGTCTTCAACCCTACTGAAATCTTGTGATATGACACAGTTATTGGCCATTTGCAGTGAGGGTAGGGTGCAGAGAGGGCTCTGGAGCATATGGAAGGGATGAGCAGGGCTTTGGGGTTGTCCGAAGGTATGATGGGAGCTAGGGAATGCTGAGGCAGGTATGGGGAAGATGAGATGAGCCTTGGGATGAAGGAAGCTGGTGAGTGGGGAAGGCTGAGGGAAGGTTGACAGTATGGAGGAGATAAGGGAATATTTTGTTTTAATATGTTGTGAACTGTCCTGAGCCTTCAGGGATAGAGTGGGATATAAATCAATAATAAGAAATAATAATAGATGATGATGATTATTATTTATTTATTTATTTATATAGTGCAAGAAAATGTACCTGGCACTTTACAATCATCAATTATGGACAGGTCCCTGCCTCAGTGGGATTACAATCTAAAGAGAAACAAGGGAGATGGGGGAGGGAGAACAGAGGGAGAGACAGGAATACATCCACAAAGTTGCAGATGCACGTGCTTATAGCTTAGTTACAAGGAAGAATCAGGGAGGAGACTATAATACCTAATTACAAATATTTAGGTTCAGATCCTGAAAGTATCTCCATGTAGAGTCCTGAGAAGGCCAATAAGACCCATACAGTATTATATCACAAGTACGACATTATTAAATTAAATTCATCACCAAAAAGTCACGAAATCAAGCCTTACATTTTATGTGCTGGATCCCTTTGTAGAGAGTTACAGAAAGAGCCCGTCTTGGAACTCAGCCACACTAGTCACTACTAGGGTAAATTAAAGCCATGGTTTTACATGAAGCCTGAACTATCTAACAATGGTGGGTGCAATTCCAAGGGGAAGCCTAGGATGCAATAGGGGTGCAAGAACAGTAAGCTGTTTGAAACCAGTAAGTTTTGTTTAGATTCTAAGGACATTCTAGGAACCCTTACATTTTTACTGAGGGGAAGAAGATCCAGCAGGAGATGGACCTTATTCCTTTTGCGGGGTCACTTTGAAATTAATACAAGCTCCGTATTAATAATACAAGGTCTGATAGAAGTTGGGGGCTTCTCAGCATGTGGGAAGGAAAGAGAGGCTTCAGATCATGGATCTATGCCGTGGATCCATCTCTGCTCCCTTCTCCTGAACTCACTCTTGAGTGTTTGAAGTAGGGCCTGGATTAGGGTGGCCATAACTCCCCTTTAAAAGAGGATGCTTATGAGAAATACATGGTACAGGGCTGCATTGGTTCCAGTGCAACCCTGCACCATGTATATTTCATAAGCATCCTCTTTTAAAGGGGAGGTATGGCCACCCTAGCCTGGATCCACATGGGCCAGATCTAGGAACTGGAACAGCAGACAACTGGGGAAAAAACAAACAGCTGTGGGCTCTATTGGCCATGGGCTGGAGGTTCCCCACACCTGACTTTGAGTATGCGGTCAGGAGACTTTATTTTCATTCCTAGTACTGGGGTTTTTTACACACACATTTCTCCTGCATGTTTGCTGCTACATCCTGAACTTTCGGTGTGTCGAAATCACTCACCCAAATCTTAAACATCTGGATCTTTGAACTTCTGCACAGAACTTCTCCCAGAACTTCTGTGTGTAAACTGCTTTGCTCCAGGCAGCTGTGGTCACTTGGTTTCCATGGCAGCCTGTCACATCTACATCTGCAGCTACTTTAGGCTGCCTCAGGGCAGTGTTTGTGTGAAGAATGCATCCAGGAACTGCCTCATGGCAGTGTGTGTGTGAAAGATGAATCCGGAACTTACTTGTGGACTTGTAAACCCAGAAGACTGAAAAATCTAGCACTTTAACGTGTGTGTAAAAATGCCCACTGTGATCCATTTGCTGTGTGACCGTGACTAAAACAATTTGCAATACAGCAGCTGCCCCTTCTATAAAATTGGGATAGGGATGTTGCAAGGTCCACATCTGTAAGTCACTTTAAGATCCTTAGATGAATCTGCCATAGGAGTGCAAAGTTTTCTCATATTCCTTTGTGATGGGTTTGAAGTTTGAGCACAGGTTATTCTCTGTATGTGCAACATAATATGATGTCAAAGCAGAAAAGAATTACTCCAAGAAACCTACCTCAGTTCTACATGCTATGTACATTCATAACAGCACAAATGCTGGAGCAGGAGGAACACTGGGAGACAGTAGATTAAACAGGCTTGTCAGCCATTAAATCCAGCCGACAATAGTGGAGAGGAGGAAGTCTATGTCCTTGCCAACAAGGGCTCTACTTCCCATCTTACTGGCTGATACTGAAACAGGATTGCACCTTTCCTGATGAAGGTCTGAAACTAAACTCTTTAAACCAATTTCCCCTGCAACCTCTTCTCCCTTAACAAATTGACTGCAGTTCAGAGAATGACTGCATAAAGTTTTCATCTGGTAAGTTGGAGAGGGTCAGACCAGGTGGCCCCCCCAAGACTGAATGAAATCTACAAGGAGTTTGGGCATATGTGAACTGAAACATTACCAACACAAAACTGCAACAATCCTGTACCATCAGAGATTCCATTATAGAAACACTTTCTGTGCTTTTAGAGCCTAGGCTGCAAGGACAATGACTTCTTGATGGAATTCTCATTTAATGACTTTTAACAACATATCATATATTTAACAACACTTCAGTTCCAAAATAGACCAGATTTACACATTATCCAGTTTGTTTATCCTATCCATTAGGAGTAAGTGCTTCACCCATAACCTCAGTTTTTTCCCCATGGCTAGTGGAAATTCCAGTTGTATCCAGGGGCGTAGCCACAGATGGGACAAGTGGGGCCACTGCCCCTCCCCCGGGACCCAGAGTTTCAGGGGTACCCAGGAGGATGAGCCCCTTTGGAACATCAAAACATCCTGTTTTATCTCTTCCAGAGCTGCCTGTGCCTTCCCCAAAGAGCCATGAGCCAGTGCTGTGTGTCAGTGGCTGCCACTCCACCGTCAAGCGCCTCACCTTCCCCTGCCCCCACATCTCACCTCTCCTATTCCAGTGCCCCCCAAGCCCTAGTCTGCTTCAGTGCCTTGCTCCCCCACCCCCAACTCCTGTGCCCCCCAGTCTCCACCTGTGTCCACACCCTTACTCCCATCCCAGACAGTTTAGGGCCCAATAATTTGATTTGCTCTAGGGCCTTATTAAACCTCATTGCATCACCAGTTATATCCTAAGCCCGAGTTGTATCTCTGTGAAGATAGCTTTAGGGTTGGTGTAGTCATGCTTAGCTCTGTGGCAATGGACAAACAATTCACCCTGCCTTCCCTTCAAACCCTGAAATTTGGCCTGGACATTGGGGGTTTTCAGATGTGATGGCGCTGAGCACCGCCCTGCTTTAATCCTGCCTGGAATGAAGCCCTCATTCTGGGAAGAATTCAGTCTGGGTGCCAAGGAAGAGTGACGGCGACCTGGGCCAGGGGGGGGAGAGGACGAGGTGCCGCATGGATGTGTGTCCGCACGGCCCCACCCCTGCACTGCTCGGAGCGGGCAGCCAGGGCAGCCTAGGAGGCTGCTCCGGCTGCCTGGAAGCACCGCAGACCTGGACTGGGGTAAGAATAAGTGGGCAATCAAATGTGACAGCCCGCTTTACCTGGTCTGGCATTCGTTGCATGGGCCGTAGCAGCGCTTAGCCTGAGCTGTTCCTCGGGGATGGTCCTGAGGAACAGTCCGGGCTAAGCGCTGCCACAGTCAGTGCAAACCTGGGTTTTGGCCTGGGCCAAAATCTGGTGGCTGAATTCAGCCATGATGACAGTACAGATTTCCACGCTTGGCAAAGCATGGAAATCTGTGCTATCATCACGTCTGAAAACACCGATTCTGTGTGACCCAAACTGTCAAGCCTTCCAGGAGAAAGCCTGGTCTGTTCCATACAGTATGAAGGCAGAGCAAGAACTAGGGAATTCCTAAGAGGTTTTCCTGTGCCCCTTCTCAGACCTATTCATCCTGGAATGATTCAGATTTTGAATTATTCAGAACTGGAATGATTCAGAACTACTCACAACTCCTCATCCTGGAATTATCCTAATTTTGCTGTGTAGAACTCTACTGACCCATTGTGGAAAAGATACAATTTATCCAAGATAAGACATTTCTCAGGGGTGAAGGTAATTGAGATTCACTATTACATGACGAGTGTATACATAGACTTATGTACTCTAAAGTGTGGAGCAAAGTGTACAAAAAGTACAGAAAATGAATTTCCTGGTAGGACTTGCAAAGGGCACTAATCTACAGAAGTTATTGAAGTCAATGTGCATTGATGCACGTGTGTAGTTCATGCTTTGTGGTACACGATACAGAAATAATTGTACTATGCTGTTTTATTTGCTGTTCCAAAAATGTGTGTGTCAGTTAAGATTTTAAAATTATATTTTGAGAAAAGGGTGATTCTTGTAACTGCTCCTCTCACAGTACAAACACAGAAACGTCTGTACTATCTACAGGTTCTATGCACAAAGGATTCTAAAATGCCTGGTTAGAACCAGCAATTTCAAGCCCTGATCCAAGATCTGGATCTGTGCACATGCACAGTGAGAGCATGGTGTATGCACGGTGCAAACACACTGTACATGCCAGGTGTGCACAGCACGCACACTTGGCACACAGATTGGCCCCACAGATAATTTTGAGAGGAACTCCAGACTCTAATCAGCTTGGGCTTGGGAAGGCGAAGAAGTAAAAAGAAAGGGCATAAATTCATACAGAGCTGTCCATGACTGTAAGTGATGAGAGAGCATTGCTGAATCCATCACAGGGAGGCCAAGAAGAAAGCAGGAAAAAGAAAGGGAGGAAAGAAAAGGTGAATTTAAAAAAAGACCAGAAAGTAAAAAAAGAGGAAGGCACGGGGGAAAGGGGGGGGAAATGTAAGCGTGAGAGGCAATAAAGAGAGAAAAAGACAGATAAAACCCTCCCTAATGGAAGCAGCACCTCTTGTCAGACACTAATTGAACAGTTACTTTAATGGTTGATACTAGCTGCATGTCAGGTTGATTGATGCATTGTCACTTTGATAGTTAAGGTTATTGGTAGAGTAGCAGAATTGATGTATTATTACTTTAATTTTTCATTGGGGGCTTATTAGGGCATATGGGAATTTAAATTAAGTAAGATTTGAATTGATCCACTTGAGTCTGATTTCAGTATAAATGCATCAGGGGATGGGTCGTGGGAGGTGGGGGAAACAGGCTTCTTTGTGAAGGAGTTTTAAAGGTTGGTTGAGAACATGCAATGCCAAGTTTAGAATTATTAGGCAGCCTCTAAACATATCCAACCTCCACCTAGACCACTTTACTTGGACTTTGTTCCCCTTTATTCTACCTATCATCTCCCTGTCTGAACGGCTTATTAGGGGTGGAACTTCAGATGAAATTTTGGTTATGTTTTTTTTGTTTGGTTTGGTTCTTTTAAAAATCTGGATCTTTTTACAGATTCAGATTTTTGGATTTGGATTTTTCCCATTGAAGTCAATGGGAAAATGAACCATACTCACATTTATCCCAGCTCCCAGGGTAGTGGGTCCGACCTCCCGAAGTGCATTCCGCCGGGCCACAGAGTGGTACTTACTAGCCTTGGAGGGCTTGATTGAAGCACCACCACTGCTGTGGGGGCTCCACAGAGCAGGCTCCCTGCCATGGCAACCGCCACGCTCTTTATCACACACGTACAAAATGACCACTGGGGGCGTTTTCTGCATGTGCAAACTGGCCCTGGTGGCCATTTTAATTATTTATTAATTATTATTATTATTAAAAAAATCTTATCCCGCCCCCTCCTGCCAAAGGCAGCTCGGGACGGAATACAATATAAAAGCATAAAATATACATAACTTAACACAAACTTTTTTGCACATGCTCAATAAGGATCAGGGAGCATGTTGCGGCAAGGAGCCTGCTGGAGCCCCCACAGTAGTGGCAGTGCTTCAGTCAAACTCTCCAAAACTGGTAAGTACACTCCAGGGTCCCAGGGATGGTGGTGGTGGAAAACATAGATCCAAAACTCAGATCCGTAACTGGGAGCCCTAAATTATGGGTTGGTTCAGATTAATCCATAATGGCCAATTCCAGGCAGTTAGAGAGTAATCCAAAACTGAAATTCCCATTTCTACTGCTTATTGAGACTGAAAGCTCTGCAGGACTGACAGTGACCACTGGTCTTATCCTGATTGGATAGCATCCAGTGCATTGTGGAAGTTACTAAAACAAATAGAGATGAAAACCAATTTTACAGATTTACTTGTTATATTAATCACTAAGTCCTATTTTACTCCTCCCCTGACTTCAATGCAAACATTCTCATAGAAAATTCCCACACCCTTTCTACAAAAGCAGTTTGTTCTGAAAACTTCAAAGCAGTTTGAATTCTGTGTGTGTTCTGAGAAATGGGTGGCTGTCTGTACCCCCATCACTCTGACTCAAGGATTTTTGAGGAGTCCAATTTTCTTTAGAAGGTTGTAGCTCAAAAATGATCTGCCAATGAAGAGTTTTATGAAGACCATAAAGGTAGCACTTAGATCAAGAGTGAAGAAAATTTCACTACAGCAACTACAACAAACTTTGCAAAAGCAGGATTACTAAGTGGGCTGGTGAGTTTCCCTGTAGATTTAATATAGAACACACATTCTGGTTAGCATTATGCCCCTCTTGTGCATAAACCTAGATTGACAGGCGACCTACTCATGCTCCTAGAAGGAAGACCAAGCCCCTCTGAGGAGTTCTTCACCAAAAAAGAGAAAAACAGCTTACTATTGGTATTTTCAGACGTGCTGGCTGAGAAGTCATCACACCCCGGCAGGTAGGGGTCTGCCCGGTCGCTGAACCAACGTTCCGGCAGCCAGGGCTGGGAAAAGGCAGAGGACGTGCAAATGTGGGTCTGCACGGCCCCGCCACCTGCACTCAGAGTGGCCCCACCTCCTCCCTGACAGGCAGGCGCGGCTATGAGGCCTATGAGGCTGCCGCACTTGCCCAGAACTGCTCCAACCACCCATTTCTACTGCTTTGGGGTTAGGTTTGGGGTTAGGTGGAGCAGGTCATAAGCCCTACCCCCAGTAGTGGGAGGGTTTAACACGAGATGTGTGCTGGCCAGGAGCCTAGCGCACATCCTGTGTTAGACCTGCCACAATTCAGGGTTACTTCTGTTCCTGCCCATGGTAAACATCTGGCGGGGCGAAAGCAGATGAGACACCACCGCCCGTGGCCATGGGTGGTGGTGTCATGTCTGAAAATACCCTTTGTCTCCCTTAAAGTTCCTCAAGTCATGGGAAGGTAGCATGTCATTATTGATTAGCATGCTGCATAAGAATGTATGCCTTGTGTACCTTTTGTCTCAATAAACAAGATTTTTCTTGTACATAAATAAATCTGTCTGCTGAAGATCCCTCCTAGTCATGTTTTTTTAAAAAGAAAAACTCTAAATTAAAACAACTTCAATCGACGAGAACAACCATTTAGCTAATTTCTCTTTAAAACATCTTCCATCTAGCTTAATTCAGTCATGATCTGCCTGCAAGTTAGCTTTCTGACAGAACACACGTCCACCAGGCACATTCACTTAACTACTGACTGGGTGAAACAAGAGGAAAGGGTAAAAGAAAGGGGCAAATGAGGTAGGGAGAGGACTGAATCTTTTCATCTGCTGTTTCAAAAATAATAAAATCCAGAGCAGACTTGTTCAGAGGAAAACGTCTCTGCACATCTCAACAATGGGTTTTGATATATGATATTTCTGCTTTAAATTAAGTTTGTTTTTCTGTGTATTTTTTTCTGCTCATACAGGGAAATAGCACTCTGCTGGACTCCCTACTTCTCTCAGCTTGCTAAAAAATTAGAAGGAACATTTTGGCTGAACTCAAGTATGATGAAAAGATGTTAGTTTATAAGAAAATTTCCCACATGGATTTTTGGACCAATGTAACAAGGACAACAGGGAACATTATGGGATATAATGGCCATATTTAGCTTATGGCTTTTTAAAATGCCTGTAAGAAATATGTTTAACTATCTAAACAGTGCACTTTTCTTCTCTAAAGGATCAAAGCTCGGAACTTGACATTTCGTTTTAGGGGCCTATCAAAGAAATTCTGGAGTAGGTTCTCAAAGGCAAAATGGTACCTGGGAACCCAGTTCTGTCACACAGCTGATGAAACTAAGGAGTCTAAATTTCATTTTACCTTTGAAAGCCTTAATCAGTCGGCATGCAGCGGGTAGCCTGGAGTCCCTGCTAGTGGATGCAGCCTAGCCCGGTCGCAAGCGCCGTGATCACCACACCTGTCTCCAGTGAAGGGAGGAGGCGGATTCTATAAGGCACAAGCAAGCCCCCGGCAGTGCGTGCAGCGGGTAGCCTGGAGTCTCCGCTAGAGGATGCAGCCTAGCCCGGTCGCAAGCGCCGTGATCACCACACCTGTCTCCAGTGAAGGGAGGAGGCGGATCCTATAAGACACAAGCAAGCTCCCGGCTGCGCCGGCGGTGTGCACCCGCGGCCGCACGCACGAGGGCGTGCCCTTGTGTGCGCAGGCTTGCGGGCAGGGTCGTTGGTCGTTCTTTGTCTTCTGGGTCATTTTGGGTGTCCTATCTCCCCAATGGCGTCAAGCAAACACGGAAGGGGGAGTCCCTAGAGGGAGTTCCTCCTCGGCTCCATAGTGTCAAGCAGTGGAAGATCGATAAATATTTCCCAACACGGCCAGCCAAACTAACTGAGGGGCCATCTACATGCCCTCAGCCAGAGACTCAAGTCCCTTTACAACAGCCTCTCGAACAATCGGCATTAGAGGTAAGCAGGCAAGGGCCAGTCTCCAACTCAACTGCCCTGCACTCCCCAGCTTACTGTTCTAGCTTGGAGCCTTCCCTCCAGAGCCATACCTCCTTTCTACCGGCTGGCCCCCAGGCAAGTGGAGGGTTGGCGACGTTCCTGACGGATCACTTACTGCTGACAGCGGACACTTTGAATTTTGAACTGACTCGTATTGCTAATTTACAGTCTGCTATGAACTCGGTGACTGAGCGTGCGGCAGCTATCCCTCCACTGACTGTGGGCCAGGCCTGGCCCCAGGGGGGTGGGGCGGTTGCTATGGGGAAATTGCCATCTTCTTTCCATCTACCCGTCCCTCAAAACCCACGAGGTTTGAACCAGGCAGCTCCAGCAGAATGCCTGATGGAGGATGGTGCCCCCTTAAAAGTTATCCCGAATGTGTTGATTTTTTCTATTTATCCTGTAAGAGGTTGGCCCAAACCTAGGTGGGAAACCACACTTGATGTAGCTGAGCACATAAGACTGCTTTTAAGAATGAGGATTACAAGGCATGACCTTGCCTCAGTTGACCACTTACCAGTTGTAAGAGATAGACAAATTGTAATGGTGACCTTTTTATCAGTGCCCCTGGCCAACAGTCTTTTTTACCAGAGGGAGATTCTAGGAAGGAAGGAAGGGAATTTTTATGTCCAGAATATTCCAGAAATCTCTGGACCAAGATAAACAGCCACTCTCTCCTCGTCTGTGCCCAGAAGAAACTCCTCTGAGTGTACTCCACCAAAAGCGACCCCTCCTAAAAGATCTACAAGGGAGGAGCGCTAGAGAGCCAGGGCTGCAGGAGGATCACCCTAGGGCTATGGCCCAAATGTGTAGTATGAGCTGGGATGAACACAGTATGGACATAGGGATTCTAAGTATTAAACAGACTCCTACTGAGAAACAGACCTCTATTATGCAAGCTAGTATTAGGAGCTCTGTCTCGCCATCTACCCCAGCAAAACTAGTTGGGAGGCTTGAGGCAGTTCAACGACAACTGCTCTCCTTAAGATTTAGGAGGAGTGGCCAGGAGGTGAGGGGGAAGGATGCTTCAATTTCCCTCCTGTTGGGAAAGAGTTGCATTTCAGCCCCTGGGCTAGATCATTTGGACACTCGGCCCTCTAGTAATTATTTGGGGGATTTGGATTCTGCTCCCCCAATCTCCCTAGACCCATGCCCAAAAAAGGTAATCCAGACTCATTGGCCAAATAGGGAGCTAGGCAGGTCTGTTCCCCAGGAGAAGCCACCTGGGGTACGGGCCGATACCAGGAAGCAGGTGTTAGCTACCGAGGGTGAAGCATACTCCTTTAGGAGTAGTGACGATACCTTGGGGCAGAGGGCTGTGAGTCAGAAGGATAGACAGGAATTAATCCACCAGGAGGAGCCCTTGGGAGTCCCGCTAGCAATCTCCAGTCCAAACAGAAGCGTAATTCATCGGTCATCTTTTGTTCAGGTCTCCTCTCCAGGTATGTGACTAGATCAGGGCTGACGGGGGTCCCTTGCGATAATTTCATGGAATATTGCAGGCTGGAAGACTCGTTGCCAAGATTTTGACTTTCTGTTATTTCTGGCCCAACTTGATATCATTCTGCTTCAGGAGACTTGGTTACTGGGGGACTCGATTGATATATACCTGAATGGTTTTAACGTATTTTGCTTGGGAGCCACCCCATCCTTGGGGGGAGGAAGGCCCAGCGGAGGACTTGCCTTGTTGGTGGCAGTGGATTTGGGAATGCAAATAAAGGAACTAGGATCCTATACATCTAATTTTGCCCTATATTTCTGTGCCTCAGCGAATGGGAGAAGGTTTCTTCTGGGAAATGTTTATGTCCCTCTGTCTTATTCTAGTTATTATCCAGTAGACATCTGGTCTCAGATGATTAATCTGTTAGCAAAAGTGCAGGGAGAGTATCCTGGGGTGCCCCTTTATCTAGGAGGGGACTTTAACATCAGGTTAGGGAATCCCGCCAGTGCAGGGAGTGATTTTTCTATTGGGGACCTGGCAAACCCTTTTGGTAGCCCCCATGGGCGTCCAAGGATGATTTTGGGAGCCTGAAGAGGGCTAGTATGGAGCTCCTATTGGACACACTGGAGCTGTCTGTGGTTAATGGCGGAGTCCTTGGGGACTTGGAGGGGAATTTTACTTTTCATACACGCCAGGGGTCTAGTATAATAGATTATTTTTTGGTGACTGTCTCTGATTTCGATTCCATCATTAGGATGGTAAGTTGTCCCGAGACCAGACACTTGCCATTTGCCCCTTCTTCTGATGCTCAGGGAATTTGGCAGGGGTCCGACAGCACAGGCTGATGGGAGTTCGGACTTAGAGAGGGGGCAGGAGAGAGGACCCAGGATTACGAGGAAGGGCCTAGACCGGCTGCTGGTGGACTTTAGATCCCTGATTGAACAGAAGATGCTCAAGGAATTATGCCTACAAGCAATTCAGAGCTTGGGTAGGGTAGGGAGTTTCCTTGGTTTGACAACCTTCTCCAGCTGATACTCCAGCTGATCTTCCAGGAAACAACGTATCTACCTCTCCTGGGAAGGTCAGCTCGACCTCGCTCTTGGTTTGATGGTGACTGTCGAGATGAGAGAGCCCGGCTCAGGAGCTCCATGAGGAAATTAAGAGCATCTCTATCTGCCCAAAACCGAGCCAAGGTAGTAGCTAGAAGGAGACAATATAGACAGCTAATGGCGCACAAAAAAAGGTCATTTAGTCGGGCTCAATGGCAAATATTGCATGAGGCAGCTTTAAGGAGGGATTCAGTCAAGTGTTGGGCTATGACGAAATCCTGGGGGGGGGGGGCAGGTCCGTGCAGCTGGCCCCTCTGATCTCAGCCAAGGTATGGGAAGCCTTTTTTAGTGCTCTATATATTCAGCTCCGCTAGCAGAGGCTTACAGGCTGGAACTGGATTTTTCCCAGCGATTTGAATCCTGGCCTGCAGTTACCCCAGACGAAATTGGTACTCTCATCCAGGGGTTAAAAGCTGGGAAGGCCCCTGGTTCTGATGGAATTACAACAGATCTGATCAGGAATTTTCCAGAATAGTGGGCGACCATACTGGCTCCGCTTTTTACAACAATCAACGAGACTGGGTCTATTCCCAGTTCCTGGTTGAGGAGCACGTTGGTCCCAAGTTTTAAAAAGGGGGACCCTCGACTGCCTGCGAACTACCGCCCAATTAGCCTGCTCAGCACGATAGGCAAACTTCACACTCGGTTTCTTCTGGAGAAACTTCAAGCATAGATTGCTGATACTAAGCAAATCGGGCCAGAGCAGGCTGGTTTTTGTGCAGGGAAGGCTACAACAGACCACATTTTGCTACTATCAGCATTGATTCAGAAATATACATCTCATAACGGCAAACTATACTTAGGGTTTATGGACCTAGAGAAGGCGTTCGACTCTATCAATAGGGAAAGGCTACTATGACTGAAGTTTAGGAGAGCATCTATAGAGCCAAGATACTGTATTTGATAATCCAGTCACATCAAGAGAACTCACTCCAGACTAGGAAGGATAGGCATGGATCCCTCTCAGCACCTGTCCAGGTGAAAAGAGGTGTCAGGCAGGGCTGCCTGCTGACCCTGGTGCTATTTAATATTTATTTAAATGACCTTGCCCTATTTATGAATACGCGGGAAACTCATGCTCCCATGGTGGCTCAAAAAGGCCTCCCGATCCTGCTTTATGCCAATCATGCTGTCTTGTTGTCACGAACTGCTAAAGTGTTTGAGAGACAGCTGACCTTATTCAGTGACTATTGTGAAAAAGAACTTCTGACTATAAACTACTCTAAATGCAGGATCCTGGTAGCAGGTTGTAGGAAAATGAGGGGTCCTAGAGCCTGGTCTATTAAAGGGAACCCTATTGATCAAGTCTAGAGCTTTAGGTACCTGGGGGTCACCTTCTCTGCAGATGTTTCCTGGAAGCCCCACGTGGAGCAGGTGAAAGGCCAGTGTAGGAGGTCCTCTAACGCCATTCTCAAGTTCTACTTTGGTCAGGGAGGTCGAATGGTGGTCCCAGCATTAACTATGTTCAAAGCAAAAGTACTCTCGCAGGCCCTGTATGCGGCTCCGGCTTGGTGCCCGGACTACAGGGATAAGCTGGAGAGTATTCAGAATGGGTTCCTGGCATCGATTTTGGGTATTCCCAGGGGTTCTCCCCAGGTGATCTCGAGATTTTAAATAAGAATGGTATCAGTGGGAACCCTGGCGACTCGGCATGTGATTAACTTCTGGCTAAAATTGGTAACAACTCCAGGGGGGAGGCCCTCCCTGTTGAGCTTGGCTCTGGAGTTAGGGCTGCTGGACCCATGGGTGTCTCAAGTCCGGCTGTTGATTCAGCATCTAGGACTCCACCCAGAGGACTGGAGAAGGGTGGGCCAGAATATTTTTAGGAAGTTGCTGTTCCAAAGGCTTCAGGACCAAGTGGGGCAATCAGAGCAAGCCTTGCTGGCCTCCCAGAAGGTGGACCCCGGGATAGAAACGTATAGTTTTCTCCTCCTGGATTCTTATTACCTTTTTGCTTGGTGGGAATCTACTAGACGTGTGGCATTCACCAGACTGAGATGCAACGTGTTTCCCTCAGCTCTGGTGGAAGGAAGATATAAGGACATCCCATATAACCAGAGATTTTGTGAGCTTTGTAAGCTAGGTGAGGTTGATTCAGTGGCCCACATTCTTTTGTACTGTCCCACACTAGCGGGGCCACGGCTCAAGTATCTTAAGGGTCTTCTTTTTGACTTGCTCCCGAGCCCAAATGCCAGGGTATTAAGGACGGAGGCTGCTTTGCCCAGGGGACTCTTTAACCACCCGAGCGGTGGCAGATTTTGCCTGCGCTGCCTTGATTATTAGGGAGGCTAAAAGGTACGTCGGGCCTTTTAGAGCTAAAGGTATGGGAGTTTATTGTCTACTGACCCCTGACTTCAGATTGCTGGCCCCTTGGAATTGGGGCCCTGAAGTATTATGGCCCCGCGTTTTGACCATGTGCCTTTCCAGGAGGGGATGGGGGGATTTGTCGTTCAAATCTGTGGCATGACTCTGATTGGTTTAATTTATTGTATATGATTTTATTGGCCTGTTTGACTGAAATAAGAAGCCGTCGGTTTCTGTGGCTTCCTTTTGTATGATATGATATTGTAATAGCCATTTGGCTTCACAATAAACATTATTAATTATTATTATTATTTAGTCAAGGTGTTTGGTTGCATATGGCTACATTTCCCATAACAGTACACCTAACTTTTAACAGGCCAAAAATGCTAAACTGCTGAGAAACTAATGGAAGGGGAAAGGTTCATCTGGCAGCCTCTGCTAGCAAAAGACCAAGAGTGCAATCCTCACCCATTAAAGTCTATAGGAGTTGAGTTACTGGCATAAATGAACACAGAATTACACCCAAGGACTATAGGCAAAGCTTGAATCTCCATGCCTGGGAGAGAGAGAGCTCAGGGGAAGTTAGGAATCAGCTAAATCTGTAACAGCTTTGCACAAGCTCTCTAGTAAGTATGTGTATGTACTCAACGTGTAATCACTTTTGTAATCCATACATCAGGGTCTGGAAGGCACCCAAACCACCACTATACCAGCCTGTAGCAACACTTACGGGGCAAGAAAGAAAAGTGAGGCTGCGACACCAATGTCTGCATTAATCATGATTGCATGATATGCACTCTATCGCTGCAGGGCAGTGGTTCCCCTTTGTCCTCCCTCTTCACCTTCCCTTTTAAATGGTTTTATTTTATATTCTTTTATCATTTCATTATGGGAAGCTCTCCAAGCACCATTTGGTGGGAGGTACTATCAAAAATAGAATTATTATTATGAACTGTGCATTTTTATATCTAACTTGTCTAGATTTCTTTCAATTTAACCCTTAATTCTGAGCTTCCTAGGTTTGTAATGATTGGTTTTGAGGTATCCCTATTAATCTTAAATATTATTTTTATTTATTTCAATTTTTACCTCACCCTTCCCGTACATCATATAAACCCATGTAAAAACAGCTTTAAAAAATCCCTTAACCCTCCCAATCTTTTTCCTAACCCCCCCATCCAACCCTACCCAGCCCTATCCCTGCCGGATAAACATCTGGCCAAACAAAAAGGTCTTTCATCCTTTCCAGAAGATGAGCCAGTTCAGGCTTAGACTGAACTTGTCTCTCCCTGTGTTCCCTCTCCTTGTCCCGCACCTCAGAGTCTTTTAGATTGTAAGCCATAGGCAGTGACCGCGTCCATCTCATTGTTCTGTAAAGCGCCAGGTACACAGCTGGCACTATACAAGTGCTAATAATAATAATACAAACCTGTTTAGACTGTAATCCCTCAACATTAATAGCCACACAGAATTTTACCAAACATGTCCAAAATTTCTCTAGTTATGGACTTGAGCATGAATGGAAAATTTCCCCATAAGGTTTGAAAGCTCCTAGAAAAACAACAACTGGAGAGATGGAATATGCCCCCTCATCTGTATCTATGTTGCTGTGACCATAATACATGCCAAATGTGTCAAAAAATCAATCCAGAAATCCACTCGCTTTCTTGCAGTTAGTCAGCTAGCATGCTGCCATTTATTACTGTATTTCTGTCCAAGACTATTTTAGGAGGGTACTTTGTTTATATTTGTTGTTTGACATTTACATCTACCAATACTTACCATCATCAAAAACTGCTCCTATAAAAAAAGATAACTCAGAGCTATGCTCTGCCTCACATGGATACACTGCTCTTGCTTTTCTGTTGACAATGCTGAAAATTGAACAAATGAAACAACACTCAGGAATGGTTTAAAACATTCTGTCAGCTTGCAGCTTAATGTACGCCCATCTTTAAACCTTAAGCACACAGAACGGCATATGTACAATTCTGTGTGTCTAGCTTACACACACAAATACCATAACTTCAATTCCATGGCTGGCCATACTTATTGATGATTTTGTGCAAGCAATTGTAGCTAGACACACATTGCTTTGCAAAACAGCTCGACAGGAAAAACTAGCAATGAAAATCAACACTCGGCTGGGATTCATATCTGAAATAACAATCCGATTCAAAAATGAGTTTGTTTCAGGTATTTCATTTAGGCTCTTCTTCATGCACTTCTGCCTCTGTGCTGTTGTGCACACTTTTTTACCATCCAAAATTATAAAAGATCTTCTGTGCTAAATCTACGAAAGTATATATAATATTCTAAGCAGGGCTTCTTTAGAAATGCATGTAACAGAATCAATAATGACTTGTCAATGCTAATTTGGCCAAGATGAATTTCCATTAATTAGAGATCTTAAAACCAGCAATGTGTGAGTGCTTGATGCTGCATTGTTTTGACAAAGCAATAGTATAAATTCTTCATTTACTCATCATCAGTAACTGTAGATAAAATGCTGGGAAGACCAGCCCTGTCAAAAGGAACTTACAATCAAGTAGACAAATTATTGCACTGGCACATTATGAAAAAGGTGACCAGAAACAGAATGGTCACAAAACTGTGGAGGATTTGCAAGTAGGTCTGGCTGTTGTAGTTTGGAAAGCATCACAAACAATTCTTTGTTTGATGAGAACAGACTTCACAGAAGTGGTATGTTCTAACAGGGAAAGGGGAAGGCAGTGGAATTCTGATGCACAAGGAAGAAAAGCATTTCCAGATACAGGGCTCAGCCTAGAAAAATGCAGGAAGACAGAGTGGGAAAACAGAACAAAAACAGGTGAAAAAAATGAAAGGAACTATCTAGGCAGGGGAGTGTTGTGTGGCTCCTTGAAGGCTTGGATTTGCTGTAAAAGGCACGGGAAAGATGTATCACCTATATTTTGATAGACTTTCTGTAACCTAGTAAATTACTGAGAAACTTAGCAACGAAGATTCACCACAAACACCTACCAAGGGTCTGCCTGAGACAGTCTGCACTGTTAATATTATTGACCAAGCAGCTACTCCACAACTTTGGAGACCATGAGGAACACGGTGCTTAAAAATGGCAGCATGCCTGGATTTGAGGAGGTTTCAGTAGCTCAGGAAGGACTAGGCTTGTTTTCCCTCTAGGATAAAGATGACATACAAAAAAAGGTAGACAAGAAAACAGCAGAAGCCTAAAGAGTATTACATCATACCTTTCAGTTGGTCCGTCACTCCCTGCAGCAGAGGAAGGGAAGGGGAAAGATGACAGTGATGGAGTTAACGTTGCTGAGGTAGGTGTTGTGCCTGACTGCGTATTCATCCACAAGACCATCGATGAGTGACTCTGGGTGGGACTGAATGAAGAAATTTTCAGGGCAGAATTAATAGGTTGCATGTAATTCTCTGACGTCAGTAATATTCAACATTAACTTTTGTGACTAGGACAACTAGTTAGCTTTTAAGATGCAACATTTCTAAGCTTATTGAACTTATTTTCCAGCCATAAACATCTTATTGTGCTTTTCCTGTCTTCAAAGTGTAGCCTTCCCATATGGCTTAATGTGTATGAGAGAATTTGTATCTTAACGTTAATTTTTAAAAATTTCTTTTAAATAAATGTTAAAAAGAAAATGACATTGCAAATAAAAGATACCTTTGCTGTGCAACATCAAGAAAGTACCTTTTGCATGCATTATGTCCCAAGTACAAAGATTTCCATTGACGACATACTTAATAAAAAGGTGAAGCTTCCCTGTTCTTTGGATCTGTATCTAGCAGGCTATCATTTGAGCTGCCACAACACCTTTGTACGTTTTGATGACAATTTAAAAGCCTTTTCAGCACCGCACTATGGCATATGTGACTGGAGACTCTCAAAAGACACTACAATGGAGGAATCATCATGCTCAAGAACAGCATGAGCCCTCGTGGTCTTTCCTAGTGATTGTGGTGATGCTAAAAGAACAAAGGCTTCTCTGACGGAGTATTTGCAAGGCTGAGATTCAAAGGTTACAGAGCACAGACAGGCCATGGAGGGGAACGCCAACCCATTTTATCTGGCCCCTTTCCAGTTCCTGCATCTGACCTGCAGATCCAGACCCTACACTCAAAATACTGAAAGAAGGTAAAAACAGATGTTCTGCTGGCATGGTGGCTCTCTGGCCTGCGGCGGGGAACAACAGCTACCACTCTCTGGGGTGGCAGACAGACTTAACTAACATACCTGCGATCTGGGCAGCCAGCGAGCCACCCCCAGCACCCCACCCCCGCAATGATGGGCAGCGATCGGCCGTCACCTTACAGCAGGGATGGCAGGGAAAACAGAAGTGTTGGCCTGCATTTGCCCACCTGGGTGGCCCTTAGCCTGGAATAAGCACCTGGGATCTTCCAGGAGACACATTCCAGGCTAGCCGCCCGGGGCACTAGCAGACCAACGTCTGGCAGCCAGGGAACAGATGTGCAGCTGAATCCCAGGTGGGCCATAGCTGGCCCGTGTCACATCTGTTTTTATCCCGAGTAAGCTCAGGAGAAGGGAGCATTAAGAAAGGGGCTGTCTCAGCAGAGTGGTAGGGTTCCAAGCATGTTCTCTTGTGGTCATGCTGCCCCTTGCAGCAGCTTATTATGGGTGGGAAGGGAAGAGCCTCAGTTTGCAGACTGTAAATCCAATCCTTCTTTTTCTCACTCTCTTCCCTCTTTTCCTATGCAGCTTGGATAGCTACAGGATCCATGTCACAGATCCATGATCTGACCCGCCCCTTTCCTGAGTGCACACCTCAAGCCCCCAGCCCCCTGACTCCTATTGGGCCATCAGAGCTTGTACTAATTTTCAGAGTGGTCTGTGGGACAGAATAGGTTCCCCACTAGAGGAACAGACCAACCATTCAACATGTTCTGAGGATGGAAATTTAGATAAAGAATGCCCGATATCCCATGAAGTCCACAAGGGACTTTAAGAACACATGAAGGGCCATACTGAGTCAGACTAATGGTCCATCTAGCCCAGCATCCTGTCTATAACCGTGACCAACTTCAGTTACTCCAGACAGGAGAGGCATGGTGGCTCTCTGGCCTGTGGCGGGGAACTCTCCTGTCTGGAGTAACTGAAGTTGGTCACGGTTATAGACAGGATGCTGGGCTAGATGGACCATTAGTCTGACTCAGTATGGCCCTTCATGTGTTCTTAAAGTCCCTTGTGGACTTCATGGGATATCGGGCATTCTTTATCTAAATTTCCATCCTCAGAACATGTTGAATGGTTGGTCTGTTCCTCTAGTGGGGAACCTATTCTGTCCCACAGACCACTCTGAAAATTAGTACAAGCTCTGATGGCCCAATAGGAGACAGGGGGCTGGGGACTTGAGGTGTGCACTCAGGAAAGGGGAGGGCCAGATCATGGATCTGTGACATAGATCCTGTAACTATAGGGCAGATTAGAGGCCTCTACTTTCTACTATTCACTTCCAGCCCCCACAACAATCAGAGGTCTCATTTCCAAGCAAGTTGATTAACCATTTAATGGACCTATCCTTGGAGAACTTCACCAATCTTTTTTTTTTTTGTACAAAGTTATATTGGTTTTCACAACATCCTCTGGCAATGAGTTCCATGGGTTAATTGTATGATGAGTGCAAAAAGACTTCCTTTATTTGCTTTAAATCTTCTGCCAATTAATTTCATTAGATGTCATCCTCTCTCCCAGTTCCATTATTTTGAGAAAGGGTAAATAACAGCTCCCTAGTTACTTGCTCTGCACCAGTCACGATTTTGTAAACTTCTTCTATATCACCACCTCTCCTTTCCAAGCAAAGAACCCCGAGGTGGGCTGCTGGAAACTGCTTCCCCCAGTCACTGCTATGGCAGTCCCCCTCCCCTGCCCCCCTAAGCAATCCCTGCCCAATACCCTGGCTCCAGTGCTCAGACTGTCCTTGTCTTCTCCTCCCACTCTCATATATGGCCCAGTGACATTCTCTCCCTGGCCGAGGCATGGGCTTCTGTCACAGAGCTGGTGGCTCTCAGTGACATCAGCAGCTCCCTCTCGCTGAAGTTCCTCTTCCCCAGTGTTACATTGGAGCTGGTAGGGAAAGCGAAGTCCAAGCAGTAGTGCCGCTGCTGTGTACTACGCTCCCATGAACCCATCCCACTAGAATGCAGGCTGCCTTGTTCTGCTCCAGCTGCAGACCCTGAACAGTCTTCAAGGCCAGTCCCATGGCTGCCCTTGCAATAGTTTTTTTCTCATGGTTTTGAAGGCATGTATGATGATGGCCAGGTTCAGATCTGAAAGAACAGGTCCCTACCTTCTCAACAAGTGGAGCAGGGGAAAAGTACTCCTGGTCACTGCTGTGACTTGATGTTCCAGACACAGCAAGGGATCTACAAGCCCCCTAATGCTATCAACTTGAGTAACCAGAGGAGGCCATAAAAAAAGAACACCCCCATACTCTCAGAGGGGGTGTTGTGCCCACCTTCCCTGAACAGGGTGCTGGGCAGGGGACTGGCAAAGGCTCCTTTGCCCCTCCCCTGCGGCTCATGAAGTACGGCACCATGGCCCAACTGGGGAGGGGGGGGGAGGAGATGCACCTGGTGGGTGGAAACCTGACCAGATATATACCTGGATCAGCCAGGTACCTCTTCCTCTCTCCCCAACTTCAAGGCCACACACCGGGACTTTTGAAGTTTTCTTCTGAAACTCACCTGGACTGCCTCGTGGATCTCTGTGGTGAGTGTCCCTCAGAGCCCTTGGGGGGGCGGGGAGGGAGAGCCCACAGTGAGCGCAGCTGTGCTGACCCCAGGCTTAATCCAGGTTTAACCCCAGGTTTAATCCATTTAATCCAGCCTTTACCCCAGGCTTAATCCATTTAAAGCCCTGTGAAAGGGGGGAAGCTCACACTGGAGCGCCGCCACCTGGGGTCACCTAGCAGCTATCACCTTTTTCTGCAAGGCACATGAGGTGGCCAACCCGTGCACAAGTTAAAGGCTCCGCAGGGCTGTCAAGGGGTGGGCTAAGGAACGGGGGCTTAGAAAGGATACCCGCCAACCAACATCCGCTAATACACTGGCTCATTTGGTGACTGCGCTGCCTCAGATCTGTTCATCTCCCTATGAGGTGTTGCTTTTCCGGGCGTTTTTTTCAACAGCATTTTTTGCAGCTTTAAGGATCAGTGAGCTGATACCTTCGTCCCAGGGTGATCGGGCGGGCACTGCCCTGGAGTTACGGGACATAGCCCGAAGGCCTGACTATCGCCATCATGATTTGGTGATCTAGGACCGATCACAAGGGATGGGGTCAGATATTAACGTTGCACTGATCTCCAGTCGGGGTGGTGTGCCAGCAATGGATGCTTATTTGGATGTTCGCCCGCACCTACAGGGCCCTCTCTTCATTCATTTGGCCAGGACATTTTTGACAAAATTTCAATTTTGGACAATTTTTAGAAAAAGTTTAGCGATGCTGGGTCTTCAGCCATCCATCTACGGGTCGCACTCTTTCCGAATCGGGGGTGCATCCACGGTAGCCAAGGTGGGACTACCTGCCTCTCAAATTAAGGCTACAGGTAGATGGAGATCAGGCGCTTATCACACTTATGTACGGCCGTTCAGCCCTTTGCAGTGGGCTTTGACCTGTCTGTAACAATATTATGTTTTGTCCCCTGCAGGCGTGGGATGGCTACTCACCATCTGGATATGTGGGCACAGCATTGTGCATTGGGCCGAACGCCATGCTGCTAATTCAGACTTTGGTACCCAGCTGGGTTGTGGACTGCGTGCCCGCCTTTATTGGTTTGGGCGCTGTGGTATGCGATGGGAACACAGAATGTCTTCACTGTTCTGCAGGGCAGCACGCTTTGGGCCGCCTGACATCCTGTTTATCCACTTTGGCGAAAATGACCTCGGCCTGCGCAGTGGGAGCTCACTGGCGAGATGAAGAACATCATCTCCAAATTGGTAGCCACTTGGCCACAGTCCTCCATATGGTGGTCGGATTTACCAGTTCTGGCGGTATACCACCACCCCAGGCAAAATAGAGCGTGCCAAGTGAAAAATCAACAGGGCTATGTGGGCATTTTTAGAGCACTTGGGAGGCTGGGTGGTACACCATGAGTGGATTGTGTGACGGGATGCAGGCCTTTTTCTAAGGGATGGCATACATTTGTCTGGAGAAGTAAACGTTCTCTGGTTGGCAGACTTGAGGGCTGTCTTTCATATGCATTTCAGTATACCTGTGTGGGGGGAAAAGGTTGAGTGACATTTTCCACCCCCCTTTTCATGGCGGTTAGAAGGGTAGGAACCATGCTGTGGTAAGGCTCCCTAAGAGCTAAGGGAATGCGCTTGCACCCTATCACCACTTGGGGAGCGAGGGAAGGGTCTTAAGGGCGGGGGCCCCAGCCCAGGCTCGAGATGGCTGGTAGGGGGCTTCAACCCACCCTGACCCAAGGGGAGGGTGAAAAAGGTGCCTTTATTATCTCCCCAGGTCACAAGGCCGGCCAACCATCATCGCTTCAGTGTTGTCTGGATTCAGCTTCAGTCAGCTCACCCACATCCAGTCCCCAACAGTAGTCAGGCACTGGGTAAGTACTGAGACTGTAGGACCCATATCAGATGGAAAAAAGGGCTAGAGCTGTCAACATATTGCTAGGACCATATGCCATATCTACACATGATCTCATCCAGTGGCCTCAGATACACATTGAACAAAAGCAGAGACAAGATGGACCCTCCTGGGATCCCATAGGGGAGGTTCTAGGAGAATGATAAGCAATTTCTCATCACTATACGTTTGATCGTTCCACCACCAGCAGTGAGCACATGATAGCAGAATAAAATTCTAAGACACAGAGAGGTACATAAGTACATTTGCTATCACAATGCAACTTGAAGTTTAAATCAAATGAAGCAAAGTACTTTTCTCATAGCATTGCTGTTTAAGCACAGACAAAGTGCTTGGTTTCGTATGGACTGCAAGTCACAACATCTACCAAAAAGGTTTTCAGCTTAAGAACAAGGTTAAGTGATGAGCATGCACAAAAAGGTAAGAATAACTAATAATCAGAGTATTAAAAATACATAAGTACCCTTTCGGATAAGGAAACCGACATTCAGGCATTATGAATGGAAAAACAACCAACCAACAACAAAACATGTTTTCAAGTACAAGTTACCACCAAACACTGTGGTGAGTCACCTCAGAGCACAGCGTTGTCCAACGCTATTTTTTACAGTAAAGGCTACTCAACTGATTTAAATCAGTACTGAATAAGTGGAGCTATTCTAGTGGACACTGGCTTACATTTTGGTTGTTACTAGTATTTTGGAAGGCTGTACAAATCTATATCTAACTTAACCCAAAGGATTTACATCCTACTAAATTGAACTTGGTATTTATTTAAACTTATATCCCACCCTTTTAAAGAGCTTAAGATTTATATACCTTAAAACAGGTGTGGGGACACTCTTCCCTCCCAGGGGCCACTTTGAAAATGAGTACAAGCTCTGAGAGCCACAAAAAGGTAGGGGCTGGGAGTGCTTAAGACGTGTACTCCAGAAGAGGAGGGTTCCGATTATGGATCTGTGCCAGGGATCTGTCCCTTTTCCTTGGGTCTATGTTCTCATCTCTGTTCCCTTAGCATGAATTCAGTCTTTCAAGTGTTTGAGGGCAGGAAATGGATCCAGGAACTGGAAAAGGGCCAAATAAGAACTAGCTATGGGCCGCATTTGGCCCTCGGGCCTGATGTTCCTCAACCCTGCCTTAAAACAGGTTCCAGACTCTTATTTCTGAAATCTACATAAACAGTGGGAGAAAAAATAGGACATGAATGGGAGAAATATACAGACTTTTAAATAATAATAAAAAATTATTCAGAAAACAATCATATCCTTTAAAAAAAAAACATACGCTTCAAAATATAAAAAGATTTTTTGTTCCAAGTAAGGAACGGAGATTATATTCTAGGCATAGCCATAACCTAGCACTCAGCCTGCTTTAAACCACTTGCCAATGGTTCAAACGCATTCGCTAACCAAAAGGGAGTTCCCCATGGAATTTCAGATCAGTTCTGGCATCCCTGGCTCTTTACCAGAGTACTTAAAAGATTTGTTCATGCATAATGTGGTGTGTTGGGGGATAGGAGTTAAACATTGATCTTTCTAGTGTCTACTAAGTAAACCTCATCCAAGATGGTCATTCACAAGTATGATAAACAGAAAAGGAGGCTGGTATTTGAGTTGGCAGGGAGTTGTGAAGAGGCAGTGTAGGGGAAGGAATGTAATGTTCAGGCTAATGGTGTTAATATTGCAATAAATAATGAGTGTAGGAGTAAATAAAATAGACTGAACCTCACCTCACTGTATGGTATAAAATAATACCATCTAGAAATAGTGTAGCTCCAGCTTTTCCAGTGAAGAAAAGACTCCTTAGAACTGCAGGCACCTCTAAGCTCCGTGTTCCTCCCTCCCCCACTTTTTGATGTATTCACTTAATACGATTCAGCTGTAGAGAAAGCACTGCAGTACTTTCCCTGAATCTCCTGTCAGTTTCAGCTTGTGGTTACAGATCAGGAACTCATGTCTATCATGCGGCAAAGGAATAGCCAATTTAGGAAATAACATTGTGAAACATTCATTAATTGGAACCAGAATAAAAGGTTAAAGAGCTTTACATATGAAACACCTACCTGACTATTTTAGGTTTTTTTTTAAAAAAAAACACAAAAAAACCAACCTTTTACTAGATTTATGTGTTTCAAAAGCAGCTGTTTTGATATTCTTTCTTGAACAGAATATTTAGCTGAATAAGAAAAAAATAAAATTCTCTCAGTGAAGTGTTACAAGTCACACACTAACATTTCTTCTAGGATTCCAGTGCTAGGAAAGTTAACTCAAGAAAAGCCTTGCTTACCAAGATAATAATAAATGAAAAAGAACAGCAGATTTCTCTTACTGTACAATATCTTTCAAATTTAAGAAAATATGTTGAAGAAATCTACTCTGAAATGAAACTGAAATGAAGGCAATACATTTCCTATGGGAAAGAAAAAGTCTGACATAATCATCTCTCTTTAAGAAGCAATGTTATTGTGAATCAGGGGGTGGGGGGAGCCTTACTGGAATTAAGGTAGAGATTTTGTTCCGATATTCAGGGAAAAAACCAAACTCCTGAAAACAAGATTTTATTGGATGTTTATCAGGTTGGTTCCTAAGGTAACACAGCTAAAGAGTAGGCTCTCTTATCTTTGAGAGTGAGTGAGCCAGAGAGACAGAGAGTGCGCCTGTGAAAAGAATCTACACTAACTCTTTAAAAAATAGGTTTGTTTCACAGAAAGGTTTTGTACTCCGTGGCTGTCATATCGTACTGTGTGATAGACATGAAACTCAGTGAAAGTTGTTTTAAAAATGGTTTATTATGATACGGTTATATAAATATATCCAAATGCATTGGCTATTTTTGATTCACTATGCGATCCAATACTCTCCAGTAGCAGACAGCACACTCCATGCATATTAAAACTTCTTTGGTGTATGAAATCTCAAACACTTGTGTGTGGGTGGGACCGGGAAGATGATGCAGTTCCTATAGTCCAGTTAGAATTCTGTGACTGTTGTAGTTTGAGCTATAGTAGGGGGACAGTATTCCAATGGCAGTAACTACCTGCTTTGTGTAAGGAAAGAGCACCGCTTGGAAGAGAAAAAGTCAGAGACTCAGAACACATACAATAGACAAAGCATACACAAAAATGTTTCGTCCGTACAGAAGGCATCAGCCAACATTGCTACAGAGGTTACTTTAAATCTAGACGTCTCAGTGAAGCAGCTAACATATTAGTGCAATGATCTTTCATGCAAGTCTGGTAAATCTGAAGCATATGTCTATAGCAGCTGTCCTAGTCTAAGGCATTTTTAAATGATAATTTTGTTAGAACAAAATTAAGTGCATGCATCTACTGGCTAAAGATGTAGATCATGTTTCCTAGATTGAAAGGAACAGTTTTATAAGAAATGGACCACAACACATGGTGCATTGTAATGCTTCCATTCCCCATTCCAGCATATATACAATTTAGCCTATACACCATGACATAGTAATTCTACTGCAGTGTATCTACTTATCTAACCCACTTTTGAAGACAGCTTGGGAAATGGCCAGCTCTATTTCCTGTACAAACCACATGACTAAAGAGCTCTCAGTTGGATCATGTCTATCTTAATAGAGTTGCAACAGTGCTGGTTAGATTACTCTCTTCCATGCCAAAGTACTGCATAAAAGCTAGTGCTATAGATTCTCTCCCTCTCCCTCTAGCTATATATATATATATATGAGAGAGAGAGAGAGATTGGACCATGTCTATCTTGTGTTTTTTTTGTAAAGCGCCAGGTACATCACTGGTGCTATATAAATGCTTATAATAATAATATTATTCTCTCTCTCTCTCTCTCTCCTACAACTGCAGCCAGAGAGTGGTTGGTTGGCATTGATGAAAAAATAACAGGCTACAAAATGAGTATACATGCCAGATATCTTTGGAATATGTTTTTAAACCATTTAAATTGTTTTAGACAAAGACACCCCAAGATATCAGACATTCATATACTTGTAATATCAAAAGGTTGCAAGTTCCCACATGAAAGTTACCACCTGTACAAAAATTATGAGTTCACATTATTGCAGAAAAAAATCACTTCTCTTTTCCAGAGATTAGTTGGCTGACTGTAGGCACAACAAGGGTGATGGGAATTCATTTGTTAGTCAGACAAATATGAGTAATTATCTGAGATTTCAGTTGTTCTGGATATTGCTATTTTCTTTCCCCCTGCTTTCTGACAGTTCTTTTGACACTGATTTTTCTCAGATTTCCTGATGTTTGGCTACTTATCGCTAGCCTGGTCACTAACTAGTCACGGTGAGGATTGAGTCAAGGGAGAGTTGTGTTACTAGCCTGGAGCTGAATGGGATGCTGCCCTGAAAGTGACTTGCCCCAATTTGGTATGATTTGCCAGAGACTAAGGGGCGGAACTGACCTGTGGGAACGTAGCTGATTGATCCCGTCCACTGCCACCTGGAGCGGAACCCGTTCTCTGGCGATTGGGGTGTGGAGCACCGCGGATTGAACTCTGGACCCATAGGGGGTTGAAAAGCAGGTCAGCAGCCCGCGCCCACGCGGTGCACGCCTAAGGGCTGCACCCTTGTGCACACGGCCTTAGGCGTTGGCCAGGCTGAGGGCAGTGGTTCATGCCAGTTGATGTTGAGACGCCTATTTTAAGGGCTAGTTTTACCTGGATTGCTGTGTCCGGAGTTCTGGCCAAGGGTGATTATAATGAAGCAGAAGAGGGGCAGAAAGTCTAATTGTCCTCTGCCTGGGGCCGAACAACCTCGACTAAAGCAAGTTGGAATTATGGATTATACAAAACGTATGGCATGTGCCATGAGTGAAATTTCGCTGCCTGTGTTTAATAGATATGATATTTTGGGAGATGAGTCAGAGGGGGATGGTATTGGAGGGTGGCCCTCTGTAGGGGCTTTAGCACCTGACCATGTTTTGGCAGCTCCACCATTAAAGGGGCCTTTAGGGGCTTCTGGTCACAATTATGAGAAGTTGAAAGCTTCTATGGATAATTTTAAGGGCTGTTGTGATCAAATTTTAGAGATACTCTCCTTGTTTCACGTTAATATCAATAAATGGGGCGAGGCTTTGGGATCTGTTAAGCAACAGATGCAGAGAGCAATGTCTTTTTACATAAGGAAAGTGTCTCTTTACATAAGGAAGAGCAAGCTGTGAGTCACTCCCCCTGGCAGAAAGGGTCGGAGGGTCTGTCTGGATCACAGTATAATATCATTGAAGCAGGAAGGGTTCCTGCTGCACGAACTAGGTTGCTAGCAGGGGAGAGGCGCCTAGTGCACCGGAGGATGACGATTGAGAACACAGCAATTCGGTTAAATGTTTGGCCTCTATGGAATGGAGTTACCCCAAATTGGGACTCTAAGGATATGGCAGCTCACCATCTCTCTTTTCTCACGGGTGATAAGATCTTGCCAGATGAAATTGAGACGATTGTGCTTTTGAAACGGATAACTGAACCTATGAGTCTTAAGATCTACTTCTGGGAGCAGGACTGGGTGCTGAAGTTGTTTAGGTTAAGGCATTCTTCGAAGCAATGTGGTATATCCATTGATAGGGCCTTCTTTTATGCCCAGTCCACAGACTTGCGATCGGGTAGCCCAAGGCAGGGATCTGGACTATCTCGCGATAAGGTTAGCCCTGCAACTTTGGACATAGAAGATGTTTGTGGTTCAGAGCAGGACAATGATGATGCTACTGGTTCCCAGGGGGAAATCACAGGTAGTCACACTAGCAACTTAAGAGATTTTGATGCTAGTGTAAGGGATTCCTGTGCCCTCCAATTGTACTCGCAGGTATCTTGTAATTTAAATTCAGTTCAGCCATGTACACTTTCTCCCAAAAGAAGTCTTAACCTGAAGATTTTTGAAACTTGTCTCAATACAGTCAATTCGGAATTAGATGAGGAAAAAATTAGTACATTTGATGAGCTGTCCCCCTTAGACCAGGATTTGTTCCTGGGGAGACTGCTATCATTGCAGGACAAGTTGATGACTAGGGAGATTTGGTGGGTGCCAGGGATGGCAGTATAATCAGATTGCCAGAATTTGAAGCAGCTCACAGAAATAAGGGCCCTTGCCCCCAACGAATTGGGATCCCCTGATCATGCAGGGGATGGTGGGAGGCTAGGTTTGGCAAAGGTTGCGGTCAATGCTGACCCCGTTGTAAGGAGGTTAGCAATATCTGCAGGGAACCTCTGCAAGATTGTACAGAAGTGTCATCCCAGCAGGTTGAGGGAGACCATCAAATGGGGCAGACTGCCGCCCGTGAGGGCGAAGGGGGGGTACGATCCAATCATCAGGAGAAGTTTAGCCTATTGTGTTCTGATGATACTTGGTCCCGCAGTTGTAGACGAGACACGTCCCAGTTATCCCATCTACAAGTTATCCCTAATGCAAACCAAGGACCATTTATTCCAGGTGGAGGCAGACGCTCTGTCCCAGGGAATAAGCATAAGGATTGTGACTGACTAGGGGACTCTCATTTAGGTGTTCTACAGGGGCAGAATTTTAGATTTATGTCATGGAACATAGCAGGATGGTCCTGGCTCCTGAACCATGAGGTTCAGGTTCTGTTGAGACCTTTTGACATTATTTGCATCCAGGAACCATGGATTTTGGACATTTCCTTGCTTTCTTTGTCTGGTTACCAGATTTGGCACTCTCCTGCTGTACAGAATGCAAATTTCGGTCGTCCTTCTGGAGGGCTTTTAACTTTGTTAAAACTTCCGGCCCTTGTGCAGGGTGAAGCATTAGCAAATGCTCCTGTAAATGTTCTTGCTGTATTATTCACCTTAGACCCAAATCATAGGGTAGTGTTGCTCAATATATATATTCCACCTAAGAGCAGCTGTGTGGAGACCTTTGGGAAGCAGTTAGGGGAGTATATAGGGTTACTGGAAAATGACTACCCGAGTTATGCAATTATATTGGGCGGAGATTTTAATGCCAGAATTGGTAATAATCCTGGCAGGCAAGCTAATGTATTAGGTGTTGAGGATCTGGATGATTTTTTCTATCTTCCTTGCTCCTCTAGGGATTCGGAGTTGAACTCCTATGGAGCTCATTTCCTTAAAATCCTATATACAGGTCATTGGAAAATTTTAAATGTTGTTTCACTTCTGATTCAGTTGGGGTGTTTACATTTATTTCTCAAACTAGCAGTAGTATCAATTATTTGTGTGTCCAGGAGCCTTTTCTGAAGTTTTAGTGGAAGGTTTTAGCGACCATCTGCCCATTATGATGTCATATACCTTTTTGGATGAGATAGGGGGAGAGGAAGTGTTGGTTGGCTCACCATTTTCTGATGACTTATGATGTGCCCTACCAGGTTCGGTGGTCTGATAAAGTGAGGAGGAAGGCCTAATGCTTTATTTCAGAGAAGACACCATTGCAATGAAGCAGGCCTTCCTAGACTTACAACAGAACAATCTTAGCATGATATTTCAACTATTTGCTGATTTATTGGGCCATTTTGGGAAGTTTTTGTCCTCTTATAATAATTTTTTATTGACTCCTGACATAGTCAGATTTCCTTCTCCCAAGTGGTTTGATTCTGAGTGCTGGAGGCAGAGGAATTGTCTTAGGAAGCGTGCTAGGACATTTTAACATTGCTGTAGCAAGATAAATGCAGTTCAGCGCGCAACTGAGAAGGCCAAGTATAAAAAACTGATTAAGAGTAAGAAAAAGGCTTTCCAACAGAAAGCTTGGGAGGTGCTGGCCACTGCTGTAAAAAAGTGTGACCATAGTAAATTCTGGGCTTTAGTTAAGGCAGGTTTCCGAACTTCTTATTTGCAGGCGTCGCTAGCTCCAGAGTTGTGGCAGTCTTATTTTACAGGTATTGTTGTGATAAATCAGGATGACTACGGGAATGTCCCGGTATGGCCGTCTGTGGACTTGGAGAAGGTGAGGCTTTTGCTTTTGAAAGTTAAGTTACAAAAAGCATCTGGGATAGATGGTATTCCTGTTGACCTATTTCGTCAGAATATTGACTGGTGGCTCCCAGTACTTGCTACACTATTTGATAGTATTAACAGCAGTGGTTTGATTCCGGCAGGATGGAACATCAGCATTATTGTACCTATTTTTATAAAAAAAGGGATAGGAATTTACCACAGAACTACCGTCCAATAAGTCTGATCAGCATAGTGGCTAAGCTGTACGCTAGATACCTGCTTGTTAAACTTGAAGACTGGGCTAGGGTAGCTGACTATTTCCCAGAGGAATAGGCAGGATTCCGTCTTAGGCACTCCACGATCGACCATTGTTTTACACTCATGCGCTTATTAGAAAAATATGTGAAAATCAGGAACGGCAGACTGATTTTAACTTTCTTAGATTTATGTTCAGCCTTCGATCTAGTAGACAGAAAAATCTTATGGGAGAAACCATATAGAGCAAATATTGATCGGAGGCTGATACAATTGGTACAAGCATTATACAATCAAACTTCTGTTAGAGCCATGACTATCCTTCTTTATGCAGATGACATGGTACTGATGTCTCCCTCTGCTTTGAGGATGACAGAATGCTTACAGCGGTTGGCCAGTTCTGTAAGGAGATGCACTTGTCAATACATTACGGGAAATCTAAGGTACTGGTAGCAGGAAGGCGTCCTAATGGGCATAACTGGACCCTTGATGGGGTCAGATTAGAACAAATAAAGTTTTAACCCTTGGCAGGGTCATGTCGAGGCTGCCAACTTAAAGATGAGGCAGGCAGTCGCAGGGCTTTTGAGATTCTGGAGGCTCCACATGGGGAGGCTTGTTCTACCTGCCTTGAAACTCTTTGATTTAAAAACTAAACCAGCAGTCCTCTGGAGCTGAAGTATGGGGGTTGGTTGCTGGCGGGGCATTTGAGCCTCTCCAAAACCAGTTCCTGAGTACATTCCTTGCGGTCCCTAAATGCACGCCCGCTTGCTTACTTCAAGTTGAAACTGGGATATTGCCGTTGAAAACTAAGATTCTTACAGCTGCTCTGAGCTATTGGTCTAGGTTGGAGGACATGCCGGAAGATAGACTTCCACGCTCCTGCTCTGAGGAAGCCAAGACTTGGTCCTCCTCAAGGTTATGGAGAGGTAGAGTGGTGAGATATCTACATGACTTGGGATTGTCTCAGGACATGTTAGGAACTCTTCCTGCTTATAGCAGAAAGACAACAACTTAGGGACCAAGCTGTCCAGGTGGACCTAGGTGCTATACAGATGCTCAGGAGTGTCCCATTTTATAAAGTTTTTAAGCTTTCCGCGGACTGTGAGCCATATCTGGATTTCTTGGAGGATGCTAAGCTCCGCAGGGCTATGACTTTACTCCGCTTTGACCTGCTGCCGACCAAAGTTCTCACAGGCAGACATGCTGGCATTCCATATAAAAATAGGTTATGTTTGTGCAACCAAGGGCATATTGATGATTTATTGCATTTATTGTTTGTTTGTCCGCTTACTGCACACTTAAGAAGGATCTATCTGGCTCCATGGCTCGTTCAGAGGCCTTATTCTACGCAACAGCTACTTCAATTTTTTGCAACTTATAAATGTTTTGATTTAATTTTTAAGCTTGCTACGATGGCCAGAAATCTCAGTAATCGCTGATTTTGTTTGTGCGATTTTTTCATATCACTAACTGGGTTATGTTTATTTTATGGATACGTTTATTTTATGGATATATATTGTATTATATTGATTGTAATGGTTTTATTTATTTTGGCCATGGCGAATAGCCAGTGCCAATAATAAACTATTTATTTATTATTATTATTATTATTATTATTATAACAACTAGTCACAAACATCCAGTAAGCTCTTCATGGCATGGATTGCCATTTTGTATGGGCTTATACAGCATTTACATAGCTCTGATCTCAGTTGAGGTCTCTGGATGCTATCAGAATGCAAAAAAACAAAAAAAGCCAGAATACTAAGCTCCTAACAAATGGTCGCCTTCCACATGTTTTGACCGGTGTTAAAAGATTTACTCCTTTAGCAAGGCTGGATATTATTCACTTCTTCTATAAAAGGCTTATATATGTTCTGGAAAACAGAACATTTCCCAGGACTACTAGGTACAAGAGCAGTACTGATGCACCACTCTTCAGTCTTTGACTGTGACTGTCATTGCCAGTCTACATTTCTCTTTTCCAGTAATCACTGGATGATCACAAAGAGGGATGAATTTTAGAAAGAATTCTGCACTGAAAACAGAAGTTGACCTGTGTGACCTGTAGCACTAGTTTAATAATAAAATCCTTTACACTTACTAGTGACTTATATTCCAAGGTCTCAAAAGCGCTTTACAAACCCATCCAACTAGAAAGTAAGAAAAACAGTATTATCCCCATTTTATGTACTGAAGTATCATGGGAAATCGATGCCAGGATCAGAAAAAGAAAAACGATCAAAGTACCAAACTTTGGACTTAGTTACAGGACATTAACAAAGTTCCTCTACACCACCACCAGCCCTCCCCCTGCTTCTCTTTTAAAGGGAAAGAGATGATAAGAAATAATGTCATTTGTTGTTTCTTTTTGTTAGTCTTTTAAGAAACAAAAGATGCAAAGTTAGCTACATTGAAGAGTAATATAAAGTGCCTTAAAATGCAGGTTAAAGATACACTGTGGGTATTTTCAGACGATACGCGGGCCGTTGGCCCCGTACCGGCACCACCGGCTTCGTTCCCCGCCGGGGTCACCCCGTAACGGCACAACAGACATGCTGGGGGGATCCCGGCGGGGAAAGTGGGAGGGGCCGGGGCCGCGCGGCGCAACGTGCGGCCGCACGGCCCCGCCCCCTCCACGCACCCTGCCGCCCGCCCTCCGAGAAGATGGGCGGGCGGTGGGGCCAATGCGGCCGCCGTGTCCGGCCGATCGTGCCACGGCCCGGGATCCCTGGCGGGATCCCGGGCCGTGGCACGCGGCCAGACGTTACTTTTCCTTGGCCACGGCCCGGGGTCCGTTTGACCACGCTTCCCGGGACCTTCCCCCGGCTAGCCCGGGAAGCGTGGTTCAAACGAACCCCATGTGGGTATTGACCATGGCCAACATCTGGCGCGCCGCGAACAGACGTACGGGACACGGTGACCACAGGTGGGTATTCACCGTGGTTCACCGTGTTCACGTAACGTCTGAAATCACCCTGTGGGGATAGGAGTCCAGATTTTAAACTGGAATACTGGGATACTAGCCAAACCAAACTTATTACTGCAGAAGAAAATACAGAGAATACAAAATGCAATCATTTCTGTTTTAGCACAAGTAACTGGTCAGACATTACATCTCCCATGCCCTCTAGAGGGAAGGAGGCATGCAACATATTTTAAAGCATCTCTAAACTAAACATACCAAAACAGACATGATGCTAACTCCACTTTAACACCACTTTAACATTTCTTAAGCATGTTGCCAATACAGCCCTGCAACACGCATAAGAAATGTTAAAGCAGTGTTAAAGTGGAGTTAGTATTATGTCTGTTCTCACCCATAGTTTAGTTTGCCTACCTGACTATGTAGAGTGGAACATCATCCAGGGTTCTTTGGAAAAAGCTGGTATAGATCCAATTCTGTTAAATGAGTGCATTTCCTCCTCCCCTCCAGATATGGTTGGAAGCCAATGATCTCTAATTTGGCTTTGCAAACAGTCACTTGCATCCTGATATGCAGTAACAATAACAAGGCCAGCGCTATCAACTCAAATAGTCTGGGGATTTCTCAAAAAAGTCACTGTGTGAAACCTGAGACTAATTTGGAATTTGTCCATTTCAAGCAATGAAGGTTTTTTCATTTTTTCTTCAGTCTAGAAGGAGAAGCTAAATGTTCAAGGTGCTCGTTTTCCAATACCAACTGGAAGAAAAAGATACTGGCAGAATAAAATCCTTCTATGAAGAGCTGTTTGACTCCTTGCAACAAAGACACAGATTTTTATTTTTTTCTAAGTTCAGAAAAATACCATGAAAAGAAATGAGAGTCTTGTAACAGGGACAGGATGGCTGGCAGAGCCTGGTGATTTAAGAGGTTAGCACCTGCCTGAAAGGCTAGTGTAACTGTTACTAAAGGATCACGTACTAGCAGGCACAAAGGAGGAGTAGGTGTGATTCTAAATGGAGGATAGCCGCCTCCCCTCCACACAGCTGTACACAGGCTTAGTGCCAGAGGAACCAGCTGGGCTAGGCATGGTTAGGACAGCCCTACGCCTTAGAAGAGAGCCAGAGAGGGAAGACAGCTGTAGGAGAGGCAGGAGCCAGGGAGGGCTCTGCTTTTGGCTGGTTGCAAGGAGGGACTCTGCCTGGCCTGCAAGGGGCCTATGCCGAGAGGCACCCTGAGAACCTATATGTATGTGGAACTGTGTTTGCGAACTGTTAGTGACAGTTTGTAAGATGCACTGTAAATAAAGGAGACTAAGGAGGATAAGATCCCATGTGGGCCTGGGTCTATGGGGCTGGATACTGACAATACGTACCCCAGGGTCCCTGTTACTGAGTCTCATTCAAAAAAAATGTTGCAATGGTAGCTCCCAGACTCTTTAGTATTGGTGAAGACCTTCCCCCTGTGTAAACTCTGGCGATGGAACCTACATCTTCGAGTTTCCTACTATCCTGCATTGGAATAGTTGCAGCACCACGAACTACTTCCTCCTATTTTTCTTCATTTTCTTATGTTGAATTTTTTGATTATAGTTCCTTCTTTTTATTCCTGTTTTTCCAATCATTCCCCTCTGCTCACCCCTCCCCCAGTACCTACACTCTATTAATGAAAGGACAGTACTGTGACTAGGGTGCCAACCTGCAACTTAGGAGTCGTGGGTCAATTTCTTTCTCTGGGACACGAGCCCTGCGTGATCTTGAATAATCCACTCAGTCTCACAACCTCTGTAAATCCAGAGAAGAGGGACATAAATAGAGTGGAACCCCTTTATAGTGCGAGTCATTACATTAGGATACAACATCGTAGTGACCATGGCTCCGAATAGGTTTTATTGTTGTAATTACAAATTTGTACTGTTTGCCAATTAAATTCAAAGCTAGTGAATTCTACAAGATAAGCTTGGCAGTCCTTTCGATATGCACAGGAAGGTATATTAACCGTTTGTCAAACAATCTCAACCCAAGCGAAAGCCTCCTTAGTCCTTGTGTGTGTAGTATTTCATGTATGGATCAAGCAAGCTCCCCAAACCACTGGTTCCTTGACTAAGCCTGGGCATTATCCCTTAGGCACTGCAGGACTGATGGGGCTTTCTTCCTGCACATATCAGACTCCTGCAGTGGATCTGCCCTGCTTGTCTTGTAGACTGCACCCACTGTGACCAGTCAGTACATACAATAGAACATTTTAGCATCGTTATAATGTGGTTATGGATATAACATGGTCCTCCACGTGGCCCCCAAATACAACTAGAGCTGAAATGACAATTCATGGTGAATGCTGTTTTCATGGAAAACAGCTTATTTTCTGCCTCCCCTTCAATGTGGAAACTTACTGGGTTTTTGACACGTTCATTTGTTCCCATCCAGGAAAGCACTTCAGTAGGTGCTTTTGTTATTGTTTGTTACTTTTGGTATGCCAGCATGTTCACAGGAGGCTGGCACAGTACAGACCAGACACCACAGGTCTCCTTCCTCTCCCCCCATAATTGGGAGAAGCAGATTTGGAGGTGAAGAAGGCATGGGGATCAGGAGCCGGGAAAGTGACTACATTAGGACATGAAAAACACCGACAAGTCACAGGAAGTACTGAAAGATTACGGATGTTGCAAAAAAAATGGTGAAAAATCACCACCAGCCATTGTGAAAGCATGAAACATGTCCAGGACTCAAAAATTCTACCAAACATTCAAGAATGTTCCTGACTTGATGGAATTTCTTGTTGATTCAGGGCCAGCCAATTTCGATTCGGTGCCAGTTATAATTAGTCTCCACTCTATTTCCCTACCATGTAAGTGTGTTGTGAAGACAAACTGTCACTGATGCATGCTATGCTAATATGGGCTCATATAAGCACATAGGATAGATATCCACTCACTGAACAATTGCCACTGCAATCTCTCATTACACACCTGCTGCTTCCAGTAATAGATCTATGCATACTTTCACCCTCTCCAGGTACAACAGAGCACTGACCCCGTTGAAGACTGCAATCTGCAAGGAGGAGCAAACTGCAGCATGCGTTAAGACAAACCCCAAAGGCATTGTCAATGAGAGAATATTTATTTTATTTATCAAAATTTATATCCAACCCTTCCCCGAAGGCTCAGGGCGGTTTGCAAAAGCAAAAAATAATAAAAATACAAAATATAACCTTACCTTCTCCCCCCCCCCCCGCAAAAACAGAACAAAACAACACAACCACACCCAAAAAAGCTCCACAGGAGGAGGCTTTGCAGATGCTAGAAGAGCAGAGAAGAAAGCTTCCTTCTCCTCTTACCTCCTTCTCCTCCTCCGCTGGGTAGCTCTGCTGCTGGCCGATAGGAGGCAGATGACTCATTTCTTTGTGCGCATGCGCGCCAGGAGCTACCCGGTTGCTCAGTCTTGTCATCTGCCTCGGCCGCATAGGACGCGTTCCGCGGGAGCTCTAGGGCTCTGAAGAAGGAAGGAAAGTAGAAAGTTGAGGGCCTCAGCGTTCTGGGCAGGTGAGGGAATAGGAGCAGTTGGAGA
>QEPC01001599.1:1700257-1794207 GCA_003113815.1 Sphenodon punctatus
CTGTCCCCTCTCCTTGTCTCCCCCTCCTTGTCTTTTAGATTGTAAGCCACAGGTAGGGACCGCAGCTGATTGTATGTTCTGTACAGCGCCAGGTTGTTACTGGCGCTTTATAAATGTTTAATAATAATAATAATAATAATGACCTGGTTGCCATGTGGAATGGCATTCTGACCAAGGCCATGGACATGGAGGCACCCAAGTGTCCGCTCCCACCACTGCACCAACACAGGTCCCCATGGTATACGTAGGCCTGAGACAGATGAACCACATCTTGAAGATAGCCAGAAGGGTGGGTAGGCAGAGCATAGGTGGTGCTTGACTTGTGCTGAATCAGATTGATTGCAATATAGATAGTTTTTGAAAGACTATGCTGTGGCTGTGATCGCAGCGAAGAAGGCTTTATTCACCACTATCATAGCATCTGCAAAATTTTGTCTGGGGGAGCTTTTCCAGGTGGTGAGAGGACTGGGTAATCTGCCCTGTCTCCTCCAGGAGTTGGAATCATCTAATGCCCACTGTGATATTTTTATTAACTACTTTGCAGACAAAAATCGCTTGTATTCACCACGACTTTGGTACAACCATATCTATGGCAGAATCAGAATTTGGGGCTGTGGAGGTCCAGACTTGTTCTTTTTATTTGGATCAATTTCAGTTGCTATCATCCACCAATGCAGAGGATGTGCTTGGGGCTGTGTGGGCCACCAATTGAGAATTAGATCCATGTCTGTCCTGGTTGGTGAAAACCAGCTGAGAGATGTTAGGGCCTTTGCTGGCTGAGCTTCTCAAAGCCTCCCTTTGGGAGGGCAGAATGTCAGACTCCCTTAAGCTGATAATTGTCTGACCTTTGCTTAAGAAACTATCTTTTGACACTGACCCCCGTCAGCTATTGGCCTGTCTCTAAACTTCACATTTTAGGGAAGGTTATTGAGCGGTTCGTGGGGTGTCAGCTCCAGGCCCATCTGGATGCTATCAGATTCCTGGACCCCTTTCAGTCTGACTTTTGTCCTGTGCATGGCACAGAGACTGGGCTAGTGGCCTTGGTTGATGATCTACACCTGGAGATCAACAGAGAGAATTCCACCCTGTTGATCATATTCGATCTATTAGTGGCTTTTGACATTGTTGTTAAGGAGGTGTTGTTGACTCAACTCTGGGAGCTGGCGAGGGTGCGTGGGACTACTCTTCAGTACTTTCGCTCTTTCCTGTCGGGGAGATCTCAGTGAGTGATGGACGATTGCTCATTGTCACCTCGTGATCTCCACTGTGGGGTGCCGCAGGGTTCCTCTTGTCCCCCTCTCTTGTTCAAAGTGTATATGAAGCTGCTGTGTGAGATCATTCGGTATCTGCGGGACCGCCTCACACACACCCCTGGCTTCTGGATCGACCTCTGCAGTCTGCCTAGAGCACCTTTCTCGAAGTCCCCGAGCGGCTCAGTGGCCGACTAAGGAGAGGGTGTTCTCGGTGGCAGCACCTAGGCTGTGGAAATCCCTTCCAGTCGAGGCCCAGGTGGCCCCAGATCTCCCCTCCTTTCACCAACCATGTAAAACCTGGTTGTTCTGCCAGGCTTTCAAGTGAGGGAGATGGTAGGGTTGGGGGTTTGACGGTTGTGTGTGTGTGAGGGGGCGGGGGGTGTTCTTTTGTTTATTTTTTAACATCCCCCTTGGTGGATTGTATTATTTTATGGGTTTTTATATATATATATTATATTTATATTGTATTTGTATCTTTTGTATTTGTTAGCCGCCCCGAACTGCGTTGGCAGGAGGGGCGGGGTAAAAATGTGTAAAAAAAATAATAAAAAATTTGGGGGGAGTGAGGTGTCATCAGTATGCTGATGACACCAAGCTCCACCTCTGTTTTTCATCCAACCCAGTTCCTGCAATTTCAATGCTTACTTGTTGCCTGGCTGCTGTAGGGGACTGGATGAGGGCAAGTCATCTGAGGTTGAATCCTGACAAGACTGACGTGATTGTTGTCCGGACTTGGAACTGGGACCCCTGTTATTGATAGGGTCTTCCCCCCACCCCTCCTGGTCACTTAGGTTTGCTGTCTTGGAGTGCTCCTTGATCCATTGTTGTGCCTGGAATCTCAGGTAGTGGCCAGGAGTGCTTTTCACCAGCTCCACCTAGTGAGAAGGCTGCGGCCTTTTCTTTCAAATTCAAATTCAAATTTATTTGATGTAGCCATTGGCCATTGTCGACTAACAAACATAAACAAACATACAAACACTAATAAATTAAATAAATCATTAAAAACAGTATAAAATAAAGACTTCAAGTCTTAAATTTATCTCTATAACACAGTAAAAGTGTTAACTTAATCAAAAGTGTTAACTTAATCAAAATTAATCAGGCTACATTTTCATTAAAACACAGAAAAGTTAGTCAAAGTAGGTCAAAGGCTTAGACAAGAGGAACTTCTTCCTCATCTCCATGGCTGCTATGAGAAATTTCATAGTACTAAATGTAACCTCTGGACAGGTATCACAAAGGGTCTTATAGGAAAGGAACCGGTCCATCCCACCCGGGAATCTTTCTATAAGCGGGTGCAAGAATGTTGAGCGCAGAGAGTCATACAACCTGCACTCAAATAATATATGGTGAACAGACTCAGTAGTCAAAAAATCAAAAGGGCATAAATGATCCCCATACGGGATCCCTAAAAAGCGTCCCTCAAGAACATTTCTAGGTAGCGCGTTTATCCTGGCACAAAGAAAAAGATACTTCTCTCTAAGGTGGCAGTCATGGTGAGATAGGGAGCCATAGTACCCAACTGAGGGGCCAATGAGCAGTATCCGGCCATGTGTTGAGAACCCTCGACTAGCAAAATCCTCTTGATGGCTATATCTCTTGATCTCAAAATGATCTCACGCCTAGCGGCAGGGAGATCTTTAGTTTCCAAATAAGTCTGGGAGAACCCCAGACGGGCCAGTTGGCCCAAAACTGCCTTATGTCATGGGCTGAGAAAAGGGTCCTGAAACATATGCCAGATCAAGGAATCCTGTGTAGCCTTACTTCTCTTAAGCCAGTAGAGAGAGGCTTGCTCCCTGGACACAGCTGACCAAGCTAGCATCCCCACTTCAAGTCTCACAGCTGCCGCCAGAGTACCATTTAGTAATTTAGTTAATAAACTTAAAAACCGGAATTGGATAGCATTCAAATTCCTGTCCAACAGGGGGGCCCACAATTCTGCTCCATATAGGAGGGATGCTCTGGCCTTGGCCTCACAAACTTTGACTGCCGCTTCTAAGTTCTTCCTTCCCATCCCAGAGAAGAATCGAAGAATAGCTGATGTTAGGCTGTGAGTGACTACTTCGGCCTTCCCTATATGATCTCCCCACCATCCAGTGACAGAAGAATGGAGCCCCAAGTATTTAAGGGATCCACCGGCCACTACATTGCAGGGGCCTCCAAATAGAGTTACTTGTCAGGAGGAGGGGGCACCTGATTGGTCCAACTCTGATTTGGGTCAGAGTATTGTGGCGTTACAGCCCTCAGACCAGGGATTTGGTGGTTCCCCCCAGAACAGGGTACAGCAGGAGCAGGGGGTAGTATTTTCCCGGCCAGGCCTGGATCATCTGGCAATTTTGGCACCGAGGCACCAGGAAGAAGTTACATCATGACATGCCTGGAAGCAGGGGAAATCTGTCTCGATCTGCTCTTGGAATGTGTCAGGATGGAATGCACATAAAAGACTTGGAGATTTCGAGGCTTTTCTTAGATTACATCAGGTGATTTTGGTCCAGGAAACTTGGGCTTTGGATGTTATAGAAATGGAACAGTACACAGCTGTGTATTTGTCAGCTGTTGTGGTAGCTGCCAGGGGAAGACCAAGTGGGGATTTGGCTTGTCTGATGGCGGATAATGCCAGGTTCAGACTGGCTGGCGAGATTAGGTATCCTCCATTCCTTTTGGTAATAGTTCTGGTTTTTGAAGATTGTAAATTTGTGTTTCCGAGTATTTATGTCCCTCCAGTTAATGCAGGTACCTTTAATGGAACGCTGTGGTCGGACTTGGATAAAGAGCTTAGTGATATTATTATTGATCACCCACATGCTTTGGTAGTTATAATGGGTGACTTTAATGCAAAATTGGCCCTGATGATTCCTCTTTATCAATGTACTTGGATACCTCAGCCTGTAGTAGTACTGTCATTCAGGTTAATGATAGGGTGTCAAAGGACCAGAAACTGAACTCAGCTGGCATCAGATCTGCCAAGTTAGTGGCAGGATTAAATTTGCATATGCTGAATGGTGCGGGCTTTCAGGATCCAGAGGGCGAATTCACGTTTCTCGGCCCTCAGTGCAGTAGCGTTATAGGCTATGCCCTGGTTACCGAGGTGGTGTTGGAGCATGTGGCTGGGTTTGAGGTCGCCCCATGTGTGCTTACAGATCACCTGCCACTGGTTCTGATTCTGGAAGTAGCCTTTGGTAGTGAGATTGTGAGGACGGGTTCCTAGCTAGCTGATAACCTTGATTGCTATAACTACTTACCTTGGAATGAGAACACGGCTCAAGTTTGGGACTTGTTATAAGAATTAGGAACTAGTTTGGAGGTTAGGGAGAGGATGGTAGAGGGCGGTACTGGGGAAGCAGCAATTGAAGCCTACAATTGTCTTAGCTCTCTCTGGGAGCAGCACCCGTCTGCTGCCACCAGGAATAAATTGGACCAGAGGCCTTATCGGCCTTTTCTTTCTGATTCAGACATGGCAACCATCGTCTATGCCTTCACTATCTCAAGTCTAGACTATGGCAATATGCTCTATGCAGGGCTGCCCTTGAAGACTGTGAAGAAGCTGCAGCTGGTGCAGAATGCAGCAGCCCGGCTCCTTACAAGGTCAGGTCGCTGGGCGCACGTAACACCAGTGCTCCGGAATCTGGACTGGTTGCCTATTGTCTTCCAGGTACAATTCAAGGTGCTGGTTTCGACCTTTAAAGCCCTAAATGGCTTAAGACCCACTTATCTGGCAGATCGCCTGGCCTACCATGTCCCATCGCGGCCTTTGTGGTTGACTGGGGATGCCCGTCCAGATGTACAGGTTTTTAACCTTGTCTCCACGGTAAGGAGCACATGGGGTGGCAAAATGTGAGTTGCACAGGTTTGTTTGTATGGCTGTATAGAGCTTGTCAATATGTAATAACTTCACCTCGTGAGTAGCTTTCCTGTGATGGCTGCCAAGTCCAAAATGGCCACAAAATTTCCGTTGTTTTTTTTTGCAAAAAGGATCTGCATCTTACACAAACGTTTTCATGATATATACATAGACTGTAATATTATCTTTTAGCATGAGGACTCGGTAGGGTATTACTATTAGCAGTATTTCTATGAGTAGAAACAGTATGCATAGATGTTTTCATCTACAGGACTCTGCTTACTAAGTATTTGATTCTAACAAATTACCGTCCTGTCTCGCGCCTCCCTTTTGCTTCCAAACTCCTTGAATGTGTTGTCTACTCCAGTTGCCTCAACCTCCTGTCCACCAACTCCTCCCTTGACCCCCTCCAATCTGGCTTCCACCTCCTTCACTCCACTGGGTAAGATCACCAACAATCTTCTTGTGGCTAAATGCAACTGCCTTTACTCTATTCTTGTCCTCCTTGATCTCTCTGTTGCCTTCGACACTGTCGACCACTTGCTCCTGCTTGAATAGCTACACTCCCTTGGATTCCGTGACTCTGTCCTCAACTGTTTCTCCTCCTACCTTTCTGACCGCTCCTTTAATGTCTCTCTTCCTAACTCCTACCCCTCCCTACCCCTCTCGGACGGGATTCCCCAAGGCTCTATCCTTGGCCCTCTCCTCTTCTCTATTTACACCCAATCCCTAGGCAAACTCATTGCCTCCCACAGTTCCCAATACCACCTATACGCTGACGACTCTCAACTCTATCTCTCCACTCCTTCCCTCTCCCCCCCGTTCAAGCTCATCTCACCAACTGTCTCTCCGATATCTCCGCCTGGATGTCTCAACGCCAACTCATGGCGAAAACTGAACTCCTTATATTCCCTCCCAATCCTTTCTCTCCTTCTTCCTTTCAATTACCATTGACGGGGTCTCCATCCTCCCTGTCCCCCAAGCCCGCAGCTTGGGCTTCATCTTCGACTCACACCTCACCTTCAAACCCCACATTGACTCCGTTGCCAAATCCGGCTGCTTCTCCCTCCACAACATTACCAAGATCTGCCCCTTTCTGTCTGTCTCCTCTGCCAAAACTCTCATCCACACCCTAGTCATCCCACGCCTCAATTATTGTAACCTCCTCCTTGCTGGCCTTCCCCGCTCTCACCTTTCTTCCCTTATCTCTGTTCAAAACTCTGCTGCCAGGATCATCCACCTAGCCTGTCACTTTGACCATGTGCAGCCTCTCCTCTCCTCTCTCCACTGGATCCCTCTTCCTGAGCATATTCTGCACAAGCTCCTCGTCTTCACCTACAAAGCCCTTCACAACCTTGCTCCCCCCTACCTCTGCCTCCCCTGCTCCCCTAACCGCCTTCGTCCCTTCTCCCTTGCTGCCCTGCATGCCTGGAACACCCTCCCTGCCCTCGTCCACCTTTCCCCCACCCTCCACACCTTCAAGTCCCTCCTCAAAACCCACCTCTTCTGCTCCACCCTTCCTAACTCCTGCTAAACATCCCCACCCAGGATTATCCCCCACCTGTTATCTGCAAACTCCCAATTTACTGTAACCAAGCCAAGAAAGTGTACATGAGTTCAAGCATCCTCATGAATGTTGCATCCCTTGTCTCTCCCTCTGTTCCTCCTTCCCTGTCTCCCCTCCCCCTGTCTTTAGATTGTAAGCTCTTGGGCAGGGACCGTGTCTATCTTATTCTTTGTTAAGCGCCAGGTACATTGCTGGTGCTATATAAATACTAATAATAAATGCTAATAATAATAATAATAATAATTAATAACACAATAGTTTCTCACATCATAAATTCTATGAAAATAAATGAAAATAGTACAATTAGTTATTCTGCTGCGTATGTATAAAGCGATAGTATGACCAGCCATGGAGTCCAGCAGCGGCAATGAAGAAATCCCTTTCAAAAGATCGTGTATGACATGTGTATTATTCATCTATCACATGATGGGTGCAAAGCAATAGCAATTACTGCTGAAGACACATTCTTGTATGTTGCCTTTCGTTCAGCAATGATATATCTTGCCAAATGTACCACAGTGTTGGTACACAAATTAGAAAAAGATTCACCAATATTACTAAAGTTTCTTGTTCCCTCAGATTTGATGTATGCACAGCGTTGACTGGCCTACATGCACAACACTGTTCTTACCTTTGCAGGCAAGAAGAGGAAGTCAGGGGAGATCAGAGCCCTCAAACTCTTGGTGGTTTTGCTAAGCAGATGATTACCACTACTAAGTTACCACTCTGCAAAGGTTATCATATGTGAACAACCTTTATAGACATACAGCTATCCAAAAAACAACAAACTTTAAACTTTAGGTGAACTTGGAGCACATTCCCACATACAGCAAATCAGCACTTATTTCTTCCCCCCGCATAATTTAAATGCTGTGGGAAAGTCTCCATGCGCTTAATTTGCTGTACTTGCGTTTGTTAATTAAACGCATGAGAGGACAGCGAAAACCTATCTTTACAGAAGCGCGTGTCCAAAGACCCGCATGGTTCCTGCTGTCAGAACGCTGCTGCTGCATTCCCCTTGCGCATGGTGGTTGGACTTCCTCTCTTCACTTCCGGTTTCCCCTGGACGTCCTCTCTTCACTTCCGGTTTCCCCTGCAGCCGCTTATGGAGCCGCCGCCGCTGCCTCCTTCCCTGCATGGAGCCGCCGCCACTGCCTCCTTCCCCGCATGATTCAGGTTAGTCAGAATGTCACTAGCACATTCTGTAAAGTAGCTTGAATGTGCTGGCGAATGTAGGCACATTTTAAAATTGCCTGTATTCACAAACACCAGCGTGTTTCTGTATGTGGGAATGTGTTCTTGGACAGTCATGGGAAATTTCGCAGGTGCTCTTTGCATGCTCTTTGAAGCATTTACATGTATGCCCAACAAAAATACAACATGCAATATTAATGAATGTCAGTACCACCTGTTTTGTGCCAAAAGGGGAGAAGTTGACTTGAGTCAGCTTCCATCTTGCGAAGAACTACTTCCTCAGGAATAGACTACAGGCAAACTTACAAGCTGGAATTTGGAAAAGATCTCTTCTGTCTGATTCTGCTGTGCCAAATCTAACAAATTGGGGCTGGATCATTGACAAAGTGGGAAATTTGGACATTCAGTGGGTGGGTGGCTCACCAGCACCCTGAGCTGTCTTTGAGCTTATTAAATGTTCTTGTGACCAGTCCTTCAAGATCAATAATTGTGCATGCCACTGGTAACAGCCTCAAGTGTATGGAAACGTGTAAATAAACTACAAAACTCTGCAAACCAAAAGAATGAGGAGGAGGAAAAATGTTTTGGATGAAGATGATGTGGAGGAGGAGATGCTGATCCTAATGTTTAAAAAACACATTTTATTACTCTATATACATCTTACATTTAGAGCGCATTCACACAAGATATTTAGCACAGAAAAAAACCTTTACCCCTGCTTTATTTGTAAATGTGTCCAAGGTTTAGGTTGCAGGATCAAGTCATAAAAGTTAAGCCAGAAAAGTAAGGGTTGATGTTCATGCTAAATCCATTTTCTGCATTGTACCAGAAACGCAGATAAGGCGCAATGGGTCTTCTCATACGGACGTGAGGGTGTCCACCCAGAGACTTGCTCGAGGGGTGCACCCCTGCATCTGCCCATTTGCAGCCCTGCCTGGGTCCGTTTTAAACGGACCCAGCAGTTGCTGTGGCCCACAGTCGGTCTGCGCAGCACACCCTCCCCCTCACCCCCCCACACCACAGAGTTACGGGTTGCCAGCTGCAACTCTATGGTGTTGCCCAGGGCAACCCACGGCCAAAAGTAGAGCTACAGTGGCCATTCACTGAGCATATGAACTGCAGCTCTATCTTGAGCTGGTGCCCCATGTTCGGGCTGCCCACTCTACTGGTGATGTGCTCCTGGATGTTCCAGAGCACTGCCGTCAGCTCTGTCTCAAAGCAGGGACAGCCTGTCCCGCCTCTGTTCTGCCTACACATCTAGCAGGCCATCTTTAAATGATTGGCCCACACAGGGGTGAGGCAGGGTAGAGGTGCGGTTGCTCTCCATGTGAAGACACCCAATGTGTTTTAATATTGTGAGCCGCCCCAGGCTGCTTGGAGCAGGAGGGGCAGAGTAATTATTTTATAAATAAATAAATTTATTTATACAAACATTTATAATCTGCTCCCTCCTGCACAGCAGCAGCTCAGGGCGGTGTACAACACAATAATAAAAAAATAAAAGTCTAAAAATGTTACAAAACATTCAAATATGAAATGGACATAGCGATTTCCAAGGCAATAAAACCCTCACACCCCACCTACATCCCCCCCCCCCCCCCCCCCCCCCGGCAGAACAACCAGGTTTTACAACATCTATGGAAGGAGGGGAGGTCCAGAGATAAGCGGGCTTCCAACAGGAGGGAATTCCACAGCTGAGGTGCGGCCACCGAGAACGCCCTTTCTGCCGTCGCCACCCAGCATACTTCGAGCTGGGCGCCCCCGGCCAACCGCAAGGGTCACGGAAAACGAGGTCTGAGGCAGTCTCACAGGTAACCAGGACCCAAGCTGTTGTATTGTCGGGGTGTATTATAATGGGACCCCTATATTGGCCACACAGTACCTGCATTCAATTTTGAAGCAGGATAGAACTTTTGAAACATGGGAGGGAATAATTAAAATGCAGGAATGCAAACTCCTGCAACAAAGGCACACCTGGGAGAAGAGTCTCATTTGATCTCATGTGAATGTGACTTTAGAGTTCTTTAAAGACATCAAGTTATAATATATTCAGGTACTTCCCTTTTAAAAAACAAGTGAAAAACCTAAATACAGAATATTCTGTGTTTAATGGTTATTATGCCAAATATATTTCCAGTTGTCAGATATGAAGGTGGTTTTGCTAAGCATATGATTATTACTAAGCTACCACTCTGCAAAAGTTATCACATGTGAAAAACCTTTACAGACATACAGCTATCAAACACTTTACTACAATCTGCCACCTCAGGTGCTACCAACGGATGCAATTTCTGGTCTAGGGTCATGGGCTATATAATCCAAGTACCTTTTAGCCTCTGATAAACATGATTTCCCTAATTAGCATCCCCTGCTTTTAAAACTATTGGTTTTCTGGTGTCAATAAGCTGTATTATTCCCTCCCCACACTTCAAATTACTTCTCTCTAGCAGGGTTTGCTATGAGCATACACGTGTATATGGAGACCTCTATTATGGAATTACTGAAACAGGAAAACAGCAAGCAAAAAAGGGTTTCCCCTCTTCAACATGAAGTCACTGCACATACATTTCACAGTGGATCCAGTAACATATTGTTTGTTGTAAGGAGAAATATCAACTGTACTACTGAGAATCACCACTATCAAAAGCATGCATGCACACATAGAAGGCCTTACTCAAGGAGAACTATACACTGCTATAACTGCATGGGCATTTTCAGACAATTTGATCTTTCAGGCTGTTTGTAAAAATAAGATCAAAACCAGTAAGTACTCAAGAATGTATACATATACTCACCACAGACATTTTAAGGAAAATAGCTAAAAATAAATAAATAAATACAAACCTTCAGATTTATTTCACCCACCTTCTTGGCTTTCAACACAGAAGAGGTTTTCATGACATTTTAAATTTTGTCCAGACAACTGCAGTTGTCCGGCCGCTGCTTAAGAAGCCATCCTTGGATGCGGACTCCCCAGCAAGCTATTGGACTGTCTCTAGTCTTCCCTTTATTGAACGGGTGGTTGCCCAACAGCTCCAGGCTCAAGTTGTGACCTCAAGAGAATTGGGACTCCTGTTTTTGATAGAGTCCACCCCCAATGGTCAATCCATTTTTCAGCCTTAGAGTGCTTCTGGAACCCTTGCTGCGCCTGGATTGCCAGGTTGCGGCAGTGACTAGGAGCACTTTTCAACAACTCCATCTGGTAAGGAGGCTGTGGCCTTTTCTTTCTGTTTCAAATCTGGCCAACATCCATGCTTTCATCACCTCAGGGCTAATTACTGCAATGCACTCTACATGGGGCTGCCCTCGATGACTGTTCAGAAGCTGCAGCTGGTGCAGGATGTGATGGCTCTCCTCCTTTCAGGGATGAGTTGTTGGGAATACATTACACTGGTTTTCCAAAGTCTGCACAGGCACAATTTAAGGTGCTGGTTTTGAGCTTTAAAACCCTAAAAGGGCTCGGCCCCACTGCTTGTCCTTCCATGTCCCATCGTGGCCCCAGCAATCGGCCGGGAGCACCTCCCTGTGGGTACCATCTGTTAGCCATGTTCATATGACAAGGACTCGCAGGGGGGCATTCTCGGTTGCTGCCCCAGGGCTTTGGAACTTCCTTCCCCCAGAGATTCGTTTGAGCCAGAGCATCTTCCAGAGGCAGCGTAAGACTTTTTTTATTTTAGAAGGCATTTGGTGGATGGGGATAGGGGATTGGGGTGGGGTTTGGTAGTAGAGGTGTTAGGATGGACTGGGTGGGTAGGTGGTTTTGTGGGGGTTTTAGGGTTTTGTATTTTAAATGTTTTTATTGGATTGTAAGCTGCCCTCAGCCTCATGGAAGGGCAGCGTATACATTCAAATAAATTCTGTATGAATAGCAAACTAGGGAATTCACTCAGTTTGATGTACGATTAAAAATGTCAAGCACCTTATGTTTTGGGCATGGATGTACTGTAAATTGAGCTTTCAGTGTGCTAAAACTTGCAATGTCACTTTTAGCTGAAAAAGAAGCAAGCTCATTGAGTGTCACAAAGGCCACTCAAATTGACAAAAATGTCAAGCATTGTAACCAAGAAAATGTAAATATACACATTTTAAATGTTAATTATCAAAGGACTAATTCTGCCCTTAAGTGTGTGGTTCCCATTATTCATTGAAGCTTCTAGCATGTATCCAATGGGTACAATCTGATCCTAAATCTAGATGGTAATGTGTTCTCCATAGACATTATGGTGTGTAGAAACCAAAATATTTCTATAAAGATTGATGCAGAATTTCTATCTGATTGGAAATCGAACTATGGTAACTCATAAATCAGGGACCCGAGTTGACTGCAACAAAAAATCTTAAATTCTGCAACCAGTGAAAACAAATTCTGTAAATTCACCACGAGCATTAATATTTGCATAATTAACTTGATTTGCATAACTATGCATGCCGAGAAGCAAATTTGCAATAGGTTTGACATAGAATCACAACTTTGCTAATCAAACACAATTCAAATCCTCTGGAATTTCAGCACCTCCCTCATGCAAACATAGGGCCTTCAGACCCCACCCACCCCGCCAATTCATCTCCCAGGGGCATATTTACCCTCGGGTCACGGTCAGGATTGGCTGATTCTGTGAGGATTCTGCAAGGATTGGCTGATTCTGCGAAAATCACTGCAAATTGCAGCAACGCAGTCAACTCGGGTCCCTGCGCATAATATATAGAGTACAGCTGAATGCTTCTTTCTAATAGTAAGGAAAATGTCTGCATATTTATTATTTTTGTTTTACTATAGCACCCTGAGTTTCTAGACGATTTAGAAAAGATTTTTTAAAATGCAGCAGAACAGAGTATTTTGATATGTGCAGCAGGTCTCACGACCTCTGATATTTATTAGGTCCAATTATTTATTTATGCATTATCTTAATTCTTCCGTTTCATAAACATTTTCATTTAACACTCATGGGTTTCAGAGACATTGAATAATATTGCTTACTGATTGGCTGCCCAGTCCACTAGGTCCCCACTGTCTGCATTAAGGTGATTTTTGTCTGTCGCAGGAGGGCTGCTGGAGATGGCGGGTGGAGGAGATTGGGAAGAAAGAGAATCCATGCTGCCAGTAGGAGTGCCCTCCTTGGGAGAACTAGGATTGTCCACTAGAAGAGGAAAGAGAAAAATACCATAAAAAGCTACCATGTGGAAAATTTATAAATTAGGCAAAGTGCAACATAGTATTATATAAAACCAGTACAAGAGATAACACCCTTTCCATGCAGCTACCAGCTTAGATTAGCCTTAATATATCCCGATGGACAAGATCTTAAGGTACTTCCAGGTTAATGAAGATTTACCCCTTCTTTATGAAGGCAAGCAAAAAGCAATATCTGCTTTTCCTTAAACTGTAATTTAAGAAAGGTTTTCTAATTTGGTCTATCATTATTTAGCTCCCCTGTGTTAAAAGACGGAAAGCATTTATACAAAATAATTTCCAAAACAATTAATTTAACTTGCGCCATGGGAACTGATCTCTGATAAGACACTACAAAAATCAAAGCAACAGCAAAATGAACTTGCAGTAACCACAATAAGTATTAGATCTATAATAGGTAGACAGCTCTAAACATTACAATACCCCAATGACATTTTGGGGTACAGACATTACTAATTTTCAGGGTCATGGTGTGTGTGTGTATATATATATACACAATAGGTGATGTTGTGGAAACAACCTGTAAAAGCAACCAGCTGACCAGGAAACAATGGAGTCAATTACAAATTAGCAGGGCCTAGCAAGTAGTCCTCTTTCTCTCTCTCTTGCTGGAGCCCAGTACCTGAGAACCTATCTCAGGGGCTGCACGCTTGCCTGGAGGGATACGTTCCCAGGATGTCCTTGGAGTTGGCTGGTGAGGGGCCAGATAAGAAAGATTCCATGAGACTGAGAGCCCAGAGGTAAAAGTGTTGGGAGCCATGGGGATCCCACACTGAGGACAGAATCATGTGGAATCTGCACTTAGGAATGTCTCAAACCAAAGACTGACTTTAGGTACTGGGTAGCTTCTGTGTTTGTTGGGAGACTCAATGTAAATAAAGGAACACCAGGGAACAAATGTCAGTGAGTACTGTGAACTGTTTGGAGTGGATGGGTTCTGGAGGCACTTGCATTCAGCAAGGTTCAACTATTAAGAATTTAAAATAAAATAGTGCCCTCAATTTTGTAACAGCTTCATCCAGTCAATTTATTTAGTTAAAAACAACAAAACAAAGAAACAACCCAAACAACATCACAGAAATCCAATGCAGCAGTAAACTTCTTCCACAGACATGCCCTTACAATTCTTCTTGGTAATTTGGTGAGACCAACTTCCCTAGAGATTAAAACGGCATACAACTAAAAACATTCAAGTGATAAAAATGATCATCTGTAAATTTCTCCTAAAGTAGCTGTAATTTAAGGCTCTAAATTAGCAAGTAGTAGCAAAATACGATAAGCTTTCGGGAGGAAAAGGCTAACCTCAGATAGAAGTCACATTCCAAGCCTAAACCCGCTTCCTTGCAGAGCAGCTGCATTACCTTTTTTCTCTGCACTTGCTGCCTTGATTCGCTGTAATTTACATTTGTATATGGCATGATGAGATCACTAGGAGTATCTGATAAAAGCCAATTCATTACATCTCATTTGCAGGAGTACATGTCACAATGAGAAACATTGTGGAGACTAGACAATAATATGTAATATTGTTTTCTTCCTTTCTTTCATTGTATTTATATGCTGCCCCCCATGCCTACGGCATCTCGGGGAGGCTTCCAGCACAATATAAAACCATTTTTAAATATAAAAAATCTACAATATCATAATTACGTCAAAAGACCAACAGGCCTGGGCCCAGGCGAGCCTCCTCCAGGAGGGAGTTCCACAACCGCGGTCTGGCCACCGAGAATGCCCTCTCCATTGTGGCCCCCTGTCTTACATGGGGGACCTCCAGAAAGGCGCCTCCGGTAGACCAAAGGGATCGCTCTGAGGCGCGGAGGGCAAGGCGGTCCCGTTATGAGGGGCCCAGACCATGCAGGGCTTTGTAAATCAATACTAGCACCTTGAATCTGGCTCAGCACGCTATAGGCAGACAGTGCAGAGCGTGGAGCACCGGTGTTATGTGCTCATGCCGCTCCGTCCTCATCAGGAGACGGGCTGCCGCATTCTGCACTAGCCGCAGCCTCCGAAACAGAAACAAGGGAAGCCCCATGTAGAGCGCGTTGCAGTAGTATAGCCTCGAGGTGATGAAGGCATGGAAGAGAGTGGCCAGATCAGGCCCGGAGAGGTAAGGTCGAAGCCCCTGTACCAGATACAGCAGGCGAAAGGCGGCTTTAGCCACCGCCTCCACCTGCCGATCCAGACGGAGGCCCGAATACAAAACCACCCCCAAACTCCGAACCTGAAGAGCAACAGGCGGGCGAATCCCCCCTATCAGGGGGGCCAGCACCTCCCCTGCCCTTCCCACCACAAACATTAACAATTAAAAAAAAAATCTAAATCATTTTTGTATAAATGTTTACCAAGGTCAGTCAAAAATAAGAGCACTTATCAGGGTGGACAAGGAGATCCGTGGGATAGAGGTGGGAGGAGATAACCATAAATTGTCTTTATACGCTGATGACATGTTAGTGTTTATAACTAAGTTGGAGACCTCTATCCCGAAGCTGGTTGGCCGTATTACAGAATATAGCTCATTGTCAGGGTACAAAATAAATTTGCAAAAATCCTCCGACATGATATATGCAAATATGGAAAAAAGAAAGGGGGTTATGGCGGCACTGTCACCATTCAAAATCGAGGTAAACCAAATTAAATATTTAGGTATAAATCTAACAAATAAAGCAGCAAATCTCTTTGAAGGTAATTTCCCCCCACTATTAAATGAAATAGGAGATCTAATCGAGAAATGGACACCATTAACATGCTCATGATTGGGGAGAATAAATCTGTTAAAAATGATAATAATCCCCAAGATCCTATACAAACTGCTGGTACTGCCTATAGAGATATCACCGGTCTATTTTAAAAAAATAGAAGACAAGATTAAAAGATGGGTCTGGCACAACAAAAGACCTAGAACGAGCCATTATAACTTAAAGGTGGACAGATAGATGGGAGGGATTAGTATGCCGGATGTGAGAACCTATTATAAGGCGGCTGTATTGCGGGCGATCAGAGACTGGTATCAGGGCTCTGAGAGTCCAAAGTGGGTGAAAATAGGACAGCACCTGCTTCAGGTGGAGGATTTCCAAGAGGCCCTAGTAGAGATGGCGATTAAGACGCAGGAGCCATGGAAACAGCATCCGTTTGCTGGAATGGAGTGGAAAATGTGGTCACAGTTAGGTACCAAATTGATGCTGGGGAGGGAGCTGGCCCCACTGAGGCCCATTCTCAATTCACGTACTAAGGAGCTAGGGCTAGCGAATTTGGCAAAACTTTTAGCGAGTAAAGACGTGAAATATGCCAGAGACCTGTTTAAGGGGGGTAAAAGTAAAGATCAAAAGACGTTGGAAAGGGTGGTGCAATCCCCTATAAAATATGGACAACTAGCGAGTTTCTTCGCGGGATCGAAAAAGAAATGTGAGTGCTACACGCGACAGTTGAAACCCGTAGAGAGCTTGTTGCTATCCAAGGTTAAGACAAGGGGTCTTCTATCCCAGATCTACAGAACTATCAAAGGCACTGAGTTTCTGCCTAAAAATGAATATTTGGAGATCTGGGGCGAATTTAGCAAACAAGAGAAAGCACAAATCTGGCTACACATGAATAAGTGTTCGAGCTCACTGACAATAATGGAAAGCCAGATGAAGGTAACTATGAGATTATATTTTACCCCCTCTCGCATGGCCAAAGGGGCGAGTTCTATGTCCAATAAAAGTTGGAAGAAATGTGAAGAAAAAGGTGATATGGCGCATTGCCTTTGGTTATGCCCAAGATTAAAACCATTTTGGAGTAGTGTCTGGGAGGCGGCTAGGGAAACAACTGGGATGCCCCTGCCTTTTGATATGAAAGTTGCTCTGTTGGGCATCTATCCTGACTCGAAATTGATAAGAAGGCATAAAGCCACCTTCCAACACATATTCGCAGCTGCACTGAACGTAATAGCCAGAAAATGGAAAAATGAAGATCCACCTTCAATGTTGGAATGGACCCAAAGAATTTGGCTTATTATGACTATGGAAAAGACTATTGCTGATGCGGAAGGAAAACTGGAGGACTTCCTGAGTGATTGGTTGAAATGTTATGAATACATCAGTTCACCACCCAATGCAGCAACGGAGATGGATCCTTTATGGATTAAATGAATGTGGTGAGATAGTAGCTAAGTTATCAACATCCAATCCCTAGAACTTAGAGATACTGGACTGTTTCTCTTGCCAGGGGAGGGGAGGAGGCACGTATGGTACTACTCTTTCAGTGAGTGTGGTTGTAAGATTAAGAGGTACTATTACATTTGCAATTCAACCCTCAACAGGAGCTATATATTGGTGGTTGAAGGTATAGGTTGTTGACAATGTTCACCCTATAAATATTGTACAGTACTGGGCCGCCGCTGTAAGCAAGGCCCATTTATATGTTACTACTCAAGTGAATGGTGTGAACTGAAAAAACAATAAAAGGAAATAAATAAATAAAAAAAACAAACCCAGACCACTTCTACCTATGTATTACTAAGTGATAACTACAGTAGAATAGTTATAATATATAATGGTTATAGTAGGTGGGTAAAGAGTGATTTCAGACGTTACATTGTCTGAAATCACTACAGGCAACCGCGGAGGGGGTTGAAAGTAGGTGAATGTCTGTTTGCTCGCATCCAGATGATCACCTCAGTCAACCACCCCCGCGGTGAACCTAACCACGCTTCGTTTGCCGCCGTGGTGCGAGAGAACAAAGCAAGGTTAGGGGGAATCCGGAACATGGTGAAGGAAAAGTAACGTCTCTTACCTTACCTTCACTGCGTTCCGGAGTTCTGGTGGCGGGCGGTGGCAGCGGACAGATAGGCCGCTGCGGCTGCCTGTCTCGGGGAGGGCAGGTGGCCAGGGACTGCAGGGGGTGGGGCCGTGCGGCCGCATGCTACATCACGCGGCTCCACCCCCTCCGGGAGGGGGGTTGCCCAACAGACGTGACGGGCGGCAGCATTGACCCTGGACCGTGGTTCGGTGGTCCCCACGGCCAGGGGCAAAGGGGTGAACGTCTGTTGGCACACCCCTTCACCTCCGCCCATGGTCCGAACCACCCCACGGCCCAGGGTCAATGCTGCCGCCTGTCACGTCTGAAATCACCCAATGTTTCCTAATCCTGAAAGCTACATCCATTTACCACGATGGGACCGAAGAGCCACACGTATCTCTAGAGTGACCGTTTGCCCACTTCTGGTATAATACCTAAATGCTATTGTCACAAGGTGGCCCTGCACTGTGAGTGGCAGCAAGAGCAAGCCCAAAAGAATACAGTCTGAGGCAAGTCTCATCTTTATAAATAAATAAAACAAACAAGTCTAGTCTCTTTCCTTTCTTTTATTCACCTATAGTCAGTGCACATTTATATACAGGTAGTCCATACCTTCAGACCTTAGGTCACGCCTTATCCCCAGGCCCTTGGTCTTGGGCCTAGTCAAGTAACCATAGAGCTCCCACAGCAGTTCTGGGTTCTTACAGTTCCTGAAGGGGGCAGGGCCTGGGCAATGCCCAAAATTCCTTAAGGGCCCCTCACCCAACCCATTACAATTACAATGCAAACTTAAGATGCATGATGGCTCAGCCACACTTACCACACAACTTGTTGGCTATAGTGTTGGTGTTCACAGGGAAAATCTAGCGAGAACTGTAAGCAATTGAAAATGATAAATATAGGGCATTTGCCCACTTGTAAACAAGGATTGGGCATAGTATAGATACATCTGGTAGTCTAGAGCGGAGGTGGGCAACCTGACCTGTAGGCCAAATTCAGCTGGCAGCTTATTTCAATTTGGCCTCTTCCCAATTCCAGGATTGGGACCATGGTTCCAGCCCTTTCCTACAAGTACTGAAAGAGTGAGCAGAGATGACAGCATGAACTCAAGGACAGAGGATGGATCCATGATCTGGGCACTCTCCTTTCTTCCCCCATCCTGAGCACCGCCCTTAAGAGCTCTCCCTCCGACCTCAACACTGAGGAATCCAGTGTTAGAGATTGTACTAATTTTCAAAGTGGCCTGGACACAGCAGGAGAAAAAATCACCTGAAGAAATCTACACAACCATAACTTAACTCTAAAAGTAGAGGAGTTACAGATCTTGGAAAGTAATCAAGTTCTGAAATGCACATCCCTAGCTAGGCTTGCCCCTTCTAGTTTAGCTTTGGTTAGCCGATGTTTCCAAGTGTGCTGGGAGTCATTGCTTAGTCCTCTTGCTCAGCATACAGTCCCATTCACAATGGCAATATTTGTTCATTTGCGCAGAGCAGGCTTCATCTTAAACAGGCTGCTTCATTCTTGCTATCCATATACTTTCTACTACGACTCATTTCTATAACGCTACTAGTTGTACGTAGCACTGTACAGATACACAACATAAAGACAGTTCCTGCTCTATGGAGCTTACAATCTGATCAAGACAGAAAGACAACTACAAATAAGAGTCTTCCTGTGAATAATGGACTACAGGAAGCAGGTATTCAGTACATTTATTTATTTCAGTTAACATGGTTGAAATCAACAAGGCTATATGAATAGGGCTTGGGTTCATAATTTAAAAGCGATCTTGAAGAAGTGGGCCTTTAGGCGGGACTTGAATATGGACAGGGAGGTGGCCTGACGCACCACGCCAGGAAGTTTGTTCCAAGTGTATGGTGCAGCAAGGTGGAAAGTAGGAGTTGGCGATGAAGGAGAAAGGTGCGGATAAGAGCATCTTGCTCGATGAACAGAGGTCATGAGTAGGGATGTAGGGGGAGATAAAAAGGAGAGGTACTGAGGAGCTGCAGAGTGAAGAGAAGTGTAGGTGAATAGGAGAAGCTTGAACTGTATGTGGAAGTGGATGGGAAGTCAGTATAGTGATTTGAGGAGAGGGGCTACATGGTCATAACGGCATGCTTTGCAAGAGAAGTGAGTCTATTCAATTTTGAATAATCCGTAGTGGAGATAAGTGGCTCAGTGGGAGACCTGTGAGAAGCAGGTTATAGTAGTCTAAGCAGGATGTGATGAGAGAATGGATTAGGTTTTCAGTAGTGTGTTCAGATAGGAAGGGATGGGTTTTAGCAATATTATAGGGAAAGAAATGACAAGGTTTGGATGTGAGCAGAGAAGGAGAGAGAGGAGTCAAAGATGACCCCAAGGTTGCAGGTTGAGGGGACTGGGAGGATGGCAGTGTTCTCAATAGAGATAAAGAGAGGTGGGAGGGGAGAAGTGGGTTTAGGAGGAAAGATAAGAACTTCTGTCAATTCTATTTACAGATTCTATTGAAAGATAAGAACTTCTTTCAATTCAAAAGTCGCAACTGTGAAACTTTGAACATTACTATAAAGCCACATTTCCATTTCACATTTTCCCCATTCTCAACCTTTGAGATGAGTCCACTGTTCCATGGAGTGAAAATTAACTAACATTCTTATTATGGATAAGACTACTTTGCAGACTACAGTTTCCACTGCTGGCAGATATAGTCCTTTAGAAGCAGAGGTTCCCAAACTATGGGTCATGACCCCAAGTGGGGTCGTAATCCAAAATAATATTCAAATATACTTTACAAATCTTATCTGCTGCCTGGAAGGGCAGTCAGATTTTATTTAAATCTCAAAATGAGGTCACACATACATTTGCGAAACAATTCTGAACAAAGTTATTAACTATCAATTCCTGGGATAGAATGACACAGAGGTCTGCCTGCTAGGAGGCGATACTTTCAGGAACAATATTATAGCACATAACCATAGAAGCACAACTCATACACAATAGAGTCTCATATAAGTCTGCCACAGTAGCCACATTGGAGCTCATTATTATCACCTCCTACATCCCATAAGGCTACCACTCTGATCACCTCATCAGTTGTCATTTGGTGAATACTCATCATCTCCAGTTACCTCAGTATATTTTCATTCACAAAGATGGCTTTGAACATTCACTTTCGACTCAGATCTAACTCTCTGCTCCATACATCCAAGCTTATCTTTGACATCTCCGGATCAAGGTACGGCCATCAATAAACTCAGCAGACCCAAGCTAGCTGCCTGACCACCCATACCTTCTAACCAGGGAGAAAATATCACGTAGAATCACAGAACTGAAGTGTTGGAAAGGAGTCCAAGTTTGTGACAGATGCTTGTACAGTAAAGCTGAAATGAGTACTGTCCAAAGTAGCATATACCCATTGAATATGCACTAGTTTGGTATCCAGCAAAAAACTGTTTGGGATTTGAAATGGGATAAAACACTGTTTGTGCACATGTGCATGTACGCCCACCGATTTCATAAGTCAGCTGCTAAGAAAGTGACTTGGGCAAACAGGCGGTGGAATAGAACCAAGGACCCTAGGCACAGTGCCCCAAAGCAGAGCTACTGAGTCACACCAGAAGAGCCTTTTTATGCTCTAACTGTAAGCTCTTCATATGACCAATATGCAATGACCATCTCCGTGACTGAAGTACATTGGGGGTCCAGCTGTTTCAAGTGCCAGAAAGTAAATGGGAAGGCTGAGCCTCTGAGGCTGCTGTAGGCAAAGAAACTATGTAAACATCAGAGAATCCACAACACAGAAAAAATCTCCAGTTTGAAATTGATCCATTCATTATTGTTCTCTGAGTGAGATTTTTTCCCCAAACAGTTTTGTACACCACTGTAATGGATGCCCCTAAGTGAAGTCAGAACCATGTCCCAGAGTGGGCTGGGTTAAGTTTTTACAGGAAGCAAATCCACACCCTGAGGAGAAAGCAACGGAGGCCTGGTTGGTAAGGGATTAATGGCCTCAGAGATAGCAATTAACCCAGGTGGGGCCAGTTCACCAAGTGAACAGAAGTGAGTCTGATCACATTATCAGGCTGGCTGGAATAAAGCAGATCCCAGTCAGGAAGGAGACCGCAATGGTGAATGTTCTGGAGTTGGATCTGCCACCAGGATTGGTTAATAAGCCAGGTCTCTCTGGCAGAAACCAGGGCATTGAGCATCACTGATTAGTGGTGTCAGGGCACAGCAGCAGAACATCATAGGGAAGGTATAGCGCAAAGAAGGAACCAGAGGCTGGGAGCAGGGGAAAGGCTTGCACCTCTCCCAGGAGGGTCTTGGCTGGGAGTATACCAAAGGGCTCACCACAAGTGGGTACCTGGGAAAAGACTTGTGTTGCTGTGACTACTTCCAACTATTCACTTTAAATAAACTGGTACTTGGGGAAGAAAAGCCTGAGGGCTGTGGTGTTTTGGGGTTGGATCCTAAAAAATGTACAAGGGGAGAACCATTACACCGTCTTATGGTAGTTTCTTTTAGCCCACCTTTCTCCATCTCGCTTAGGTGAATGGCATGTGGGAATAAATCAAAAACGATGCTGAAGTCAAGATCTCATGCGTCCATTGCACTCCCCTATTTACTAAGCTGCTTACCTTATCAAGCAAGAAAAATAGGTTGGCGTAGCAGGATTTATTTTTAACATATCCATGTTGTCTACTAGTAATTACCCTGGTTGGGTTGCAAATTTGGGCTCAAACCCAACTTCACACTGGCCCAAACCAATGCAGCTGAGATCTTGTGAGCCATGTCTAATGTGTGCAGGGGATTCACCCACCCCCTAAGAATGGAGTGCTGTCAAAGAGCTCCCTAAGGTGTAGGGCTACATCACAAAAGGGTCAAGCCCAATCCCTTTTTAATCTGGCCCCACTCCACAGAGCACTGAAACTTCTTGTCATGTGGGAGACAGGACCTCTTCATTGCAGGGGTGTCCAAGCCAAGCCCTACATGTAATTTATTTATTTTTTTGCAGTTAAGTAGTATTCATATTTTCTTCAAAGAATATTTTATTGTTGGCATCCCAAACTGAAATATCTTGACAAATGTTACTAATCATTTTTTTGTTCTAATCCAGGTATTTTAAATAGAGAAATATGCATTTCTAACAGAAGTGAAGAAAATCACACAACTAAAACCACCTCTCATTTCAAATTACTAATATTTTTCCTGCAAACTTAAACTGTAGTTACAAGATTTCATCATTGCAACAACTAAAATCTTCAAAGATTAACATTTCTATTTACGCCTACATTTAAAAAAGAGTGTTTATAAAATGAAGCCATTTTATGAAAGTGCCTATGTCTCTAGCAACAGTAAATAACACACTAATGGTGCATATATTCTTTTAGTTAACAACCTAATGGGCATGGCACAAAAACATGAGGAGAATAAAAAAAATGTACATGTGTATATTAAGTGCTTGTGCTGACTACAAAGATGTGCAAACTTGGACAGTTAATAAGGGTTATATTATGACACAAAAAAACACCACTACCTCAAAAACTTGATAGAAGCCCACATGAATAAGATTATGAAACAGAAGAGGCCATTTAGGCCTACAAGGACAATAGAACTCAAAGCAAATTACCTTACATTCTGAAGTAGAGCATTAACATCTAATCACAACAGAAGTTAGAAAGGATGTGTAAGAAGGCAGCTCCAGTTTATATATCTATTTATTTATTAAAAGCGTTTAGTATCCCGCCTCTCCTGCCACAGGCAGCTCGGGGCGACTCACAACAGTATACATTGACAATTAAAATCATAAAACATATTATTAAAGCCCCATCCCTCTCCTCCTCTCCACACCAGTTCCTGCAGAAATCCTACCGTAAACCAATCCAAATGCACTTTTCTTCTCCTAATGTCTTTATTTAAAAGTGCCAAATGTACTAACATGCATATACACTGATCATATATTACCAGTCATCATGATTTCTCCTCTCTGAAATAGCAGGTTTTCTGGCATGGCATACTCCCTGACAACCAGTTTCTCTCTGCTTCAGTGCCTTCTAAGGTAAGCCTCCTTCCATAGGAGTGCTCCTCTCCTAGGCTTCAATCTCTTGCAAGAACTTGTGACCTGGCCCCCTTGCCAGCTAGTTCTTAGGGTAGCTGTGTGTGTAGCAGGGCCTTTGGGGAGGCTCCCTGGCCCCTTTTACTGCTGAGGTAGAGCCCTTTGGCTTCCTTTTAACTAGCTCTGGTTGTCTTTAGTGAGCTTTCCAGCTTGTATAGCTGAGGGATTCTGGCCACATGAGGGATTCTGGCCCCATCCAATCTATTATGGACAATTACCCCTAGCAGTCCCACCTGGGCTGTTCAAGTCCTTAACTTAGGATACATTCACAAAATTGAGAAGCTGCAGAAGCACATGCTTAGCTTAGTTACAAGGGAGAAGGAAACCCTAAATGAGCAGACACTAGAGGAAACATCAGTGAGCAGTCTGTGAGGATGAGAGGCATGGGAGAGTCCTATGGAAGAGGTAGGCTTTCAGGAGGGATGTGAAGGTTGGGAAAGAGGGAGCAGAGCAAACGTGTTCATGGAGGGAATTCCAGGCATAGGGGGCAACACCTTATATTTGTATTTCTACCCCACCCCTCTCGCTTGATGCAAGAGGGGTGGGGTTGAAATACAAATATAAATAAATATAAATAAATAAACATGGAAGAAAGATTGTCCACAGAGCAGGAGATTTGGGGGCAAATGAGGATGGTGGCAGAGGGGGAGTGAAGTTCCTGAGTAGGAGTGGAGCCGGAAACAAGCACAGAAACCTACGATCGGTTTACCCTTATCCTTGCAACATGGACCTGCCTGCTGTCATTCTCATCGTAACCAAGCCAAGTACGTGCACTTGAGACCTCGCATCTTCATGAATGTTAGACCCCTTGTCTCTCCCTCTGTTCCCCTTCCTAAGTCTCTCCCCCAGCTCCTGTCTCTCAGATTGTAAGCCCTAGGGGCAGGGACTGTGTCTATTTTATTACTCTGTAAAGTGCCAGGTACACTGCTGGCGCTATATAAATGTTTGTTAATAATAATAATAACAGAAAGATATGAAGGACTAAGGCCAATGGAGCCTTGAAGGTAAAGACAAGGGACTTATGCTGAATGCAAACTTGGTGAGGGAGTCAGTGGATAGAGGAGAGGAGAGGTTGAACATGACCAAAGAAGCAGACAAGGTGGATGACCTTGACAGCAGACTATTGAACAGAAATGAGGTCCACATGAGTACAAAGGGAGGGGAGAGCATGGACTAGGGTTTTGGCAGTGGAAGGAGTATGCAAGGGCTGAAATTTAGCAATGTTATGCAGAGAGAAATGACAGCCCTTGGCAACAGACTGGGTCTGAGGTAGAAATGAGACAAAGGAGTCAAAGATGATGCCCAGGCTACATGTCTGAAAGACAGGGTGAATGGTGACACCATCAATGGAAACTGAGAGGAAGTTGGAGAGGAAAGTTTTGAGGGGGGAAATGAGGGGAAGATGAAGGGTTCTGTTTTGAACATACTAAGTTTCAGTTGGCAGTCAGACATCCAGGCAGAGATGTCGAAGAAACAGTTGGTGATGCAAGACAGGATGGAAGGGGATAGGGAGGAAAGAGTAAAGGTGGGGAGACAGACAGGTGATACTGGAAACCATGAAATTCAATTGGCCTGCCCAGGGATAGAGTGTAAAAGGTGAAGAGCAAGGACAGAGCCTTGGGGAACTCCAACTGAAAGGGGAAGTGATGCAGAGAAGATATTAGCAAGAGAGACATTGAAGGAGTGGTTAGAGAGATAGGAAGAGAACTAGCTGAACACCGGAGTGAAGGAAGCAAAGTGAATCAAGGGGGGAGGGTGTCAAAAGGCAGCCGAGAAATGGAACAGGACAAGAATGGAGTAGAGGCCCTCAGACTTGGCTATGAAAAGGTTGTTAGTGATTTTGGCAGGAACAGTCTCAGCTGAGCAGAGAGGGCAGAAGCCAGATTGAAGGACTTGGGTCAAGGGAGGAATTCGAAGAGAAATCAAGACAGCAGCTAGTCCCAGGAGCTTGGAAACAACAGAGTACTGAATTAGGGTGATAGCTGGGGCAATCAAGAGTGGAATTCTTAAGGACAGGAGAGACAGTGGTATGCTTGAAAGCAGAGGGAAAGGAGCCAGGGTAGAGGGAGAGACTGATAATGTGCAGAAGAGAGGGCAGAGGTGGGGCCAATAGCAATTAGAAGGTGAGAGGGTATAAGGTCAAGGGTACAGGTGGAGTGGATGGGTGAGCAGAGGAGTAAGGTTATCTTGTCAGGGAAAGCTGGAGGGAAGGTGGATAGGAGAGAAGCAGGTGGAGGAGAAGGGAAAGGAGAGGGGAGAGAAGTGAGATCAAGACAGATTTTGTCAATCTTGTCATTGAAAAAGGAGACAAGATCCTATGCAGCAAGGGAAGAAGGGAGAGAACGACAGGGAGGTTTGAAGGTGGTGGGGATTGCAGAAAACAGGCTCAATTAAGGTGGAGTAGTATTGTTGTTTGGCAAGGGAAATAGTAGAACTGAAGGAATAAAGCATATACTGAAAGCAGAGGCAGTCAAGTTCATGAGACTTTTGCCAGAAGTGTTCAGCAGCACCAGAGCAGACGCAGAGATGGCAGGGGTGAGCCAGGACAAATAGGGAGCTAGGAGAGGGGAGCAACGAAGTGCAAGGTGGAGAAGAGGGATATGTTAAACCAGATACATATGAATCAGCGCAGGTAGAAGAGGAGACAGATGAGACAAGGGAGGGGAGAGAGAAAGGAAAGTCCTGAAGGTTGATGGTTTTAGTTAAATCAGTGGCAATACTCTTGCATGAACATTCTAAACAAGGTGAAGGATTTATTTTTTGTTACAATTTTCTACCAAAATAACACTTTTTGTTTATTTAAGAGACAAGCGCACAATTTTCAGAATTCTTAAAATAAGAGAGTCTGAAAGATAAGGCTTCTGTATGCAAGACAAATTGCATGCTGTTAAATGAAGTATCTCTCCAATTTTGTATTGAAATGCAGTAATGTAGTACTAGTTTTGACAGAAATTAAGATGTTAAAAGGAGTACTGCACATTCCAACGTAACAGATTTCTATCTTCCATTGGGCAGCAGATGGCCTGATTACCCATCGATACAACACTTTTCTTCAAAGCAAATTAAAGCAAGTGTTAATCTAATCATGCATTTTTAACTGTGACAAAATACTCAACGATGACTAGAATTGCTGGCCTCATATGTTCTATTGAATGGAAGAGCAGTTTTTTATTTATGATGTTAAAGTAATACATGCAGATGGTGTAGCTTTCTTAATGGAAAGGCATTCTAATCCACACTCTACAGATTCATTGGAATGCAGGTAAAAAGAAAGCAATGTACAGGGAAGTACCGACCTCCAGAATCATTATCATTATTATTATTATTAATTTATATAGCACTTTCAGTGCTGAAAGTGCTTTACAATCCTTATCTAGTTCACCCTCACAACAACCAGAGGTAGCTCATTATTATTCCCATGTTGCAAATGGGGAACTGAAGCTGAGAGATTGACTTGCCCAAGGCCACCTAGCGAGTTCATGGCTAAGATGGGATTTTAACCCTGCTCTCCAAAATCTAAATCAAACACCTTACCCACTAGGCTGCACCAGATCTCAGAATGACTAAAGCAGAGGTGGGGGACCTTTTCTGTCCTGAGGGGGACCCACTGAATATTAATATGAGCTCCAAGGGCCACATAGAGGTTGGGGGTGGGGGTGCTTAATGGGTTTATTCAAGAAAAGGAGGGCCTAGATCAAGGATCTGTGCTGTGGATCTGTCCCCTACCCTTGTGTGCATGCCCTCCTCTCTGCTCCATTATCCTGAGCTCAGTTTTTCAGTGCTTGGGGGTAGAGAATGGGTCTAAGGGCCAGATCCAGGCACTGGAAAGGGGCCACATAAAAACTTGCCGAGGGCCACATTTGCCCTGAGGTCCCGCACCCCTGTACTAAAGCAACAGATTTCCTCCTCTGACAAGATACTTACAAACCTGTAGGATCTCAGGGTATTTTTCCTTGTCACCTGCATCCTGAAGATTTAATGTATTATTTAACGGGGTATGTCAATTTTAAAAAAACAATTGTTCCAGTACATTTGCTTGTGAATAGATTACCTGAATATTTCTGTTCCCATTAAGATGCTCAATTAAACTTCAGGTGAATACATGCTTGAACTCCCTATTTTCTTCAATTACAAAACCCACCCCCACCCCACAACAAAAACTCTTACAAAGTCTTAGGTAAAACTTTTATTCAGCTAACTAAAAATAAAATGCCTCAAGAATCACAATCTCTTCATCAAGCTGTGGAAAGCAGTCCAAGGCAAAGTCACAGATACAATGTCAGGGTGTTAATTTAGACCTCATAATTAAATTCTGAGATTCAATAGATCAAAGAGTAACTGTGCAAAAAGAAATAAGATACAAAAGTAGAGTGGAGTTCCTCTCCTTACTCTGTCTGGATTGCACTGAGAAGAGGAAGTTCTATTAATCAGAATGAAAAACAATGGTGAAGATCAAACACAGGATAAGTATACAATACAGTGAAAGTCTCCTAGAGAAAGATGATAGGAGACTCTGCCAAAGGAGCGTAAAGTCAGCCAGAGGAGAGAGAGTGCACATACTCTTGTATTAAATGCCCTGAGGATTATGCTGCTCTTCTGTGTGTTCACTTGGGAAGAAAACTGTGTTTAATCAAACACATACTAAAATCTCAGTGAAACAAGGAAGTTTAGCTGAAGAAGGCTCCACCAATACAGAGAAGACTGAAATGAAGATGGAGCTGGGAAGGGTAGAACAGGAGCAATTTGGGAAGACAAGACGGCATAAGCTGTTTGTGACAGGAAAAAATGGGTGCAGAAGAGAAATAATTGAGAGAACAGGAACAGAAATTGGCTAATGAGAGAGGTTAATGGGAAGCAAGGTCAAAAAAGAGATTATCCAAATTCTTTCACTCTTTAAACATCTGCTACCTTGAACAATAAGGTAAAAGACAAAAATATTTTAAGACATCCTGTTAAAAAAAAAAATACCCTACTCGCCACAGCGTGATTCACTATTAGTACAAATGTGGCTTATTGTCTTGATTCTTTATTCTGCAAGCATCCTTGCATTCCTGAGTGAGGAATATTTATCTTTTAAATGGAGGTTGGATAGTGCACAGCTGGCATGTAGCAAGGGTACATGTCAGTGACTTCCATGCTTGGGATTAATGGCTTTTAGGATGCCAAATTGGCCACCTTACAGTATTATGTGCCCTTGCGTGTCTGTGTACAGAAGGTGGAGCATTAAAGAGATGGGGGAATACTGGAAAAGATCAGACTTTTAATAATGAGTCTTCTCAAGAAAAGACTGACCCCACGTTTTGTGCATCTGCAGTCGCTCTAATTATGTTTGCTGTACCTCATGTCCTCCTCCTTATGCTCTATATGCACATCTTACTTTCACCTAAATATTTCTTTAATATTCATAAACATTTGGTGTTTTGGATTCACGAGGGTGACTAGAGGCTACTAGTATTAATACTATTCTTACATCCATACCAGAGATCTGGCCAGCTATCCTGAGAAGAGGAATCTCAAAGCACAAACTCTAGATCTGCTTCCCCAGCTACAACAACAATAACCTGGTGCTTTAATGTCGAACACTGGTGTGTCGGGGCACATGCTGTTGTGGATGGAACTCACTACATATTGCACACAAAAGCATGGAGGCTCATCCCATACTTTTGGAAACATACATTTCTATAGGGGGAAGTTGGGATCTACTTTGAAAACCAGACCCGAGGCAAGTCCTCTGCCAACTAAAAGAAATAAAATAGCTCAAGAAGTTTCGTTTCAAATAATCACTCAGTTTTTATAGTGTTACAACTGTGCTGTAACCATCACACTCAGTGTCAAAGTGCAGATACAGCAATGGCACAACCATCAGAATTATTTTTGTAGCACTGGTGAACCACTTCAATTTTATATTTCAGCAGCATGCCACAACATTAAGATGTTATCTTTCACCTTCAACTGCCAGAGGCATCTATTTGACATAACATGTCCATGAATTCTGGCCAGCCCTAAGTAAAAGCACTGCAAGCAAAACTGGTTGATGCACTGCTGGCTTATCAACATTCCTGTACAATAGGGGAAATACAGGCAAAGCAGTTCTCCACTAGACCACACACAACTTTTCCAATTGCAACAGCAAAACACACACAACTTTTCCAACTACAAGAGCAAAAAGGACCCAAATTAAGGCTGCATCATATACACTCTACAGCTTGGTGCAGATACAGCTTGAGGCTTCTTCAATCTTTAAGATCCTTGCACTTTATAATGACAAGTACATAGGCTACAAGTAATTTTCTGTCCCATTTCCCAACATTTTGGACAAAAATTCCTTTTCATTTTGTCGGCTTGATGGTTGGTCGCCAATGTTCTTTTCTTTTCTTTACATTTCTTACTTCCCAGCTCCCTGCCTCCAATGAATTAATCCAATTTCTCCTAAATAGTATGCACATGGATGAGAATGTTGAGGCAACAGACCGACTCGAATCCCAGTTCCAAACCAAATCATTATATGTAGACCTTTGCAAGTTAGGTAAGGCTAGTGAAGTCAAAAACTTAAAGCAAATCAAGCCAACTGCTTTTGAAACAAAATAAGAAAACAAATAAGAGAATCTCTGTAAATTTTAACTGACAAGAGATAAATCTAAATGAAATAGAACAAAATTATGTACAATGCAATAAAGTCAGGGAGGAACAAATTCCATCCTTCTTCCAAATGCATGAAAACTGAGCTCCCACTGCCTGTCTCTGCTGACCATATGGAAACTGAACGATCCAGTAGTATTTTTGAAAAAGGGGGAAACTCCCATAATAATCCCATTGTTTTAGTCAACATTTACTCTCGTAAAAATAGGTCAACGTTCCACCATCGTCTTTTGCTAAAAACACACCATTGGATACTTCTACACGTGCATTATCCCCAAATAAACCCCTCTAATTCAAGGATGAATTGTTCAAATTGTAGGCAGACATCCCAGTATAAATATCTGGGATTAGTATAAATAATAGCATATTATCTTCCAGGCCCAATTCAAGGTGCTGGTAATGATATATAAAGCCGTAAGCAGCCTGGGCCTGGCTTACCTGCAGGACCGCCTCAGGCCCCGGATTGCATTGCGGCCCCTGCAGTTGGCCAAGGACGCCCAACTCAAAGTCCCCCAGGTTACCTGAGTGGCGACGATGGGGAGGGCATTCTCGGTGGCCGCGGAGGCCCGCCTGGCCCCAAACCTCCCCTCTTTCCAAAGACAGTGTAAGACCTGGTTGTTCTGCCAGGCCTTCGCAGAGGGAGACAGGTGGGATGGGGTGGAGGAGTTCTGCCCTTTTAGTTTATTTTTAACATTTTACTGTTTTTAATGATATTTTATGTGTGTGTTTTTTATTATGTTATGTTTTTATTTATGCATCTTGTAAGCCACCCCGAGCTGCTCTGTGAGCAGGAGGGGGTGGGGTAGAAAAATGGTTAATTAAATAAATAACTAACTAAATAAATCCTGCTTCCTGGTTTTATCCCTGATTTGACGAACCTGATTTTTGAGGTTTTATTTTTGACGGCATAAAATAATACAGAAATAGTGCTCATGTGCATTGTCATCCCAGACTGAAGCCCCACCACCACTACCACCATAGAGAACTGCAGGTAGAGTTTACCTCCCTTCTACCCAAACGTCTCTATGGTATTCTGCAGTCTTTGGCGGCAAAATGCCATGGGTAGAGATTTACAACACAGAGAAGGTTGTGACAAAATGCTATCCATGCTGCCTCCTAAATCCACTCTGACCCTGCAGCAGAGGGAATCCATCACACCCATCTGCTCCAGGACACCATGCCAGCAAGTGACATAGGCACAGCAAGGACTTTGGGAGGAGAGGGATGCAGAGCTGCCGACAGGACCAGGACCAGGGGATACTGACCCTCTCTTTAGAGTGGGTCTAAAGGGGATACTGACCCTCTCTTTAGAGTGTCTCACCTAACCCTCAGATTGGCCAGGGGCTGGGTAGCGAGGCAGCTGGAAACGAAGGAGGCAGACGACGAGTCCACTATCTCCAAGAGCACTGGCATCCCCACCAATCCGTTGTATTCCCAGAAATCAGAGCGGGAAAAGGCTCTACAATTCAACTGCACTGTCTGTAGGGCAAAATCCAGTTCCTTTTGGAACTGTCCTGTTTGCTTCTGCTAGAGCAGGAGTGGGGATCCTTTTCTGAGGGCCACATTGAAAATTAGTACGAACTCTGAGGGCCACATAGAGGTTGTGGGCGGGGGTGCTTAATGGGCGTAATAAAGAAAAGGAGGGCCCAGATCATGGATCTGTGCGATGGATCTGTCCCCTACCCTTGTGTGCATGCCCTCCTCTCTGCTCCCTTATCCTGAACTCAGTTTTTTAGTGCTTGGGGGTAGAGACTGGATCCAGGGGCCAGATCCAGGCACTGGAAAGGGGTCACATAAAAACTCACCAAGGGATGCATTTAGCCCCCAGGCCTGAGGTTCCTCACCCCTGTGCTAGAGCATCGGTCTTGTCATTAATTGTCTGCGATGTAAATTTCCAGAGGGGATTCTGTATTTGTGTAGAGAGCAGAGACATTCTCCTCTCACTCAGAGTTCCCCAAGGTGCTGAAATTCAACTGCACTGCACCGTGGGATTGATGCATTCCGGGATATTGCTTATCCCTGAAAATTAATGATCATGTAGACAGTTATCCCTGATTGACAATCCCGGGATATCATGCCAGAATTATAGCTAATCGTGGGATAATTGTGTTCGTGTAGAAGCAGCCATAGACTCAGCCAAACACTCAGTGCACCAACAGTGGCTACGGTTCTCATCCTCAAAATGCTGTATCAGCACAAGCCCCATAGAAGTGAAGGGTTTATGCCATGTTAGTTCTTGGTGGATTGTAGCCTAAATCACTGTAAAACACATGCAGTAGAATGTATATAAATGATGCTACTTTAAACCCAAATTCTGTTCTATTTTCATGTTTAGCGGGTTTTAAACTTAAACTGATCACAACATAATGTTCAGGTAAATTGTTTTGTGCTACACAAGTGAAAACTACAAAATTAGGCCATATCTTGCAGTACATATCAATTTCCTGTTCAGTGTGAAAGTAGAATGCTTCAGTCTGAAAATGTGAGTGGTTCTCAAACTGGGGGTGCAGATGGTGTATTGGGGAGGCACTAGAAAGAGCACAGTTGGCAAACACCTAGCTCCACTCTGAGTTAAGGAGAATTTCTAAAATGATGGGGTAGCAAAGGAGGGCGCGGGGGGAGACAGAGAGAGAGAGAAGGCAAACAACAAGGGTGTGGGAGGGAGAAAGGGAGTAAGGTTTATGCATGTGTGTGTGGTCAAGGGAGAGAAGGGGCTTCAGCTACAAGAGAAAAGAGGAAATGCGACAGGTGAGGTTTTAAAAGGGAACTTAGTTCCTCTTAGTCACAGTGAAGAGCCTAATGTTAGCAAACAGAATGCCTGAATTATTTGCAAACAGGTTTAACATCATCCAGTTAGCAACTACACAAAAAATTCAAATACTACCAGGACACACTGCAGCTAATTACTCAAATGTAAATTACATTTTTAAAACACACACAGGCAGAGCGTATCCTTCAGCCTATTGTCAATATTTACTTCCGTTACAATCCTTGTAAGGTTGTTGCAAATATTGTGCATAGAGTGAAACAGCCTTGTGACTTGAATATGCCTTTTAAAGAGAAAAAATCTGGGCCAAAGCCTGTTCTTTGAATCCAGCCAAAGAACTCAGCAACCGGTTGTCTCCCTGGAATGGTTGATAGGGTGTTAACAAATGAGAGGATAGCAGCCCACACCAGGTGCGTGTCCACCTACCTGTTTATTAGGTGTTTGTCCCTACCGCCCGTGTGACCAATGCCCACCAGACACACACAGCCCCCACTCATAGCGGGGACCTCCACAGAGCAGGCAGAGCTCGCTGTGCGAGTGAATGTGGGCTAATGTGAACCCCCATGTCTGCATCCTTTTAATTAGGTAGCGTGCAGCGCCTCCACACGTACAGGTGTGCCAGCATCCTAGACTTGCAAGCGAAGAGCTTAGAGCATTCCTAGGTGTGACCACTTCTGGCCCCTCTCTCCACTTTCACTGTCACCTACAGGAACGAGGTAGTGTTCCAGGAGATCTCGGCACAAATGGAGCTGCAGGGCTATAACCGGGACATGAACCAGTGCCAGCAGCGAGTCAAAGGCTTGAGACATGCGAACAAGGAGATCTGGGAAAACAAGTTCGTCTCCAGCCACAGGAGGCAAACATTGCCCTATTATGAGCTCCTTGACTGTGTGTAGGGAGCTGCCATTACATCCGCCTGTATGGCTGTGCCTTCGCCTGGAGACAGAAGCAGGTGGCTATGGCTTCCTCACTGCCTGCTCCAGCTGCAACCACTCCCACTCCTGCAACAGAAGCTGCAACTGCCAGACAACCTTCCATGTCCATTCCTGCCCCCAAAGCCTGCATAGGTTGATGTGGACATGTCCACCGTAACTCTCACGGTGTATCCACTCCAGCTTGAGAGTCAACCTTTGTTTGAGGAGCCACCAGAGGTTCTGGTTGAGTGCATGGAGGACACGTATACCACCTTCAGAGAGGACACAGTGGAGGCAAAGGAGAATGGTACATTAATGTACCTGTGGGGCGTGTTTGCATTTACACAGCTGCATGATAAACGCTTCCAATTATGTTTTTATTGTTTACTCTGTTCACAGGTGGTCAGCAAAACTCGGAGGAGCAGCAGGAAAATCCTTGGGGCACAGCTACATAGGATAGGAATGGTAGGTGTGGCAAGTATTTGGAAAGCCACCATGGTGGGCCTGTGGGGGGAAGAGGCCCGGTGTGGAAGAACATCGCAGAATGCAAGACCTTTGCTGCCGAGGTCCACCTGGACCACTGGTGGGAGGACAGGCATTGGGCCCGCCTCTGCCAGCAGTTTGAGCAAACAGACAGCGTGATCAAGAAGGCAAGCGAGATGTGGCGCAGCTTCAAAGCAGCCTGTCCCAGTCCATTCAGATCCAAAGCTTCCTGCTTGAGCCTGTTCCCGCCGTGACCACGAGTACTGTTGCTCAGGGGGCATGTGCTATTTCCTAGTCCACACTGGCAATTCACACACCCCGCTACATGGAACCTGACTGTCCACCCTGGTTCCCCCAATAATCCACCCCCTACGGAAAGCATTCCAGCCCTCTCCATGCTGCACTCATGCCACGAAACAGTTCCTGAGTCTGGCATGCCTTCCCCCAGCCAATTATTCCCACTCGCCTCCCGCAAACACTTCTCCACAGCCAGATATGCAGGAGGAGCATTGGGAAAATATGCCTCCACCAGTTCTATCACCAAACCGAGCGCACCTAGGTGCCCCGAAAAGGTGCAGCACAAGAAATAATGTAAATCTTTTTATAATAAAGTTCTTAAATTTTTCTTCTCTTATTTATTTGTTAAATAAAGTTCTTTAATTTTCATAATCCATGATTTCCATGCTACTACTGGGAAAGGAGGAAGTTTGGGCAGGAGGGTCTTGGATAATGGTGGTATGGCATAGGGATAAGTCGCTTTGGGGGCTGGGGTTTGGAAGGGAAGGGAAGGGAAAGGGGGGTGCATCAAATATAGGGAGTTGGGAGTTCTCTGGTCATGCACTTGCACTTGAGAGTGGGGGGAACCCATAGTATCTGCCCATATTAACTGGCTGCATGCTTCTGCGCTTCCTATTGCCATTCTCAGACCTGACCAGCCTCCAAATGCCAAAAGGAAAAGGCAGAGGTTCAGGCGTGCATCCGGTTAGCCTGCAAATACCAATAGGGAACATACAGGGAAAAGGTCACCAAGTGAGAAATAGCAACGGGGGAGGGGCAAGAAGGAAAAATATGTCATCCTGGTCTGGGGTTGGGAGCTGGATGGGCCAGAGGAAAGCACAGTGACACACCAAAAACATTTGTAAAGGCTTTACTGATATCAAAAAAAGATCATTTGAATCAGTTTACCGATGCTCATTAGACTGTCACTGATGGTGGGTTCGTGTTAGCATTGTGGTTGATGTGGTGGCACAAGAAGTCACAAATCTTTCTGGCTATGTGCTGCTCCGCTTGGTTCAGCTGGTCCTGGAAAAGGGCACTGCTTCGCAGGAGCTAACTGGCGATAGGTTCTCCAGTATGGCCCCATCAGTCTTACAGATGTTATGAAGAATAAAGGCAGTGGCAGTATTGTTATTATTATTTATTATTATTTATATTTTAATTTATTTGTTTATATTTATATTTCTACCCAAAGTGACTCGGGGAGGCTTACAAATTCAAAAAATAAAAGAATAATATTAATATAAATATGAATACAAATATATAAAAATAACAGCATAAAAACGCACTAAAACACCAAACATTGTACATAGACTGAATATGCCCTCCCCACAACCCAACTAACTCATATCACCCTCCCCCGCCAAATGCCTGGCAGAAGAGCCAGGTCTTACAATTTCGTCAGAAGGTGAGAAGATTCGGGCTGAGGCAAACCTCCACCGGGAGGGAATTCCAGAACAATGGCACAGCCCTGATAATGCCCTCCTGTCCGTCCAAACCAGCCGATAACGTAAGACTTCCAGGAGGGTGCCCCCAGACAACTGCAGGAGCTGCCCAGGGGCCCAGGTGGTGAGGTAATCGCTCAGATAAGCAGGGCTGAGGCCATGAAGGGCTTTATAGGTCAATACCAACACCTTGAATTGGGCCCGGAAAACAATATATGTTGCCAGCTGTGTACCTGGGACTGTACAATCAGTAGTTGTAGACAGGTCCCTACTCCAAGGGACTTGTAATCTAAGAGAGACAAGGAAGGGGGAGATGGGGACAAGGGAGAGGTGAATATCAGGAGAGACAAGGATACATTATGAGGTTGCAGGTACATGTACTTAATTTAATTCCAAGGAGGATATTCTTATCACTCATGATGAACCAGGGAAAGCCTGATGGAGAGGTCGGTTTTCAGGAGGAATCTGAAGGTTGGGAGAGAGGGAGCAGAACAAATATATTCAGGGAGGGAGTTCCTGGCATGGGGAGCAACAAGAGAGAAGGGGCAAAGGTGTTTAGAGGATCATGGGAGTCACAAGCAGGCAAGGGTGGGGGTAGAGGAGGAGTGAAGGTCCCAGGCAGGAACGTGATAGGATACAAGAGCAGAGAGAAATAGGGGAGCAAGGCCATGAAGAGCCTTGAAGGTGAAGAGCAGGAGCTTGTGCTGAACGCATTCCCATAGGGGGAGTCAGTGTAGGGTGAAGAGGAGGGGCTGAACGTGGTCAAAGTGGGTGGTGCTGAGCTGCTTGTGGAAGTAACTTTGTTCTGGGTTTTGGACAACACTGTATGACTTCATAAGCCATGTTTTCAGGGGATAGGCAGGGACCCTGAGAACAACAGGCCTCGGGAGCACCCCCTCAATGCATGTTTCAGTGGAGGGTCCAAAGTCTCCGCTGCACATGCAGCCAATGAAGGGGGACTGAAGATATGGGTGTCGTGGTTCTTCCCAGTCCACCCAGTCAACATATCCACAAACTGGGCACAATGGTCCATTATGGCCTGGAGAACCAGTGAGAAAAAACCCTTTAGGATCAGGTAGTCATCCTTGCTAGGGAGTGGGCAGATGATGGTGATATGGTGCCTATCGATAGCCCCTATACGGTTCAGTAACCTCTGCCACCAAAAGCACTCCATTACCTCTATGGGGTCAGCCAACTGCACAACCGGGTCCAGCAGCACTTCCACAATCGCTGTGCCAACCTCCACTAGTATGGTGCCCACCATGGAGGTCCAACACCAAATTGCTAGACGATAGAGCAGCAGAGAGTCTGAAGTGATGAGCTCTCAGATGGCGATGCCAACATGCTTCTCCACAGGGATTGGTGACTGCATCACCATGTTTTGATTCTCCATCCAGTCTGAGAATCCCGGCTATTGGCAGGACAAGGCAACGGGGCATCTTAAAGTTTATGACCCACTTGGCATCTCCTCATGAGAACTGCAAATACTCGCACCGGTCTATGTTTTTCTCTTTCACCCAGACAAGCTTCTTGACAATCATTGACACCTGCAGATGGTGTCAATGATTGAAGCTACATCTCCCAACAGTTACAGCCCTGTGCACATCAGCTTTGTTTGCATGGCTTCAATCCTCCCCAGTGCGGTCCATTGTCGCCAGAGGTAGGCAAGTGCAAGATGCAGAAGCCGGAGCCACCTCCATGATGTGATGTACCCCACCATCCTGGACAGAGATCGAGTGAAAGCCTTTCTGTGCCCTGACATCACACCATGCTAATGACAGAAGGCTTGGATCTGTTGGATAGCTCGTAGTTTCTACTCAGCAGAAAATTGAATACAGTAACAAGCACAAGGAAGTTCTCGGCATGCATCTCCATGGCTGCAGTTCTGGCGTCATGAACCCTGCAGACAATGTGCCAAATGTTTTGAACAGCTTGAGAGCTGGGCGGCTGTCTCGCAAGGCTATGCATCCCATATATTGTATAAATATATATGGGGGAGTTAATGCAATAGAAGGGGAAGATATGTTCAAACTAGAAGGGCACGTGGATACAAAAAACTAATGGATACGAGCTGATTATCAATAAGTTTACAATGTGTTTCTCCCCAAGCAATACATGTTGGGGTTTTCCCCCCCCTTTCTTTCTGTAACATCAAAGTTGTCTGCAGCTGGAGGTGGGACTGTCAGGGTATTCTGAAGCCTGGGTACTCTATTGCATATCAGGTGCCTTGCTGGTGGGTCCTGTATGCATGCTCAGGGTCTAACTGATTGCCATATTTGGGGTTGAGAAGGAATTTTCCCTCTGGGCAGATTGGCAGTTGACTCCAAGGGTTTTTCGCCTTCTCCCGCAGCATGAGTGTGGCTTGCCTGCTTGGGACATCTGGATCTTTCTTTTTCTATAATTATTTCCTGTTATTTCAGGCATTGGTGTCCTCTGGTTGGTTCCAGTCTCTACTTGTAGCTATGAGTAGGATTTCTCTATAGGGATGGTTGGGGTGTGGCAGGTTCTGAAGGGGGCTGGACTAGATGACCCTTGAGGTCCCTTCCAGCCTTGTGACTATGACATGTGAGCAGCTATTGACCACTATTGGTCATGTGTCCTTACAGGAATAGCTGCACACTGAGCATGAGCTCCTATTGGCTGCTGTTGGTTACAGGCTGACGTGGATCGAGTGAAAGCTGACGTTTATCGTGGATGCGATAAACCGGTGGTGACAACATGCAAAGACTAATTTGCTTTCACTTTCAATTTTCACTATAGGCTCTCAATTAAGTATGTGATTTGCTCAATAAACTCAGCATTATCTGCATAGCAAAAGGTTATTTCCTGCCACCAAGTGTTCGCAGGTATAAATCCAGGTATGAACTTCCATTAGGGGACAGCAATAGCAGATGCTGGACCAGCTCCTTGAGTCAAAATAGTCTGGGGGGGGGAAAACAGCTGACACAGCTTCTTTTTCCCATGTTCCACCACGACTGCAAATTATAAGGAGTCGGATACCAAAAAGGGGTGGGGGGGGGGAGGCCCAGTCCTGGGGAAGAGGTTGCATCAGCCATGTGGAGGAGGGGGAAGCAGCAGCAGCAGCAGCAAGAGTCTAATGATTACTCCCAGTCGACAACTCAGAGCTATGGGGCATACCCAACTCCACCTGGACAGGGTTACTCCCAGCAAAACAGCCAGCCTTACAGACAGCAGAGCTACAGCAGTTACGGACAGTCAGCAGACACCTCAGGATACAGATAGAGCAGCTACGGTTCCTCTTATGGCCAGACTCAAAGCACTGGCTATGGGACCCAACCAGCGTCACAAGGATATGGATCGAGTACCGGATATGTAAGCAAGCAATCCTCTCAGACCTCTTATGGACAGCAATCTGCTTATCCCAGTTACTCCCAGCAGCCGTTTGCTAGCTCCACCACTGGAAGCTATGGCAGCAGCTGCCAAACCTCCAGCTACAGTCAGCCTCCAAGCGGGGGCTACGGTCAGCAGTCCAACCACAGCAGTCAGCAACAGAATTCCTACGGGCAGCAGCCATCCTACAACCCCTCACAGAACTATGGTCAGCAGAGCCAGTATGGGGTCAGTGATGGTGGAAGCAGCAGTGGGGGTGACAATGGAAGTGGATCTGGCAGCTATACCCAGGATCGTCTATGAGTGATGGGGGTGGTGTGGCGGCGGCTATGGTAGCCAGGATAAGGGCAGCTATGGAAGTGGCCAGCAGGACCATGGCAACAGGGGCCGTGGCGGATACAGCAGTGGCAGTGGCTTTGACCGTGGTGGACAAGGCAGCCATGGTGGGCGAGAAGGCATGGGTGGTGGTGAAAGAGGTGGTGGCTTCAGTAAATTTGGTGGACCCAGGGACCAGGGGCCCCGCCACGTTCCTGCTGGTGAGCAGGATAATTCTGACAACAACATTATCTTCACCCAGGGGCTCGGTTAGAATGTTACCATCGAGTCTGTCACCGACTAGTTCAAGGAAATTGGCATCATCAAGACAAACAAGAAAATAGGGCAGCCCATGATCAACCTCTACAGAGACCGTGAGACAGGGAAGCTGAAAGGTGTGGCTACCGTCTCTTTTGACGATCCTCCCTCTGCCAAGGCAACCATTGACTGGTTTGATGGAAAGGAATTTTCTGGCAACCCCATCAAAGTCTCTTTCACTACCCAGAGGGCAGACTTCAACCATGGTGGCGGGAGTGGCCGAGGAGACTGGGGCCGTGGAGGCAGAGGAGGTCCAATGGGCTGTGGTGGCTTCGGAGGAGGTGCAAGAGGAGCAGGTGGTGGCGGCGGCAGCAGCAGCTCTGGTGTTGGGAGCCAGGGCGGATTCCCCAGTGGCAGTGGAAGGCAGCAGCGTGCGGGTGACTTGAAGTGCTCCAACCCGACATGTGAAAACATGAACTTCTCATGGAGAAATGAGTGCAATCAGTGCAAGGCATCCAAGCCAGACAGGCCCGGGCGGCCACACATGGGCGGTGGTGGATTCAATGAGGAGCGCCATTGTGGCAGAAGCAGCTTCAACCTGGGTGGCTTCTGAGGCAGCGGAGGTCGAGGGGGAGACCGGGGTGGTTTCCGAGGCAGCAGAGGGGGTGACCGGGGTGACTTTGGGCCAGGCAAGATGGATTCTAGAGGCGATCACAGACAGAAGCTCTGGCATCCCAGCTCATGTGGTTTATACTCGGTGTGTGTGTGTGTGTGTGTGTTTTCACTTTGTATGATGAACTGATAAACAAAAAAAAGGGATACCAGAGGGAAGAGTGGAACAGGCTACTAAAGAATATAGAGGATCAGGATTCTTCCCGCTTCTGGAATATGATTAAGAGCTCAAGTTTGGGCTATAGCCCAAATGTAACCCCCCTCTAGTCCCTAAGAATAAAAGGGAGGAGTATTTTTCTGCTTTATATATATATATATATATGCGGTAACCGAGCAACCTTTGGTGCAAGTGGCTCCTTTAGATTTGGATACATCCTGCGAATATCCTTTGGTCACTATAGAGGCACCAGGGGGTGATTTCATCCCAGCAGAATTCCTTAAGATCTTTTAAAGATTGGTGGCCTCCAGCTCTGGCATCCCTGTTTTCAGCAGGGATGCTAGTAGAGTCCCCGTAGAGTGGAGCAGAGAAATAGTAGTGCCAATCCACAAGAAGGGTTCTAGAACTATGCAAGTATTTTCAGCCCATTAGTTTACTTAGCATAGTGGGAAATCTCTATGCCCGATACCTAAATGCCAAACTGGTAATGTAGGCAGAGGAAGGGAAGGTGATACCAGAAGAACAAAATGGCTACAGTCGATCAGTGTATGGTCATTTCCCACTTGATTAGAAAATATATAGCTGTTTAACAAGGGTCTGTTTGTGGCATTTGTTGATCTAAGATCTGCATTCAATCTGATCCCAAGGGAAAGACTGTAGATTAAATTGGAGAACCTATCTATTGATCGAAGATTACTTAAATTAATCCACTCAATACATGTGAACACTGCTTTAAGAGTGAGAATGGACCAGAAGGTTAGGACTAAAAGAGGTGTGCGACAGGGCCGCATTCTGGCTCCAACTCTGTTTGATTTGTTTCTGAGCGATCTCCCAGCTTTTATAAATTCTCCTTTAAGTCATCCACCTAAGGTGGGAGATTGCCCCGTCGCATGTCTGCTTTTTGCAGATGATACGACATTGCTTTCTCCAATGAAGTGGGGCTACACAGACAACTAAATCTATTTGCAGAATACTGGAATTTGAATCACCTGCATATAAATTATGGAAAGACCAAGGTGGTGGTATTCTCCAGACACTGACATAAGTACCGTTGGAGGATTGAGGATAAAGATATAGAACAGGTTAAGCACTATAAATATTTGAGTATCGTGTTCCAAGTGTCAGGGGCTTGGGCAGTGCAATATCAGACAGCTATTGACAAAGCAAATCAATTGGCATTAGCTGTAGCCAAATCTTTTAGGTCTAGAGGGGACTACCTCGTGTCACCGGCTTTGAGAGTGTTTGAGGCAAAAGGCATTTCACAACTCTTCACAACATCAAGAATCCTTTGCTTTAGTAAATGCCTAGCTGTCTTATACCCCAAGGAACAAATGGTCTCCACTGAGACACCCAACATCCGTACTTTGAGCTCTATTTTCCCTCTCCATGAGAGCTCTATTTTCCCTCTCCCTTCCCTCTCCAGTGTGGACTCTTGACAAGCTGACAAACTTTGAAGCAGTCCAGTTTAAATTCCTTAGGAAGTTGCTTGCAGTAGTGTGCTGTGTATCCAATAACATGTTGAGGGTGGAATGTGGATCACCTATGCTGGCTGCTAGAACATGGACTGTAATTATATCTTACTGGTTGAAATGTTTATTTCAAATAACCCCGCCTCTGGTTCAACTATCATTTTCAGAGGGAATTTCTATCTCATGGAGAGGGAAAAAAGAGCTCAAAGTACAGATGTTGGGTGTCTCAGTGGAGACCATTTGTTCCTTGGGGTATAAGACAGCTAAGCATTTACTAAAGTAAAGGATTCTTGATGTTGAACGCCAAGTAGATATATCTGACGTTAGATCACCCCATTATCTATTTCTCATAAATCAGAGGGTAAGACCTATGCCTTACCTAAAAAAACTGGATTGCATGGAGGGAAGGAGGGCATTGACCTGTACTAGATTTAATGTTCTTCCTTCAGCACTTTTGATAGGATGTTACAACGCTTATGTATTTGTTCTGGAAACGAAATTGAGACAGTATCCCATGTGCTAATGGAGTGTGAATTGTATGAGAGGGTTTGGACACAGTGGATTTACCCTATCATCTGTAATTATCTGGGAAGGTCCAGAGAGTTTTATATGGGTCTGCTGTTGTTGTTGTTATTATTTACTACTACTACTAAGGTCCAGAGAATGTTATGGGTCTACTGTTGTTGTTATTATCACTTACTACTACTACTACAACTAAATAATAATAATAATTAATAAGCATTTATATAGCACCAGCTGTGCACCTGGTGCTTTACAATAGCTGTTATTAGAGACAGGTCCCTGCCCAGTGGGGCTTACAATCTAAGATGGACACGGGTGAGGGGCACACAGGGAGAGACAGACAGACAGACACACACACTCCCATTTTACAGATGGGGAACTGAGGCTGAGAGGTTGTGACTTGCCCAAGGGCAACCAGTGAGTTCATGGCTAGGGCAGGATTTGAACCCTGGCTTCCCAGGTCCAAGTCCAGCACCTTAGTCACTACACCACACTGGCCCACACTGTTAGCTGATAACTCCTCAAAGATAACTAAGCCTGTTGCTAAATTCCTCCAAAATAGTATCCAAAAAAGGCGAGCTTGTGAGCAGGCTCTGGAATGAAAAGAGAGGTTAGGGGGGTGTCATACTAACGCTTGTATTATCTAGTAATCTGGTGGTTACGTACCAGGAGAGTGTACTACCTGATAAATGAGTATTATATACATGGATAAAATGTGTGCACTTACTGATAAATGGGTATAATATGCATGGGAAATTGTGTACTTGCTAATTACCCAAGACCTTGGCCAGATGGGTATACTTGGTGTTTGATCTGTTTTGCAATAGCGCTAAGCTTCACAATAAGTAAAATTGAATTGAATTGAGAAGGGATGGGGTTTGTGGGCAGAGCATGGTGAGGAAGAATGCCTGTATTAGGCTTGTCATACTAAACCTGTGAGTGGCGGCTAAATGGGAGCCACCTGAATTCACAAGAAAGATATGCAGGAAAGTGCTTGTTTATTAGGCTCTATACCCTAAATACGCGAGTGGTGGTTGCACAGACCAAACCCAGATTCCATGGGGCTTTCATCTTATTCGTTAACACCCACTGTTAAAGGCTTGTTTTCTCGTTTCTAATGATTTCCTGTTTTCACAACAAAACTAAACTCACTAAGTTTTCCAACACAGAGAGCTTTACTGTGTCTCTAATATAGTTCAAGTATCTCAAAGTTTTAATACATTATTCATTTTACTTATTTATTTATTTATTTATTTTATTTATTTCAATATTTCTATACTGCCCTACTCGCTAGACAGTGACTCAGGGCGGTGTACAACAGCATACACAATACCAAAATAAAATAAACATTAAAAACTCAGATTAAGACCAATTTAAACCCTCCCCCCCCACCCACCCGAATGCTTGAAAAAAAAGCCAGGTCTTACATTGTTTTCGAAACATGGGGAGGTCCCGGGAGAGTCGGATCTCTGCCAGGATGGGAGTTCCAGAGTCGCAGTGCAGTCACCGAGAACGCCCATTTGTATTTATTTATTTATTTATTTAAACATATTCCGCCCCCTCCTGTCTCAGGCACCTTGGGGCGGCTAACAACATTTAAAAAACATTAAAATACGTAACAATAAAAATACAATTAAAACAACCTAAAACAACCCATACCCACCCACCCACCCCATCTCCCTTGGTAAAGGCCTGACGGAACAGCCCAGGTCTTACACTGTCTGCAGAAAGAGGGAGGTCAATGGTCAAGTGAACCTCCAACGGGAGGGAGTTCCACAGCCACAGCACAGCCACAGAGAACATCAATCTCATGGTAGACGCCAGGGAAACCCGGGGGACCCCGGCCGATCCAGGACCCGGAGGGTGAGGCGATCCGCAGGTAGATGGGGCCCAAGCCGTTTAGGGTCTTAAAGGTCAGCACCAACACCTTGAATTGGGCCCAGAAGACTGTCGGCAGCCAGTGCAGAGAGCAAAGCACTGGAGTAACGTGCTCGCGTCGGTCCGTCCCAGTCAGGAGACAGGTCGTCACATTCTGCACCAGCTGCAGTCTCCAAACCAGCACCAAGGGTACCCCCACATAGAGTGCGCTACAGTAGCCCAGTCTCGAGGTAATAAAAGCATGGATGATTGTGTCCAGATCCGAGTCTGAGACATATGGCCTAAGTCGCCGCGCCAGATGTAACTGTCGAAATGCCCCCTTTCGCCACAGTCTCCACCTGGACATCCAGGCGGCGCTGTGGGTCCAGGAGAACCCCCAGACTCCAGACCTGAGAAATCAAGAGAGGACAGACCCCATCAATGTGGGGACCATCACTCCCTCAGATTTTCCTACAACCATCACCTCCGTCTTGTCAGGATTTAATTTCAGGCAGCTCACCCTCATCCAATCCCCCACAGCTGACAAGCACTGGGTAAGCACCGAGACTGCCGGGCCTGAGTCAGATGAAAATGAAAAGATATAGCTGGGTGTCATCAGCATATTGATGACACCTCACCCCAAACCCCCTGACCACCTCCCCGAAAGGCTGCATATACACATTGAACAAGAGAGGGGATAGAATGGAACCCTGTGGAACCCCACACATGAGGCTGCAGGGGAAGATGAAAACTCACCCAGCACCACATGTTGGGTTCTCCCAGCCAGTAAAGAGCAGAACCATTAAAGAACAGTCTCGCTAATCCTTGTCTGGTCCCGCAGCCAAGTCACCAATAACTCATGATCAATAGTATCAAATGCAGCCAAGAGATCGAACAGAATAAACAGGGTCGAACGACCTTGGTTCAACTCACGGGAGAGGTCGTTGACCAAGGCCACAAGCACAGTCTCCATGCCATAACCTGGACAAAAGCCAGACTGCGAGGGATCAAGAAAATTGATCTGGTCCAAATGCTCCTGAAGCTGCCGAGCCACCACCCGTTCAATAACCTTCCCTAAAAAGGGAAGGTTAGAGACCGGCTGATAGCTGGCCAGGACGCCAATGTCCAAAGATGGTCTCTTGAGCAGAGGCCGCACCACCGCCTCCTTGAAGCAGTCCGGCACCCTGCTCTCCCCAAGGGAGGCGCTGACTATCCCCGCCAACAACAACCCTAATGTCTCCCAGCTGGCCTTAACCAGCCAGGATGGGCATGGATCTAGTTCACAATAAGTGGCTTGAACAGTCCCTAGAGCATCCCCCACATCTGAGGGCGACAGAACCTGAAACTCATCCCACAAAACAGAACAAGAAGGGGCTTCTACTGCCTCTGTGTCAGGGCTAGGGCCCTTCCTCGACGAACGAGACCCCATCCCACAGGGATCAAGACAGTCGAGCCCCCAGAAACCGTCGGGCAGGCCGCTCCGAGCCCCCAACCCCAGAACCAGGAAGAGCCGAGACCCACAGGGAAAACCTCGCCAGCACCGGAGGCCCCTATCACACCAGGGGCGGAGCTGAATCCCGTCGGCAGGGGCGCGGAGGAGCCGACAACGTCGGGGGCGGAGCCAACAATAACGACGCGACGCTCTGCACGCCTGCAGGCTCAGCGTCAGAAGGGCGGAGCCAGAGGGATTTAAACCCGGAAGTGCGGGGACACCCTTGCCGGCGATCAGTTTGCTGTGAGGCTGGCCCCTGGGTGATTGTAGGAGAAACCGTGAGAAGTCGAGGCAAGGGATTGAGGGAAGAGTGAAAGGTGTGCGATCGGAGAGCGAGTGTGGTGAGTGAGTGTCTGAGGAAGGGGGAGTGGGTCGGGAGGAGGTGAGGCGAGGGAGGTGGGCATATTGTGTGGGAGGCTGGTGAGTGGTGCACGTGAGGTGTCTTCCCTGCTGTATCCGGTAACCATACCGTCATTCCTGTGTGAGCCGCTGTCCCCTACCCATCCCGATTCTGGTGCTCTAACCCCATCCTGCACTATGTCCCGGGTTACGCACTCCTAATTTCGAGGTCACTGTTTGCAAGGGGAGGGTGGTTGTGAAAGGGGCAGGGAATTGTTCACCCTGCATAGGGAACCAGAGGCTTGCTCCCACAATCCACTGATCGGACCCCGATGATGAAACGGCCCCTGCTCTTGTGAGAGTTTGGCCACCCACTAACCTGAGGGGAATCTTTCTTGGAACCACGTGTGAGCCTCCCTCTGGGCTAAAGGGTCAGGGGGGGGAAGAGGTAGCGAGGGTTAGTGCCAGATCCACGGTCCCCTGCGGAATCCCCAACCCAGAACCTAACACTCTGACTCACCCACTGCTAAAAAAGTTGTGTCAAAACTGGTGAATTTGAGCGATTTTATCCGCAAAAAAAGTCCACAAACAAATCACAGCGAGCATTTGATGATTCTAAGTCTAGGCGGAGGGAGGCTGGACTGACCAGCCCCCTCACCACCCAGAAGAGCTCAACCGGGCGGGACATAGCGAATGCAATGAGAGCAGCAAAGAAAGCCGCACCGCAACGGCATAGGTACGTAACCAGACTCTATGCCGCAATCAGTCGATTTCAGTACGTGAGTGATGCCACCATCGCTCTAACCACCGCCTTTCCCGCTTCATCTGCCGCAGCTCCTCCATATACCATGGGGACCTGCGTTGTCGGCGATTCGGGAGCGGACGCCTGGGAGCTACACGGTTGATGGCCTCCGCCAACACGGAATTCCACATGGATACGAGGCTATCAAGTGAGCGGCCATCGAGGTCAGAGGAAACATCCCCTAGAGCTGTCTGAAACCTTCCTGGTTCCATAAGCCTTTGGGGGCGAATCAACCTAACTGGTTCTGCGCCCTCCCGGGGGCTGCCATGCGCCAGGATACCAGCCTGGAGGAGATAATGATCCGTCCACGACAAGGGCAATCAAAATACCGAATACACTAATGCATGTAGGTCAGTAACTGCAACCCACTTTATTTGAACAACTAGGTTCATTTCCCATTTTTTAAAAACAACACACACAGAGGATAAAATCTTCTTACTGCAGTTAAAAGCATGCACTTTTTAGCCAAGAAACTAGGCAACTATGGAATAAAACCCAATCCTCATGTCCACTACTTTGCCTATCAGAACAAAACAACGAAGGGTTGGTAGAGCATATATGGAGGAGTTTTTCATGTCTAGATAATTAATTAGATTGTGAATATTATGAAAGGAGATTTTGTTTGCAAGGACAAAAAGAGAAGTTTATCATCCAAATCTCCTCCTCTTTCCCTCCCACTAACAAGACTGTCTGGCAAGATAAATTTCTGTATCACAGCAGTGTGACATTTGCATCATGGCAACACACAGATCACCACAAAATGTTATGACATATTAACAAGTTAGCATTTCTCCTCCTACCACCATGATAATGATAATAATAACAACTTGAAATACTTGATAGGCATTGTACCAAGTGCTGAGTTACCATTCTCCACACAGCATCTTTAAATCCTTAGAATCTCAATTCTTCTAATTGCAAAAGTAATGGGCTAATAATAGCTGTTCCAGTTAATTAAAACAAGCAGCTATTTCAGGCATTGCCACTAATGCTTCAAAAGGTCCAATCCTGAGCCTAGGAAAGTCTAAAACAAAATTCCAATCTATGTCATTGGGAGCAAGATGAGGCCCTTTAAGTAAGATTCTACCACAGTCGGGTGGTGGGGGAAAGGGATGTTTTCTGACTCTTCATAGGACTGGTTTGAGTCTACATCTAAAATGGTGGTCCTAGCAGTATCAAACATAGTTAGCAACTACTAAAATCATTTTGATGTTCTTTTTGTAACAACATTGATTTATAATCTAAGTTTTTTTAAAGATTTCTTTTACATTTTGGCAATGTAAGAACCTAAGAACATAAGAAGAAGAACATAAAGCATATAATTTTTATTCTTTCTGATCATGGACCACACACACATACAAAGTAATTTGTTACCCAACCTGATTAACGCATTCATATAGCTTATTAGAAGCTAAGATTCCTAATCTGTTCACGCAAACAGTAATGTGAATCTTTTTTGCTTAGAAGCAAAGATTCCTAATCTGTTCACACAGTTAAAAGGTACTGCAGTAATGTGACACAGTTGTGCTGAATTTGTTTATAATTTGAATTTTACAACTTTGCTCTGTACCTTTGATTCTTCACTATCAAATTCAAATTTACTATCAGATTTAATTCACTATCACTATCAAATTTAATGGCAATTCAGTAAGTTTCATACTTGCACAGAAGCTTAAAATACTCCTTGTATTTTTTCACTGTGACAACAACAGAACTTTGTGTTTTGATCCCATGTTGCTATTTGCACCGAGGTAATTAACTAATTACATTAAATGGGGAAAGCATGGCAGGACTGCAATAAAATCCAAATGCCTTTTCACGTGGCCCCAAATCAAAAAGATTCCATAAAAATGGCCACTAGTCAAATGTAATATCTTAAAACTTGTCATATTATATTTAGATATAGATACACACACACAACATACTACACTGGATGTTACTGGTGTTTATTGCAAATCACATAAAATGCATAGAATGTGTTTGTAATTTCTTGCATTTCAGCAGTGCATGCCCACATGCAAGTACTTGCTGCCACTGAACATCAAGGTATTAAAGATTCAAGTACAGTAATAGTATTCTCTAGTGCAGTGGGTGACCTGAGCCTTTAATCCAGATGAATTTAATGTTAAAGTGCATTAGCTCGTCTCATAAAAGATTTGTTTTAATTTTAGTTCCCTCTCCATTTATCTTATGGTTGTGTAATCGCCATTAGAGGTCAAACAGATTTCCCTAAAGAAGGTAAATCTGCCTTTTTTTAGAAGAGGAGAAAAAAAATAATGGAACTTTCGTCAGTTCTCCAGATTTCAGTATACAATGTTACTATGTTACATGAACAGTCTCTTGGCCTTCTCTCTCCATTTCACAGTCTAAAAAAAATCTAAATAGAAGAAAATAGAAAATGGGAAATGGAGACTACTGTAGACTGTGTGATGGCCCAAGATATGCAGTGTCTTCTGCCAGGACACACAATATAATTAATAACTTACCATCATCCAGCTCAAGACAGAGATTGTATACAGCGATGGGCCTCTTATTACGTGGCCCTTGTCTTCTTGATTGTCGGGGTGGGACATTTGGAGGCGATATTGACATAGAGATTGGCTCAGGAAAAGTAGCATCAGGCAAGGTTCTGAAAATCTGCAATCAAGAACACAAAGCGCATTAATTATTTACTATGAAGTGCAACCTGTGTAATGCCACTGTAAACCATTATCAAACAAAATTTGTTTTGGATTTCATTCAAGGCAGGCAGGAGCCAAAAACACATCTATTGAAGTTTTGGGAATGTGCTATGGATCTTTAAAGAATGCTTTTAAAATAAAAATAAGCAAAGGCACTGTCCATGCATTAACGATGCAGCAAATCACTTGATCCAAAGACTAACTATGTATAACCATGCTTGCCATGGTTTTGGGGAAAGGTGGGTGTGTGTGTGTGTGTGTGTGTGTGTGTGTGTGTGTGTGTGTGTGTGTGTGTGTGTGTGTGTGTGTGTGTGTGTGTGTGTGAGAGAGAAGCAGAATTCTGGAATTTTTTCCACTTCTCAGTTACAAGAGAACACAAGACATACTTTTAATATACTTTTTATTAGCTATTACAACTCCCTGAAAGAGATACAACTGGGATTACATATCCTGTAGTCATTTTATATTTTGATTCATGGGCACTAGAGCATCTGATATGCAATGCTATATCTTTTTGTCTGGGTACAGTGACATTGGAAAAATTTTGTTTCAAAATGTGAGATGGTCTGTCATAGGGCTGGTCTGCCTAGTTTTTTTGTTTTAAAAAAAGGTACTTTAAATAATCCCAGGACAAACACACAGAACTGGTCACATATTTAATTTAATTTTATTTTATTTATTTATTTATCGACTGTATATGCCGCCCTTCCCATAAGACTCAGGACAGCTCACAATCCATTAAAAATAGTAAAATTCAACAATAAAAACACACATCAATCCCTTCAAACAACCCCCTCTCCTACAATCCTACCCAAAACCCCACTCAAGAACTATTTAGCCCCACCTGCCAAATGCTCGTTCAAATAAAGAAGTTTTGCACCGCCTCCAGAAGATGCCTTTCCCAGAGTCTGAACTTATGTCTGAACTCATGTAGCAGTTCAAACAAAACAGAAATCACAATGGATAAAATAGACATCTTTCCTCTCTTTGGGTAGTTCATATGTGCAATAGCCCATCATATTGTCTACCTGAAAGGAATTCGGAACTTTTCTGGTCCTTCCCTGCTCCCTGGGCTTCCCAGTATAGTGTAGCCAGTTTACCTGATCAAAGCTGTTAATGTTCAAGCTGAGGAGACAGTACATTGTCCACAGGAAGGCCACAAACCCATTCTTCCTAAAAGGGCCAGCCCACACTGCAACAATCTAGATTACTTGCTGTGTTGACAGAGGACAACTTAGACAAATCTTTTTCGAGGTTGTTAAACTTCTGAAGATTGTGATGACAACACCTCTCACAATTGTAGAACCAGAGAGAAGCTTCTCAACTCTGAAAAGAATTAAAACCTTTCTGAGAAGTACCATGACCGAGGACCGTCTGGCTGCTCTAGAAATGTTGTCTATTGAGCAAGGCATGATCAAGGAAATTCCGGACTTCAACAACAAGACAACTGATCTGTTTGCACAGCGCAAGGAACGCAGAGCAAATTTCCAGTACAGATGTTAATATTAAAACCTTTGTTTTTGTAGAGTTTCATCATGTCCACACAGCACCAATTCAGAAGCTTGGTTTGGTTTATTGCAGTTTAATAGCGTTACAAAACGTTTGTACTTATTTTTATGTTTACTGATTTATTTACTGATAAAGCTTCTGTATTTATTGGTTCAATTTCTTTTTCCTGTTGAAAATATTTATTTTTAACAGTTTTGTAGTTACTTAAGTTTTGTATTTATTGGTTCAAAGATTTACTTTTATTTACTGTTATTAAAAGTTCTACTTTTCTTTAATGGTTTGTTACTACTATTTTTGTACTGATTAAACTTTTATATAAAACTATTTTATGTACTTTTAAATAAAGTTGCAGTGTTTATATATTCACAGTGTTTTCTTCATTGGTATCATGAGCAGCTTCCTTATTTAGATGTGTAGCTCTTTGTTGCGGTCCTTGCACCAATGTGTGGATTCTCTGATGTATGAGTAGAATCTCAGAGTTGAGGGTCCCTGGTCCTGCCCCTGGCCATGCCCCTGCCTGGCCCCACCCACTGCCCCACCAGACAAAAAGTCGACCAGCGGCCACTGGCAATTCTATAAATAAATACTTGCTTTGGAGTAATTTAAAGAATGCCAGAAACTGTTAACCCCATCTTCTCTATAGGCTTTTGTGTTAAAACACTTCAGTAAATAGCAAGTCATCTAAAAATTTTCAAAGGTTACAGTGTCTTATAATATTGCACTGCGTTCCACACTAGGAATATCTGAGTGTCTTACCTCAAATCAGTGGCAAAGGTAAGGGGGAAAGTCCTCTGGAGTTCTACAAAGTTCTTGCATGAGCTCCAGTAAACCATCTTGTTTATCTTTTTTGATTTTCTACAAATATTTCAATATGTCTCTTAAATAACTGGACAGGAAACTAAATAAGTAAAAAACTAAAACAGAAACAAGCAAGCAATCCTTAAAAAACATTATTCAATGAAATATCAAACTAAACGCAGGGAATAAGTAGATGGTGAACCTATCCAGAACTCTGGCTGTCACTGGGAGCACAATAGAAAGCACACTGAAAGAAAACACACACACAACTTAGGTGGAAATAGTAAGCAGTGAAACTTCTTTGCAAGTCCAAAATGACTGTTCCAAAAGTTGGAGAAGTTAGGGTGAATAAACTGAGGAAGGAAATCATGAGCTTAGCTATTGCAAAGGACCACATCATAATTCTCAAAGCAATTTACCCAATAGTTACCCTCCATGTCCTGGAAATGAGCCACGGTAGTGTCAGAGGGGTACGGGAAGGTTGGGAAGGGAAGGGGTGCCCAGACGCGCCACACTCTCTCAACTGGCTCTGCTAGTGCTCGAAGGGGGTCCCGGAGGCCCGTCAGGATAGTATGTGGGCCGTTCCTTGGGCTTGCGCACCTGGAACTTAGGCCCCTATCATCATTGGGCACAGAGCTTTTTACTATACACACGACGTTCACACCCACAGGGGAGGGAGGTAATAGTGAGGAGTGGTGCAAGGGAGCGGAGGCAAGGACCCAGGAGTACAGGGGACAGGGATGCAGGGACTTACACACAGCCACAGGGAACGGGGAGAGACGGGTCCCAGGGGGGAACAGAAGCGCCAGGCCCGCAGGCCCCTTCACTCCACTCACCCAAGCTTTCACAGGGAGGCAGGGTCTGGTTTCCAATCAAACAGATGCTTTGTATAAGGACACAGTCGCTGATACAACCCACAATGGAGGACAAGGAGGGGAGACAAGGGCAACAGGGAGGATACAGACAACAAAGAGAAGTTCAATCGCAATACTTAGCTTCAGGCAACAGGGAGGGGGCTAGTTCATCCAGGCTAGGCTCTGTTCACCGGCCCAGAGCTACTGAGCCAGCCAGCTTAAATAGGAGCAGCCCCGCCCTCTGCACGCCCCCGCAAGCGTGCTGAGCGGCGCAGCGGTGGGCGGGGCCCTGCCTGGTCGGGCGTCGCCGTTGTAGGTGTCGGCGTCTCTGCACGCCGCGGGGGCGTGGCCTTTGGCAATGGCCTGTCGGGGGCGGGGTGTGCGGCGTCGGGTGTGGCTTCCGCCTGCGTCTGCGGCCCCGAACGCCGCACCAAGGTTTGCGATGCTGGGGAACTGCCGGGGGCGGGGCCTGGGGCCGTGGAGGGCGGCCGCCGCGTCGAGAAGCGGCCGCGGCGGCTGACAGGTAGCCCTGTAGACATGCTTTATGAATTAGATCTTGGAGACCAGAATTCAAATCCCACCTCTGAGAGATGATCAGGCTCGGGCTCAAGAAAACCTCCTGGGGAAGGGAGTTGCCTTTGATAAATGACTGGGTGTCACCAGACATAACTAGAATCAATAGATTTGTAGGGTTTGAAGAGACTTCAAAGTCATCTCAACACTGTGGCAAGACAGTACAGGTTGGACTCAGGTCCCAATTACGGGAGCAAAGGGGTGAGGTCTTCAGGGTGGAGGACAGAGCTTATCTTGGTGGGGCAAGATCCTTCCCCTTCAGGCTGCTGCGGATGTAGACAGAACCCTGCTGCAAGGTACCGTGAGGGCTGGGGTGGTGGTCAGAAGCCCACTAGGATCCATGGCACTGCTCCAGGGGCCTGCTTGGAGCCACCACCACAATCACCTCTTTGGGGGACTGGCTGTGAGACACCACAGACCATCACTGCTTTGGGTGGGGGGCCGACCAAGAACCTTGCTGCAGGCTGCTGCCATGAGCTCCAGAAGTAAGCAGCCTGTAGTGGGGCTCCCAAACAACCCACACCCTGAATGGCAGCAATCCTGCCATCCTCAGCCTTCAGACTAAAGGCAGTGGCACTGCCTTAGCTTCCCGTCCCTCCTGCAGTGGCAACAACCCTACCATGGTTTTCAAACTGAAGGGGGGGAGGGGGGGAGGCAGGGCCAGCACCCCACACAGTCTGAAAAGTTCCTTCCTGGCAGAGTCCTTTCCTTGTGGCCTGAGCTCTGCTAGGAGATTCCAGAGTGAGTGCAGGCTGGAGATGGAGTGCTAGCTATGCTCCTTCCCTGCCCAATTGAAACATTTCCTAGTGGCACTCAGGCTGCTTGTAAGACCACTCCTCCATGAGCCCCCTCGCTTCAAGGTAGCTACCCCACTGGTTCATCTAGTCCAACACCCTTCTCTAAGGCAGGCTATTATCTGCCTACATAGACAAACCCTGAATTGGGCCCCTGAATCCAGCCCCTACCCTTGAACAAGAAAGAGTATGCAGGGAAAGGCAGAAGAGATGAGACATCCCTTGTCTCTCCCTCTGTTCCCTTTTCCCTGTCTCCCCTCCCCCTGTCTTTAGATTGTAAGCTCTCGGGCAGGGAACGTGTCTGTTTTATTCTCTGTAAAGCGCCAGGTACATCTCTGGCACTATATAAACGCTATAATAATAATCATAATAATAATCATAATAATATCAAGGTAGGTGTTAAATCTGAGGACCAGATCCGTGGCCCCAGACCATTTGCCTGCTGTGAATGGCCACCCTTCCATGCATTCAGGGTGAAAACAGATGAGACAGTAGCCCAGATTAGCCCCCTCCACATTGGCCATTTTTAAACAGAACATGCCCATGCAGGTTCACCCATCCCACCCCCACCCAAGTGCCCATCTGAAGGCAACGTAGGGGAAGCATGCTCCTGTGACCCACACACCGCCCACTCATGCCCACGCATGGAGCATCAGTGAAAAAACGGAGGTTACTTACCAGTAACTCTGTTCTTCGAGAGAGCTCCGCGTATTCTCACTCTTGGGATTTACTTCCTGCTCCGCAGGTACCGGAAAACCTCTCGTCAGCAGTATCCAGGCAGATTACGCCTGGAAAAGACTAGAAAAGGTGAGGGCTCCGCCCCCTCACTCCCCCTCCCATCCCGAGAAAAGCGCGGGCCCGCATCACGAGGGATGGAAGTATAAAGAGGGGGAGGAGCCCCCACCGCCTCAGTTCCTTCCAACCCAGCCTGGAAGACCTGGTATGTCCATCCACGACTGAGGGGAAGGCGGGCGGGATGTGAGAATACGCGGAGCTCTCTCGAAGAACAGAGTTACTGGTAAGTAACCTCCGTTTCTTCTTCGAGGATCTCCGCGATTCTCACTCTTGGGAGAGTAATAAGCAGTTCTAGATAACTCACCTCAAGGAGGTGGGAGTCGAGGATGGTAACTCAGAAAAGAATCCAACACTGCTCTCCCCACTTGGGAATCTGCTCTGGCCGCCAGGTCCAAAGAGTAATGTCTTGTAAACGTGTGGACAGATGCCCACGTGGCAGCCCTACAGATATCTGGTAGATTTATACCTTGGAAGTTAGCCAAAGAAGCAGCAGTGGCTCTAGTAGAATGAGCCCTCAGACCTTCGGGAGGGATCTTGTCTGCTAAAGCATAGCATCTCTGTATACACAATAAAATCCACTTGGAAAGTCTCTGTGCAGAAAGCTTGACCCCAATTCTTTGGCCCCCATACGTGATAAAGAGGGAATCACACGCTCTGATTGACTTGGTTCTATCAATGTAGAAAGCCAGAGCTCTTTTAACATCTAACGAGTGTAGCCTTTGCTCCTCAACAGATGTGTGCGGCCTAGGGAAGAAAACTGGCAACGAGATAGTCTGATTAAGGTGGAAACTAGAAACAACCTTAGGCACAAATGAGGGGTCAATACGTAGATCAACTTTCTCCTTGTGAAACATGATATAAGGAGGTGAAGCTCTAAGGGCCGTGAGTTCACTCACCCTCCTAGCCGAGGTAATAGCCACCAAGAACGCCGTTTTAATTGACAAGTCTTCCAAGCTGCACGTAGCCAACGGTTCGAAAGGAGGGGACATCAACTTGGATAACACAAGGTTCAAGTCCCACTGAGGGGCGGGCCTCGATCGTTGAGGAAAAGTGTTCTTTAGACCTTTCCAAAACGCCCTCATCAGTTTATGAGAAAACAGAGTGCCACTGTCAGGCGGCTGCAAGCGGGAAGACAGAGCTGCCAAATGAACTTTTATGGAAGCCAAAGACAAATGCAATTTTTGTAGACTCAGGAGATAAAGAAACACATGATTCATGTCCAAAGCTTGCAAGGGAATAGCCTGCGAAGTACACCAGCTACAGAATCGTCTCCACTTTAATTGATAACATTTGCGTGTCGAAGGTCTCCTTGCATTTAAAAGTATCTCTGAAACCTCCGGTGGCAAATTGCCTATCGGGGTAGAATCAACCAAGCGGAGAGGTGGAGCATTTGTAGGTCGTGGTGCAGGATCTCCCCCCGTTCTCTGGAGAGTAGATCGCAGATCATTGGAAGTTTCTTGATTTGTGTCGCCATCCCCAGCAAGGTTTGGAACCAGGTTTGTCGTGGCCAAAAAGGAGCAATCAGGATAATATGAGCCTTGTCCGTCCTGACCTTGCACAACACTCTGTTGATGAGGGGAAAAGGGGGAAAGGCATAGAGGAATGTCCCGTGCCAAGAAATGGCAAAGGCGTCCGACATCGATTCTGGTGCTATACCTGCTCGGCTGCAGAATTTTGGTAACTTTGCGTTCCCCTGTGATGCGAATAGATCTATCTCTGGAGTTCCCCATTCCTGAAAAATGTCGTGCAAGATCTCCTCTTTCAGAGACCACTCGTGCTGGTCCCTCGATTTGCGACTGAGGTAGTCCGCCCTCAGGTTGTCTTGGCCTGCCAAGTGAATGGCGTGAATGTGTATGTCGTGACCGATACACCAGTGCCAGATGGTCTCCGCTTCCCTCGATAAGCGGGTGGAATGTGCTCCCCCTTGTTTGTTCACATACCACATTGCTGTGGTATTGTCCGTCACGATTTGGATGTTTTGACCTTGGATGCGGGGAAGCAAAGCCTTCAACGCCCAACGTATGGCCCTCAGTTCTAGCATGTTTATGTGTAGATGCGTCTCCTCTGGAGACCAGAGACCGTGTACTGAGAAAACCCCCAGGTGCGCACCCCATCCGGTCAGGGATGCGTCTGTCGTGATAATGTCCCTGAAGGTGGGAGTATCGAAGGGCACCCCCTGTAGCACATGATCTGCATTTGCCCACCACTGTAGGTTCAGAAGCAGTTCTTCTGCTATGCATAGTTTCATGTTGAGTGGATGAATGGTCGGTACGTAGTTGCTGGCTAGCCATTGTTGCAGGGGTCTCATGTGCAGACGAGCGTACGGAGTTACCATCGTCGTGGAGGCCATCAATCCTTGCAGGTGCAAGAAAAAACGGACTGGTTTGGTGGGATGCGAGTGAAGAACGTCTAGGGCATGACGTATGGAGATAAGCCTCTCCTCTGGAAGATACGCTTTTGCGTGTCTGGTGTCCAAGACTGCCCCTATAAAGGGTAGTCGTTGCGTCGGCTGTATGTGAGATTTTGCCAAGTTCAGAACAAACCCCAGGTTCCTGAGGAGTGACATGGTGAACTCCACGTGTTTGGTAAGCTCTTGAGGTGACCTCGCCGCCAACAGCCAGTCGTCCAGGTACGGAAAGATTCGCACACCTTGCCTTCTTAGATAGGCTGCTACGACAGCTACACATTTTGTGAACACGCGTGGTGCTGTAGACAGTCCGAAGGGAAGGACACGGTACTGGAAGCGAAGGTCCCCTGCAACGAATCGCAAGAACTTACGGTGAGAAGGGCGTATTGAAATATGAAAATAGGCGTCTTTGAGATCAAGGGAGGCCAACCAGTCGCCTTGCTGTAAGCCCATGAAAATGACAGGTAGGGAAGTCATACGAAATCTAAACTTCTTAACGAATCTGTTGAGACATCTCAAGTCCAGAATGGGTCTAGAGCCCTTGTCCTTTTTAGGGACCACAAAGAATCTAGAGTAGAATCCAGAACTATGTTCATCTCGAGGAATGGATTCGACAGCACCCTTGTCGAGGAGTTTTTGAATTTCAACTAGTATTTGAGTAGAGGGGGGGGGAGCCCCAGGGGGGCAAGGTGAGAGGGGAGGGGTGGTATGGAACTGTATGGCATACCCCAGCTGTACTATCTCCCTGACCCAGCGGTCAGAAGAGATGGTTTCCCATACATGTAGGTAGGGTAATAGGCGGTCCTGGAATGAGGGGTCATCCTCATTATCTCCCTTGATCAGATAACAATCAAAAACGTGATTTCGCCTGCTGTCCAGAAGACGAGCTAGGAGAGGGTTTACCCCTGCCCCGCTGCCTGCCAAACGATTTACGTTGTTGAACACCTTGTTGCTGGTAATGTGTCTGATTGTGTTGCTGGAATCTTTTCCCAGCTTGGAAATTATAATTTTGGTAAGGAGTTCTTCTAGACGAAAAAGAATAGCCCTGCGTAAAAGGCTTTTTGCGTATCGCCCTGACTACCCCTGTGGATCTTGCCGTTTGATTCATCTCTTTGATTTTCTTAAGAGTGTCATCAGTAGAAGCCGAGAACAGGCCCTCACAATCAAACGGCAAGTCCTCTATTCTAGTTTTATTCTCAGGGGTGAGAGCTGTGGACCGAAGCCACGCATGCCTGCGTAGAGCTATAGCAGATGCCATTCCTCTGGCGTTGGCATCCGCCACGTGCATGTTTGCGGTTAATTGGAACTGGGCCATCTGCATGCCCTCTTTCTGTAATGCTGCCAACTGGTTTGGGTCCGATGTCATGCCAATTTTGGACCACAGCCAATGTTGGTAACCGCACATGGCGGAAGCATAATTAGCTATACGGAAGGACAGGGAGTCCGAGGAAAAAACCTTCCTACCCAGCACATCCAATCTCCTCCCCTCCCTATCTGCAGGGGAAGTCTGGATCCCTCCCGCTCGAGATCTAACCGAGGCAGCCGCTATCACCAAGGAGTTCGGAGGGGGGTGACTATGAAAAATTTGAGCCCCTTCTTTGGGTACCCCATACAAAGAGTCTGCCAACTTATTAGTTGGAGGAACAGAGGCAGGCTTAGCCCACAAGGTTGTAGCTGGTTCTAACAGCTGGTCCAGCAAGGGTAAGGTCACGTGTCCGGATTCCCCAGAGCCCAATATGCCAAAGATAGGTCCAGTCTGAGCTTTTTTAATGACCCTCGTGGGCAGCTTTGGGAGAGATGCAGCCATCCTCCTCAACATCGCCTGAAAAGCCTTGGCATCCTCTGTGGCCAGCGAGATGTTGGCATCCGAGATAGCATCTGGCGGTGGTGGGGAAATGGTCTCGTCCTCCTCCATTGAAGGAGAAGACGAAGAGGAAGACCGTGATGCCGACGCCCCCGGGGAAGCCATCCGTGGTACCGTCGGTACCGTCGGTACCGTGTCCTCCCTATGGGTCCCCAATAGGGAGGTGAGAAGTTGTGTAGCCCCTGATGGCTCTAACCTCGTTCCGGTCCCGGAAACGAGCTCTTCTGGTTCAACGGTACCGATGTCTGCTTGCACCGATCCTGTCTCCGACGGAGGAGGGCGTGATACAGTCGCTGATGGCGCGGCTCTAGGCGGGACCGGAGGCACGTAGGAGGTGTCCCGTGAAAGCGACGGGTATCCGAAGTCATGAGCGTATGGAGGGCTACGCGACCTGTATCTGTAGTCCCTACCATAATCATAGTCCCGGTGTCCGTGATGTGGGGAGCAACAGGAGCATGGGGAACGCGATCGTCGTTCCAGGTGGTACCGGAGGGGCGTCCGTCCCGTCCGGTGTCGAGGAGAGCGGGAGCGGGAGTGGAACCGTGGTGACCTGGAGCGCGACTCCCTGCGCACCATCGGTACCGACAACAGCAAAGGCGGTACCGAGCGGGATAACGGTGTCGGTGGTGCCGTCCCCCTCGTCGAGCCCGACGGTCGTGGGGATTGTTGAACTGTCGGCACCGGCGGTACCGGCGGTACCGGCTCTCGCGTTGAGCCCTTCTTCTTCTTTTTCTTTCTCTCCACGCTCTTAGAGCCCCTCTCCGACGAGTGCGCGACGCCTCGCGCACCAGAAGGCTCGGTACCGCTAGTAGATAAGCGTCTTGGGCTGGACGCATGCGGAACACTACCTTCCGCGGTACGGCCGGAACCGGTAGCTTGCACCTCAAAGGGTCCCTCGGTCCCGAGTTCGCCGGTGCCGCTGGTACCCATGTGCGGACTCGTCCGTTGCCTGGACGGTACCGCCGGTGCCGCTGGAGCCGGATTTTCCATGGTCCTGGAGTGCCGGGCGGGGAGCCTCAGGGGCCCCTCTTCACCGCCCTCTAAGGCCCTTCTTGTGAGGATGTCCTGGAGCCTTAGCGCTCTAGCCCTCTTAGCCCTGCCTGAGAGAACCGAACAGGCTCTACAGGTTCGAGTGTTGTGACCCTCACCCAGGCAGGTGAGACAGCGATCGTGTTGGTCACTCACTGATAAGGTAGCCGGGCAAGAGCCGCAGCGTTTAAACCCCGGCTGCTTGGGCATTCCGTTCGCCCCGAAGGACGCAACGGCCCGGGGAACGTCCCACGGGAGGGCAACACTCCTTTCTCTTCTTCTTTCTTTTTGATATTTCTAATCTTCGTTTTTACTGCAAAGTACGTTGAAAAACGCCGAGAAGTCTTCCAACGCCACGCGGTTGGAAGGAACTGAGGCGGTGGGGGCTCCTCCCCCTCTATATACTTCCATCCCTCGTGATGCGGGCCCGCGCTTTTCTCGGGATGGGAGGGGGAGTGAGGGGGCGGAGCCCTCACCTTTTCTAGTCTTTTCCAGGCGTAATCTGCCTGGATACTGCTGACGAGAGGTTTTCCGGTACCTGCGGAGCAGGAAGTAAATCCCAAGAGTGAGAATCGCGGAGATCCTCGAAGAAGAATCTGGGATGCTTCATGTGGGGGCAGGCCAAATCGTGCGTGGGTAGGGGCGCACACCCGTTGCACACCCAATCTGGACCTTTTGATTTCTCCCCCACACTCACCAGATGTATGCAGGTGCTCCACGCAGCTCACACAAAACACACACACCCCAGCTGTGTCTGTTTTAAAACAGCCATTGGTGACCACCTGCCCGTCTGTTGGATGGCCTCCAGATGTTTACCCACATCCACCACCCGACCTCCCCGTGGCCCCTACTCATGGTGTCATCCCACTGAATGCAGAGCCCGTTGTGTGGGCGAATGCTGGCTGATACAGGTAAATGTGCATCCATGTGGACGCCTCCTGTCTGTTCAGGTGTGTGCAGCCTCTGCACACAGGTCCACCAGGACCATAGAGTCCCAGGCATCTAGAGTGGTCCGGGGAGTGACCACATCTCAGTGATGGAGAGGGAGTGGCAGACTGTGGTGGGGAGGAACACCTGCCTGTCTGTGCAATTCGCCATGTGGAACTTGTGAGTGGCAGCTGTGTGGCTGCTCCATGGAGTGATCCCGGAGTCGAACTCCAGTGGGCTAATCTCTTGTCTGTTAACACCCTCAGTCTTAGCATGCTTCTTCACACATCCCTTTACTGTACCCATATCTTTCTGCAATCAACATGTTGCAGCCTTGTACCCGTGCCCTGCAAATGCATCCTCACTGCTGTGCCTCCACCCCTGCTGGAATATTTTGGCACCGAAATAACTCAGAATCTATTAATTAAGTACAACAGTAGAATTTACAAAAAAGGTTCCCCTGCCCGACACTAACAAAATTTGTATTGGCTCAGTCCATAGGTTTCTGCCCCTTGGAGAGAGGGCACAAAAAACCTAGCACAACTGGGGAGGTTTGCCATACAAGCCACAATTGTATGTGTATCCACTCACAATCGTCAACAAGTTTAAAAGCAGCGTGCTGCCATGGGAGCTGTGAGTAGACCAGTTAAGCCTCCATATGTAGTTACTATAACAAGACATTATTATCTAGAAGGCTAGCAATAGGAAACAAAAATTCCAGTGTTAAAACTTATTATGTCCTTTGATAACTTGCAAGTTAGGAGTGTGTTGACTCAGCCTTTTCTAAAAGTAGCATTCTTAGTACAAAGACTGCAAGCTTCCCCTGTATCCTGATCTTGTTCCACATTTTAAGAATTCATGACATGAACGTTCCTGATAGCACAGAGCAGATGGATAGCAGGTCTGCATGGCATTGTTTAATTTCAAGAAAAATGTAAAGAAACAGTAAACCCAATCCCAAACTCCGTGGAGCTGTGTGTATGCTGAGCTGCGCACAAGTCACATGGATCCCTATTGCGGGCAAATGGAGCCCTGCAGATCCTGCACTCATGCGCGTGTGCACAAAGGAACTGCAGGGTTTGGGATCAGGCAGACTGTCCTTAAAACAACAGGATGAACTGCTCACATAATCCTATTTCATAATTTTCCCACCCACCATGTACATGCTTAATTACTCAAAGAAAAAGCAGAGATTTCAGAATGAGAGAGAGTGAATATTTTTCTTTGGGCACCCTAGCCAAGTCTTCCTTTTCAGGAAAAGGTGAATGCGCCAAGATCAAAGCCAGCACAATGGGGTCCTGATCCTTACCTGATAGACCCTCAGAAACTACTACAATATGAAACCACCAAAAGTATGCGTGTCCAAACTCTTCCAGTATGTTATTTAAAATGTAACTAGATAAGCATATAACATGGTGTAACAGGAGTAAAGCCCTTGTGGGATCAGCTCACTCACATTGGCCACTTTGGACACTAGCCAGCCATCTGATTGCTTGCTTATTTAGTATAGAGACAGTAGGGTTTGCCATGTTGGTCCCAAATATAGGCAATAGAGACAAAGTAGTACAATGATATCTTTTATTGGACCAACTACAGTTGGAGGTATGCAAGCTTTCGGACCTCTGAGTTCAATGGGTGCATCCCCCAACACTGTATATACCGCTGTTTTGGCTGTTTCTTCATTTTGTAACCCCAGACCTGCCTGACGATGGACCGTGAGGTCCAAAAGCTTGCATACCTCCACCAACTGTAGTTGGTCCAATAAAAGATGTCACTGTACTACTTTGTCTCTATTGCTTGCTTATTTGACATAGGAGGTATCTCAGTCCATGTCATCATTTGTCCTCTCTCTCTTTGGGAATTTTTATCTCTGGGGATTTCATATACAGTCCTCAAAGGCCTCACATAGTGTTTCAGCTCCATCCATAATTATGTTCCTTAGTCACGTGACCTGCCCTGTTCCTTGTTCTTGACTACTGAAACCTCCTCCTTGCTGGCCTCCCCCGCTCTCATCTGTCCCCCCTTATCTCCATCCAAAACTCCGCTGCTAGGGTCATCCACTCTAGGGCGTGATGACAGAGAAGATCCACTCGGCCCGTCGTTTCGACCACATGCAGCCTCTCCCCTCCTCACTTCACTGGCTCCCCCTCCCCCAATGCATCCTTCACAAACTCCTGGTATTTACTTACAAAGCCCTTCACAGCCTGGCTCCCCCTTACCTCTCAGCCCTTATCTCCTTACACACTCCTGCATGAACTTTCAGCTCCTCCTCTGTCCCCTCCCTCGCTCTCCCTCATCTCCCCTAACCGCCTTCGTCCCTTCTCCCTCGCTGCCCCCCATGCCTGGAACTTTGTCCCTGCCCACATCCGGCTTGCCCCCTCCCTCCACACATTCAAATCTCTCCTCAAAACCCACCTCTTCCTCGCCACCTTTCCCAATGCTTGCTAGAACTTTCCTCTCAACATTTACTGTCTGCCCTCCCCCTGACTCCTCCCTAACTGCAACCAAGCCAAGCACGTGCACCTGAGACTTCGCATCCGCTTGAATGTTTTATCCCTTGTCTCTCCCTATGTCCCCTCTCCTTGTCCCCCCTCCGAGTCTTTTAGATTGTAAGCCATAGGCAGGGACCGCGTCCATCTCATTGTTCTGTAAAGCGCCAGGTGCACAGCTGGCACTATACAAGTGCTTAATAAATAATAATAATAATAATAATAATCACAATAATAATTGTTCTCTCTGGAGCTCAGCCCCCCTTTATATCTTGGGCACACCCTCAGAGCAACTCTCCAGGGTCTAGCCAATCTAGGCCTTTTGTTATGGGTGGAAGCTGTTGACAGCTTAAAGAGCTACACTCGGGCCCATCTCCTTACACCAGGCTGGGCTACCAGCTGATGCATCTGCTAGGCTCTCTCACTCAAGTCTAGGGTTACACCAACCTATCAAGAAGCATCCAAAGACAGCTAATTTCTCCTCCCTTCTCTGAATCTCTAAGCCCTGTTCTTCAGGACCTGCCATGGTTCACTACCCTCTCTCACAGAGCAAAGTCGTCCCAGGACTCCAGCCTTCCTCACCAGCAGGGCACCTGATGTCCCCGCTGCTGCCCCTAAATTAGTTCTCTTCGCGTTCAACCCCATCCCTGCTCCCTCCCCCCTTCACATCCAACACAAGCTCCTCATCTTCACCTTCAAGGGTCTTCATGGCCTTGTTCTTCCCTATCTTCTGTGCTTATTTCCCATTTTACAGTCGCACCTGGAACTTCACTCCTCCTCTACCACCACGCCCATCTGCCCAGAGTCTCCTGCCCCAGACAGTCCCTAAACCATCTTCACCCCTTCTCCCATGCTAGTTTCTTTGCCTGGAACTGCCCCCCTCCCTGAATACATATTCCTGGATATTTCTAGAAGGGTGTTTTGATTGTATTTCCTGATGGAGGAACTCCTTTTATAACCCAATACATTTAGTGGAATTTCATTTACAGCCCTCCCACATTCATCTCTGTAGGCTAGAAACATGTAAAAGCAGTACCTTAACAATCCTTGCTGTCTAGTTTCACAGAGACTATTACTCATCCACATTCCACTTCCTATTCTCATTTATGTTTGCCTGTTTAGGAATTGTGCCTATGCTGCACTCTGTTCAAACAGGAGAACAGATGTCTATTCCATTTGGAAATTTTATATTTGAATTGAGGGGAAGTGTCCTGAAGAAATCTATAGCATGTGAAACTGGAGAAAGCATACTGTGCACGCTTGCATGCAATGTGTGTGTGGATAGATGTATTTGTACTGTGATGATTTGGCAGCTTGCTTTAAAACGTTGAGATTTTTTTGGGGGGGGAGAGGGGATGCATCGATATGCACTATATATTTATTCTGCTTTCTCCTAGCTATGTAACTCAATAAACTTGATCCAAGCTCAGCTCCTTGTGATGTCAATGGCAGCTGAACACATGGATCAAGGTCAGTACACAGCCCTCTTAAGGTTTAACTTTATAAGCTACTTTGTACGACTTACAGAAGGTGACTTAAAAAATAGAGGTATTGATTTATTTAAGTTTTGATTTATTACTGTTTTCAGTTCTGAAATATAGTGTAACATTTTGGGTATCTCCTATATAGTAAACCTTCCACCACGTCAGCCTGTCTAACTGGGTGTCGTAATGGGCCCAACTCCACAAGGTAGGGAAACTACTAAACACAACAACTTGTTATGACTATAAATGTAGTACACAGTGCTTTCCTGTAAAAGTATACAAGTACTGCTAATTACCTGGCTTTTGAGGGGAAAGGGCCAGAATCACAGTTAGAGGCAAGAGAAATGTATAGAGGGAAAGCTTTTTAATACTTTCTGTTATACCTTGGCCCACTACCCCAGTCTCAATGACAAGGATCTAAGGGTCTAAATCAAGTTTCCCAACAGTAGAATCCTAGTAGGTTTAGGCTTTTCTTCACCACCATCTCTTCCCCAGCCGGTTTATTGTTGCAGGTCTCCTAACTGAGGCAGTTGCCCTACCACCCTGCCTTGAAAGTTCTTAACGGAACACTCAATTACAGCAGCTTCTCTTCAATAAACATAATCAGGACGGAATATTCTGCTTTGTGTTCCAACGTGGGCTTGAATCTAATTATGTGGTCTGGAGTTAACAACTTCTCTGACTCAGGTTTCTCTATCTGTAAAAGGGGATACTACTTCCCTCCTTCTCACACTGGTACTGTGAGGATATGTTAGTCTCTGTACAATGATTTTTAAGAGCAAAAACCCCATTAAGCATTCTTACATAAACTTATTAACAAAATAATACATTCTAAAATACTAGCTTTGCACCAAACGATGCTTTCAGCTTTAAAATAAAAATATGGCATACGTACTTCAATTTTTTTTTACATGGAAGTAAATAATGAAAATTATTAAAATGCTGGTATTTCACTATACTGACCTCCCATATGAACACACTTTTAGCCAAAATAAAGATACAATTCAAAGAGGGTGAGTAAACTAATTATTACTCCTAAAATTTACAAAGTTAAACAACTGAAGAGGATAAATGCCTTCTTTGTACAACAATGATTATAGCTCGTGAGAATACACATTTTGAGTGGTCTTTGCCTAAAAAGAAATTACATTTTCTAAATCCTCTTGAGAGGTTAACTCTTTCCTTTCTTCTCCTTAGCTCTCTTTCCTACGGGCCATTCCAAGCACTCCTCTCCAGAAGATTTCACTCCAAGCCAGACTGAAATTAATGAGTCTTCTACCATTGGAACACTTTGAGGATCAGAGCCTTAATGAGTAGATTCTAGTTTCCTCTTTACTGTATGGGTCTGACTTCTGGGGTGTTGTTTTTTTCATTTATAATTTATATTTTTCCTTCTGCTTTTGCTATTCCTTCTTATAACTTCTTTCTCCTCTCCCCATATGTTAATGTCTTTATTTTCATCTCACAGAGCTCTTTCAGTAGTAGTATTTCTTTAAAGTACTTTTAAAGTGTTAGTGTTTTCTTTAAAAAAAAAAAAAAAAAGAACATTGGGGGACTGTAGGACCAAAAAGATTCCTCCCTCCACCACTGAATTAATAGACTCTGACATTCATTTCAATAAATGCTCTTTCCAGAAAGAGACAAAAACGGCATGCTGTTTTGGCAGTGTGAGAATACTCTTAAGTTCAAATACACTAGCAGAGATCACTAGTAGAGATCACTGCCAAAAAAATGCTAGCCAAGGCAACATCTGGAAGATGAATTAAATAATAATATTAGACTCCAGAGAGAGAAAGGAAGAATAAATCAAGACCTCTTTATCACAGTGTTAGAATAGATGGCAATGTATTATAGTCAGCCATATATGACAAATATGAATAACACACCTATGTTTCCTTAATCTGTCTTTGAATTTAATGCTGATCGGCGATACCAAGAGTTCTTCTAGTTGAAGTCACCACTGCTTCCACAGCTCCAGTGTTTACCTACCTTAATTTGCTACCTACCCAAATGTTTAATTTGACTTAGTTCTCTATATATTTTATCACTGTTTTATTACCAATTATTATTGGGATTAGTTTGTGTACGTTTACACTGATAGTTTGTCTATTGTTTTGTGTGAGGCATATAGCAAAAGCTTGCCGCAATAAACTAAACCAGTTCTCTATCTGTATTTACTGTTACCGACTTGTTTTTGCACACCATTATCAATGATCTTTAAAGTCATTATTTTAAAATGACATATATGACCGTTTTTACATGGATGCCCCTCCCCCCCGGTGGGTGTGCGGGTGGGTGTGCGGGTGGGAGGGGCGTCTGTGTATACAGCCAGCGGTGGGTGAGGGGATGGGTTTCTGCTCGGTGTTCACCCATGCACTCCCGCACAACACCCACCTCCACCCATTGCACACCCATCTCCACCCACGGAGCCCTCCGGAACCTATGTGTGGAGGTGGGTGTGTGTCCGTGTAAACAGACACACACCACAGCTAAACACCCATCCCCCCACCCACCTCCATCCATGTAAAAAGGGTTTATGTCCCACCCCTCTCCAACAGCTCCTTCTTATACATCTGTCCCACATCTGTTCAGTCTATAGCTCTGGCTTGTTACATGCCTGAGGAACTGCTCTGTGTGGCCCCAAAAGCTCACATACTCTCACCAACAGAAGTTGATCCAGTAAAAGATATCATCTGCACTACTTCGTCCTCTTCTTTTACATTTGGGATGAACATGACAATCACTGTCCCTCTAGACCAGGGGTGGGGAACATTTTCCCTGCAGGGGGCCACTTTGAAAATTAGAACAAGCTACGAAGGCTGCATAGAACATAAGAATAGCCATACTGAGTCTGACCAACGGTCCATCAAGCCCAGGATCTTGTCTCCGACAGCAGCCAATCCCAGTCACATGGGAGAAGTACCAGCAGTCACAATGGGCAATCCATTCCCTGCTGATCACTCCCTGCACCCGACAGTAAGAAGTTCCCATCTCATAATCTACTTCGCTAGTAGGGTGGAGTAACTGCTCTCTTCCTCACTCTGTGGCTACCCTAATTCTTACTGTGCTGTATATGTTCTGGTTCTCTTCCCTAGCCTTGATGTTTATTATTATTACAATTATTACAAAATCTTTTATCCCGTGCCCTCCTGCACTTCGGCAGCTTGGGGTGGCGCACAACATAAAAAAAACAATAATAAAATCATCTAAAATACTACAATATAAAAATGGACACCATAAAATTCAATAGCAGCTTAAGGCTATAACCCCCCCTCCTCAGCCCCCTCCCCGAAGGCCCGGCGGAACAGGGGGAGGTCTGGGGACAGATAGGCCTCCAACGAGAGGGAATTCCACAGCCGAGGTGCAGCCACCGAGAACGCACTCTCTGCCATCGCCACCCGGCATACCCGGGGGACTTCAAGTTGGGCGCCCCCAGCTGTCAGCAAGGGCCGCGAAATGACCTGAGACGGTCTTGCATGTTCCCCCTACTTCACGAATAACCGTTAATAGATCTATTATCCAAGAACTTATCCAATCCTTTTTTAAACCCAGCCACACTACTGGCCCTGACAACCTCCTCTGGCAACAAATTCCATAATTTAACTATGCGTTGAATTAAAACATACTTTCTTTTATTTGTTTTAAATCTGCCACCAGCTAGTATCATGGAGTGTCCCCTAGTTCTAGTGCTACTTCAGAGGGTAAATAAATGTTCCCTATCTACTTTTTCCACTCCACTCAAGATTTTATAAACCTCTATCATATTCCCTCTTGGTCTTCTCTTCTCCAAGCTGAAGAGCCCTAACCTATCAAGCCTCTCTTCATACGGAAGCCATTCCAAACCCTGGATCATTTTTGTTGCCCTTCTCTGCACCTTTTCAAGTACTACTATATCTTTTTTGAGATGGGGTGACCAGAACTGCACACAGTACTCAAGGTGCGGTCGCACCACTGATTTATATATGGACATTATGATATTTCAGTTTTGTTCTCCATCCCTTTCTGAATAATTCCTAACATTCTGCTTGCTTTCTTGACAGCCACCGCACATAGAGCTGAGGATTTCAATGTATTGACTCCAAGGACCTTTTCCTGAGTGATTACTCCTAATTTAGAACCCAGCATTATGTACACATAGTTTGGATTATTATTCCCTATGTGTATCACTTTGCACTTGTCCACATTAAATTTCATCTGCCATTTAGATGCCCAATCACCTAGTCTCACAAGAGCCTCTTGGAATTCTTCACAGCCCACTCGTGTTTTAACTTACTTGAATAACCTTGGCCCTTTTCAGACAGGCCTCAGTGTGGGGGGAAATGGGTGGACGCAGCAGTGTGTGTGTAATGGGGGGTGGGGCGGCGGCCACTACATGGACATCCACCCATCTCCGTGCACAGAGCAACCGCCGTTGTCACTGTTTGCTCTGTACGTGGATGATGGGTGGAGCGCTGGTGCGCACATGCATCTTCATCCACTGGCCCCGGCCGTCACATGGACCACCACCCCCCATGCCCACGCAATGGATCTGCATGGGCATGGAGGGGCATCTTGTGTGAAAAGGGCCTGTGTGTCATCTATAGGGGGCAGGGGTGAATAAGTGGTGTACTCAAGAAAAGGAAGGTCCAGATCATGCATCTATGCCATGGATCTGCTTCTTAGTTTTGTGTGCATGCCCTCATCTCTGCTCCCTTAAGCCTGAGCTTAAGTTTTCCAGTGCTTCGGGGTATAGGAACTGAATCCGGGGCCAGATCCAGGAACTGGAAATAAGCCACATAAAAACTTGCCAGGGGCTGAATTTGGCCTCTGAGCCTGAGGTTCCCCACCCCTGTTCTAGACTAATTATAGTGACTGAGTGAATCATGGTTCTTCAAGGCCATTCCACAGGTGTTAGAATGGATACTAATTTATTTAATACCGTAGCTATAAATAAACAATTTACGTGTCCACTACTAGTTACTAGTGGACAATTTAATATCCACTTCATTTTGTCTTCAGTTCTATGCAAGAAGAGTTTTCAGTGTTATATTCAGTGCATGCTGATATGAGGCATACTGACGTAGGCATTTCGCGAAAGCATTGCTGAAGCACAGGTGTGCATAAGTCCAAAAAATTGGGAACCTCTGAAGCCAGTTCTTCCAGGGCAAACCCCATAGTCAATTTTCTCCACACATAAATTATATTAAAAGTTCTCTAATTAGGACATAGTTGAATTATGATTTCTGATTTACTGCATCAGTATTTCAAAGCTAGTAACCTAATTGCCTTACTAAAAAAATAATTGTAACAAAAACTTCAACAAAGCTGTCCACATAGCAGTGCTTACTGCTTAGTAAGCCCTAATGATGTTTAATGACAGCATCATTAAACGTGGTGCAGATTCACCCTTACTCACCAACAACTACACTTTGCCCACTTGAAGGACACAGGCAGCAACCGCGCTGCTCTCCCCTAACTGGAACTGTAATGATGGCTTAGGGACCAAATATTGAACTGCTGGGTGTGAGGCTGGGTTAAAACATATGAATAAGTTAAATCTCTTTAGGAAGTCCAACATATGTATATGTTTTGTTCTTATACTTTCCATATTAGAGTGCGCCTGGCTACTAATAAATTAGTTTGCCTCTACTGCCACCTCCTTGCTGTGTGTTCTAAAAAGCTGTACTTTTGGAAACAAACGCGTTTAGCCACAGTGCCCCTCCAGACATCTGTCTGCCAGTTCGGCTATCATACACCTAGTTCATTCACTCATGACCATGTTGAGAGCTTTCTGTCAGCCTGGGAAGTAGCAGCACTGTGTGTGGCCGCAAAGAGTCAATCGGATAGGCAGAACATTGCTGGCACAGGCAATGGTAGGAATTAAAAGCTATTTTATTTTTTATTATTATTGTTTTAGAAAAACAACAAAGCTCTAATTCTCAGCTTGCTATGGAGGCATAAAGGCAGAGTTGCAGAAGTTGATGCAACATCCTTTGGATGTGCTCTTCATTCCCACTTCTCTCCATTTCCTTCCATAAGGAAAAAGGAAAACCACTACAATTATTGCTTCTAACATACAGCTGGCTACAAACGTCCAAGCAACTAAGCCAGCAGAGCATTGTATGGTGATATAAGAACCTGGATAAGCCAGACATGGGTAGATAAAAACATAGTTAAGCAGGTCAACAGTGATGCCAGCAAGCTCATTGTCACTAGCAGCCACGGCATAGATAAAGGAATGGCTTAAAATCCAGTACAGCCTTTAATTCACAAGTCACCACTGTTTGAAATGAAAATAAATTGATGTCTTGGTTAACAAATTATGTGACTCCAGTGGCCATTTGATAAAACATCCTTTCAAATTTCACCAGTATCCACACTAACTGTTTAGATTCCTTTTGCCATTTTGGATACACTGGCCCTTTTTACATGGGCTGCATCTGCGTGGGGGTGCATGCCGCAGCGTGGATGGCACGTGAGGGCCGGTGTACGCGGGCGGCACACCCACTCCCCACGCATCCCCACACACGGAGCAACCTCCGTTTCCCCCAGTTGCTCCGTGTGTGGGAATGCCTGGGGAGTGAGTGGGGATGCGTGATTCGTGGGAGCTCACGTGCACCCCCACTCACCGGCCATGGGATTTACATGAGATGGTACCACTCATGTCCACACAAATCTGCTGCGTGGGCATGAGTGGTACCATCTCGTGTAAAAAGGGCCACTATCTATCTTTATTTAGGATTTTTGTTTTAGATTTTGCTTGGGTATTATATTATTGTTTACATAATGCCAGCAATGTGCCTGGCATAGTACAATCATTAGTTAGAGAAAGGTCCCTTCCCTGAAGGGTTTACAGTCTAGAAAGACAAGGGATGGAGAAACAGAGTGCTACATCCCAAAGTTGAGAAGTTGCAGGTATAGGTGCTCAGCTTAGTTAGAGGGGAGAAGTAGAAGGAACATCAGTGAGCAATATATGGGGGTGAGGAGTTAAGAAAAGCCTAACAGAAGAGATAGGGAAGCAGAAAAGGAGCAGAGCAGATGTCTTCAGGGAGGGAGTTCCAGGGACAGGGGGCAGTATGGGGGAAGGGGCAAAGACATTTCTGGGACTGGAAGACACTAGGGTGGCGACGATGGTGGCAGAAGAGTGAATCTCCCAGAAAGGAATGTAGTGGGAAGCAAGCGCAGAAAGGGGGAGCAAGGCTATGAAGAACCTTGAAGGTAAAGTCAAGGAGCTTGTGTTGCATGTGTTCAGGTAGAGAATTCCCATGAAGGGAGGGAACATAATCAGAGGTTGAACATAATCAAAGCAATGGGCAAGGCGGATAACCTTAGTGGTGCAGTGTAGAGCAAAAGTGAGAGGGGCAAGGTAAGAGCAGGGAAGGCCATTAAAGAGGAGGCTAAAGTCATCGAGGCCACAGATGACTAGAGCATGGATGAGAGTTTTGTCAGCAGTGGAAGCAGTAAGGGAGGGTAATATCTTAGTAATGTTATGGAAAGAGAAGCGACAAACCTTTGCAACAGACTGGATCTGAGATGCAAAGAAGAGGAAGGAGTCAAAGATGAACCCCAGGCTAAGTACCTGATGGACAGGCTGGATTATGACACCATCAATGGAAATTGAGAGGGAAGTGGGAGAGGAAGGTTTAGGAGGGAAGGTGAGGAGTTCAGTCTTGGACATATTAATGTTTTTGTTTTTTGCAAAGCTCAGACAGCACATGGGGTGTTTTCAAATGCACAAGCCGATGGGGAGCGGGGGTCCATGGCTGACGCATGGCTCTGCCATGGAGCACCCATGCAAGTGGAGTGCGTGGGGACAGATTCAAACAGGTGGCTCCCAATGTGGCTACTGCAGCCATGTAAGTGGTCACCATACATTTGGGTGGCTCTGCATGGAGCACTCCGGACTTCCTGGCATGGCTCCGTGCATGGACATGAGTGGGTGCTTAGTGGCTCATGGGAGCATGCATGCAGCTGCTCCACCTTCAGACTGGCAGTTGGATCCATGGGTCCTGGGTGGCCATGAGGGGTAGCATCTCATCTGAAAACATCCATGCCTAGAGCACTTAAATATTAAAACTAGCGGCAGCTGCAAAGTCCATTATAATTTACCCTAGTCGGCAAAGATATAAAAAATAAAACACCAGATTTTATTTAAAACACTGCCAACTTGTCCTCATATAGTGCTTTTCATCGGTGATGTTTGAAGTGCCATATTGTATTAGCTCCATTTAACATTAATAAAACAATGATAATCATCATCATCTCCCCTGCCATGGCACTCTGAGCACTTTACATATAACTAATAAACACAACTTTTAATTCTCACAACAACCCTGTGAGGTTGGTTAGGCTGAAAGAATATTGTGACTGGCCCAAAGTCACCCAGTGATTTCCTGGCTAAGGCAAGACTTGAACCAGGGTCCCCCACTATCTCCCAGTCCAAGTACTGCGCAATTAGCTATTGCACCACACTGGCCCATTATCAATGGCTTAATGACAACGCTTGAAATAGAGCAGACAGCTCCGCTGCCAAAGTCATCTACCTTGCCCATCACTTTGAACACATTCAGCCCCTCCTCTCCACCCTGCACTGGCTCCCTCTATAGGAACGCATTCAGCACAAGCTCTTGGTCTTCACCTTCAAGGCTCTTCATGGCCTTGCTCCCTCCATATCTCTGCTCTTGTATCCCACCACACTCCTGCCCGGGAGCTTCGCTCCTCCTCTGATTCCACCCTTGCCTGCTCGCAACCCCCTTGCTCCTCTGAACGTCTTTGCACCTTTTCTCTTGTTGACCCTCATGCCTGGAACTCCCTCTCTGGACACATTCACTCCGCTCCCTCCCTCCAATGTTCAAATCCTTTCTGAAAACCTTCCTCTTTTGTCATGTCTTCCCTAGCTTGTCATAAGTGAAACTGCATCCTCTTCCCCTTTCTCAGAACCCAGTTCCCTGTAACTAAGTGAAACACGTGCAACTGCAACTCCTCAACCTCAGGAATGTACTCCTGTCCCTCCCAATGTTCACCCCTCCCTTGTCTTCCCATCCCTTGTCTCTTAGATTGTAAGCCCCATGGGGGTAGGGACCTGTCTATAACTACTTATTGTACAGCACCGGGTATACAGCTGGCTCTATATAATAAATTCATAATTAATAAATAATAATCATTATTTTTTAAAATGGGCAAATGGAAGGTCAGGAGCTGCATGCAGCTCTTGGGCAACTCTACTGAGGCTCTCAGAAGAAATGGCTGTCTGGAGTCAGGATGTCCATGCAGTTCGACCTTCTTATCTTCACATCTGCTGCCTAGTGCTGGGTGCTCGCCTCTTCTGCCTCCTCTGTGTGCCAGCAGGGGCTGCTCAGCACTGAGCGCTAGCGGCGGAAGCAGTGCAAGGTAACCCCTGTTGGCATGCAGAGGAGGCAGGAAAGGGGAGTACCCAGCACTGGGCACTCTGTGCTGGTGGTGCCAGCGAGTGCACAGCAGTGGAAGAGGTGAGCAGCAGGTGAGGGGTGGATTGGGGTAAGTGTAAGCTAAGACAGCAGGAAGCAATGGCCCCCAGGCAGTGAGTATGTGTGTGTGCACGTGAGTGATTCCACAAGACTCTCCGTGCGTGATGTGTGTGTGTGCATGCTCATGAGAGCTAGAGTGACATTTGAACATGGCTCTCAACCATATGAAGGTCTTGCCGTGTGGCTCTACAGATTAGGAACTTTGCCCACACTTAAAACAGAGCTTTTGCCTTCCAGCTAGTGTTTTTTATGAAAACCTATTCATAGATAATTAGTGGAAATTATCAGGTATTCTAAATTATACATATATACACACACACACCTGTGGAAATTTGAGCAACATCTGTGAGTGAACCAAGAGGACACACTTTAAATAATGTCCATCTCAGTTCCTCCTGCCTTCCCCTTTAGCAAGCAGCCAAAGACATTGATTGTCCAGGTGCTTTTAGGATCCAGTGCTGGTTTACCTTAATGTATTTTGTCCTCCCTCTTTACCTTCCCCTTTTAAATTGTTTAAAAACATATTTTATATTGTTTTATTGTATTTATGGCATGTAAAGTGCTCCACGTGCCATTTGGCAAGGGAGGGGAAGGGCAGTATAAAAATAAAATTATCCTTATTATTATTTACTGCTTCTGGAGAGTAATAGTAGTAATAAAGTGTCATCTATCTGGCATACTTTATGCACAGTAGAAGATAGCAACTAAAATTTTTCAACACATATGCACACAAAGAAAATTACCTTCTCATGGTTTTCAATAAGTATTTCCACTACAATATTCTGAAACTTCAGGTCCATAAGAGCAGCTACAGTTTCTTCCTGCGGCCTCATTAAGGTTGGTCCAAATACTACTCCTAAATTTGCTACAGTCATTAGATTCTTCTTGGCATGGTTAGAAACACTTTTTCAAAAAAGTAAAGACAGAAAAAACAACAACCAGGAAACAGATTATAAGAAATTGTCATTATTCTTGGAAAACACAGTATAACTTACAGAAAAAACATTACACCTCCCTAAACTATGCTTTAAGAATTTCTTTTCTTTAAATAAAATTAACTGAATTTCTGAAGATGAAAAGTCCTTCTTTCTATCTGCTTTGAAAAACAAAACCTGAAACTCCCAAAATTACTCTTACTAACTGAACTTAAACATGTACAATGCATTAGGCTTTACATAGCTGTAAAACTAATTTAAATTTGCTAACAGACGTAGGTTTACTCTTTGCCAGAGTTTGCAAAACGTATAAAGCTCCTTTTTCACTTCAATCAAGCCCTCGGTAACTGGCAGAGTTGCTAGGTAAATACTTGTATAGCTTCATTAATGGTTTAGATTTCTTCCATCTTCTCCAAAATACATAAACAGCAAGTCATGTTTCTCCTTTGCTTCGACAGGTTTGGTTCCTGGTACATAACAATAGTATAACCAGCCCAGTTCCAGCTATGCTTAATTAGACCTACTGTAAATCTACTAGATTTTTTTTTCTTTTAAACGAATTCTGAAAATTAATGTAAGAATCCAGCATGCTTACTTCGTTAAGTGTTTCACCAAAATGTCCAACATTTCTTTGTTCTTCTCTGGAAGCTTATGAACCAAGAAATGGATAGCATTAACTCGGGATTCTGGACTGCCACTTTCTACATGAACAGGGAAGAAAGGAATATACTTTAAATAATATTTTTTAAATGAACATGCATACTGCAAACATCATTTGGATACCATTTATCTGGAATTAAAAACATGCATACCTTCAAATCTCTCCTTAAAACTCACCTCTTTCGCTCTGCTCTGTCTGACTCTTTATCCTGCTGAGCCACTATTCCTATACCTACGATCGGTTTACCCTTATCCTTGCAACATGGACCTGCCTGCTGTCATTCTCATCGTAACCAAGCCAAGTACGTGCACTTGAGACCTCGCATCTTCATGAATGTTAGACCCCTTGTCTCTCCCTCTGTTCCCCTTCCTAAGTCTCTCCCCCAGCTCCTGTCTCTCAGATTGTAAGCCCTAGGGGCAGGGACCGCGTCTATTTTATTACTTTGTAAAGTGCCAGGTACACTGCTGGCGCTATATAAATGTTTGTTAATAATAATAATAATGCATCTCCAAATATAACAGAATGTATGCATTGTTTCCCAAGTCACTTTCCCCCAAATACTAGCAGTTCACTGTTTGAAATAAATAAAATAAGTAAACAGAGTCAGCATTGGTAACTAAAACCAGGACCTTAAATCAAGTTGGTCAAGGGGAGGTTGTTGCAGTAACTCAGCTCATTATTGTGGCTGATTGTTTTAACAACTGCTAACAACTGTGAGTAAAAACAGACATGACCAGGGCCTGCTATGGTCTGCCTGGACTGGGGACTCAGCTGCATGTTTGTTCACCGGCTGCCAGAGTTGGCCTGCTAGTGTCCCAGCCCAGGTACGCGGCTGCCCCAAAATGTATCTCCCAGAAGATCCTGGGTGCACATTCCAGGCCAAGGGCCACCCAGCAGTCCAACCTGGGCCACAGCGGATCAACGCATCTATTTGCCCCGCCATCATAGCTGCCCGTCATTGGCCTCCATGGCTGCCCATCATGGCGGGGGTCATGGCACTGGGAGTGAGAATGGGTAAGTGGGGGGGTGGCTTGCCGGCCACGCAGGTTACAGTCATGTTAGTTAAGTGTGGCCTGCTAAACTGGAGAGCGGTAGCCGCTGTTGCCCGCCAAGTCCCAGGGAGCTGACGCGCTAGCATCATGGCTGTTTTTACCCAGTGTGAGTGTCCTATCTTAGATCAAAGGACTTCAAAGAGGTTGCTTGATCCTTTTTAAACAATACACTGTAAGCGGGGTTGAGGCTTAGCCACTAGGGATCTTAAGAGCTCCTTTTCAAACAGAGAGAGACACAGGGAGAGTGAGTAGAGAGTTTGGCTATTGTGAGAGTTAGCTTACAGGGAGAGCAGGTTTACGGGGGTAGGCTCTAGGTTGTAATAAGTCTAAGAGCACTACACCCTTGGGAAGCCAATGACACATTTATTTAATAAAAACAACAAACAACAACAACAACAAAAGAAGAGTTAGAGTAACAAGTGTTCCTGACCTATAGAACTCTAAGTTTAAACCTAATTAATAGGAAGATAAATAGTGAGATGCAGGTAGAAGTCCAGCAGCAGGGTGGAGGCTATCCAGTGTTCTGCAATGTGTAACATGTACAATTATTTTCTTCTTGGGGAGAGGTTCTATGTGTGCAGTCAGTGCAAAGAGCTCCTGGCTCTCAGAGAAAGAGTGCATTCTCTGGAGGCTAGAGTGACTGAGCTGGAGGAACTGAGGCGGACTGAGACGTTTATAGAGGAGACCTTCAGGGACATAGTAGAGATGTCCCACCTGCACTATTACAGCCCCTGTGCTGTGTTGGAGGATGAAGGTCTTGGGGAAGGAGGGCATCAAATTGCTGTGATGGGGAATGATCTCATAGCTGGACCCTGCCTTTCAGATAATGGGCATTTTTACACACACATTAAAGTTCCAGATTTTTCAATTTTCTGGGTTTACAAATCCACAAGTTCCGGATTCATTTTTCACACACACACTGCCCTGAGGCAGTTCCTGGATGCATTCTTTCACACACACACTTGCCCTGAGGCAGCCTAAAGTAGCCACAGCTGTAGATGTGACAGGCTGTCATGAAAACTAAGTGACCACAGCTGCCTGGAGAAAAGCAGTTTACTAGGAAAACTTTTTACACACAAAAGTTCTGGGAGAAGTTCTGCGAAGAAGTTCAAAAATCCGGATGTTTAAGATCTGGGTGAGTGATTTAGACACACAGAAAGTTCAGGATGTAACCGCAAACATCCAGGAGAAATGTGTGTGTAAAAACACCCAATGTCATAATATCCTGTCACACTGAGGATACATCTCCAGGGATGTGTGTTCAGAAGGGTGGGAATAGGATAGCCATGGTAGTTAGTGTTTCTATTATTAGGAATGTAGATAGCTGGGTTATTGGTGAGGACCACATGATGCCTGTTTGATGTGAAGGTAGTGGCCCTCACATGTCATCTAGACAAAATTCTAGAGCTTGCTGGGGAGGAGCTGATTGTCATGGTACATCTAGGTACTAACGACATAGGAAGATGTAGGAGAGAGATTCTGGAGGCTAAATTTAGGCTTTATTAGGAACTAGGGAACCTTCTGAGGAAAGGGGAGCCAATACCGACAAGATGGGCTCCACCTTAACAAAAACAAAACTCAGTTGTTCTACCCGGTAAGAAGAGCAGAATAGCATATTCCTATGTGCGCTAATTCCTGTGAGAACAGAGCTACCACTGCCCTCACAGAAGTTCCCCATCCACCTGGGTAACATTAGAAAGCAGCCATCAACATGGAGTGTCTCCACACAAGCACCAGCCACACGAGCGGCTGGCCGCACCCCCACCCCACCTCTCCTCCACCAGTCCTCCCACTATCCCACCCCTAGCTGTGATGTGGCTTCATAGAATTGGAGCTAGTGCCTGCCTATTACAGCCCCGCAGAGGACCTTGCTGCACAGCGGGGCAGACATGGACTGGACACATGAGCGGTGGTGTGCTACCATGCCTTGGGCAACCTTACCCCACTTTGGGTAAGGCTGCTACATGCTGCATCCTTGGCCTTTTTCCAAGGATTGCAGTGCATAGCAGCCAGCTGCTCACCACGTGACAGGGAACCATTTGGCTGCTGACGGCACACAATACACTGCATCGGGTGTGGTTAGACTGCCTGGAGTGGGGTAAGGCTGCCCAAGGTGTGGTAAGTGCATCATGTGGCTGCACCCATAATAGGAATCTCAGAAATCTGGTGGAATAAGGATAACCAATGTTGATCACTATGTCTAGTAATGCTGTTCTTAACACCTGTTTCCACCAGTTTATCGGCGTCAGTCTCACCGGTCTGAAGTTTCCATGATCACCTCTGGAGTGCTTTTAAAATATTGGTGTTACATTCACTATCTTCCAATCCTCAGGTACAGTGGCAGATTTCAGCAATGGGTTACAAATTGCCAGTAGCAGTTCTGCAATGTCATACGTGAGTTCCTTCAGAACTCTGGGATGATACCATCTGGCCTGGTGATTTAGTACTATTTAATCTGTCAATTTGCTCTAGAACCATAGTCATGTTGATTTGTGACAGTTCTTCTGCTTCATCACCTACAAAAAATAGTCCTGGCTTGGGTATCTCCCCAACATCCTCTGCAGTGAAGGCTGAAGCAAAGAATTCATTCAGCTTCTCTGCAATGTCCTTATCCTCCTGAGCGCCTCTTGTAACAGCTCAACTGACACTAGCAGGCTTCTTGGTTCTGATGTACTTGAAAAAAAATTGTTAGTTTTTGCATCTTTAACAAGTCACTTTTCAAATTCTCTCTTTGTCTGCCTTATTAACATTTTACATCTAAGCTGGCAAGTCTTATACTCTTTTCCATTTTCTTCATTAGGACTAGCTTTCCATTTTTTAAAGGACACCTTTTTGGATAGCCTTCTTCACCTCACCATTTTGTCACGCAGGCAGACATTTGGTCCTATTGCTACCTTTTGTTACTTGTGGAATAGATTTAATTTGTGCTTCTAAGATGATATATTTAAATAGAGTCCATGCTTCTTGCAGACTAATCCTCACAATTACTCCTTTTAGTTTCCCTCTAACTAGTTTCCTAATTTTTTCTCTTTTATTCTGAGGTGGTTTTCTCATTCTCCCTCCTGTAAATACGTTTAATTTGATTATATTATAATCACTATTGCCAAGTGGTGACTCCACCACCATTACCCTTTGCACCAGGGTCCTTTGCTCCACTTAGAACTAGACCCAAAGTAGATCCTCCTCTCATTGGTTAGATGACCTATTGCTTCAAGAAGTCATTTATGAAATCTAGAAATTGTAAATCTGCATCATGCCCTGAAGAGACAATTAACCAGTTAATATATTTTAATGTATTTTTAAAACATTGTTTTAATGAATTTATTGTGTGTTTTTATGCTGTAAGCCACCCCGAGATGCCGTAGGTATGAGGGGGTGGCTAACAAATATTTATAAATAAATAAATAAATAGTAGGGTAATAGAAATCACCCATTATTATTGTGTTTCTGACTTTAGTAGCCTGTCTGATTTTTTCCATTAGCATTCCATAGTCAGTCTCACCATCCTGATTGGGGGGGGGTCAATAGTATAGTCCCACTGCTACATATTTCCCTGATTTGCACGGAATTGCTATCCATAGAGTTTCCAGAGTACAGTTCACTTCCTGTAACATTTTAGTTTTAACTGAATGCTGTCTTTCACATATAGCGCCACCCCACCACCAGCTTGATCTACTCTGTAATTTCAATATATTTTTATCCTGGTATTAGTGTCCCATTGGATATCCAAATTTACAGATGACACAAAGTTATGAGGAGGATTTTGTGAGACTGGGTAACCAAATGGAAAATTAAATTTAATGCTGACAAATGCAAAGTGATGCACGTACGGAAAAATAATCCAAACTATATGGACACAATGTTGGGTTCTAAGTTACCGTAGCTGTGCGGGCAGCAAAGAAGTGATTATTTGCTGCTCTCATAACATCCGCAAAGTTGCCTCCAGCTGAGCTTTTCCAGGTGGTGAGAGGGATGGTCAGTCCGGCCTTTCTCTGCCTGGAACTGGAATCTTCCAGTGCTCGCTGTGACATGTTTATCATGTTTTGTGGATAAAATCGCTTCAATTCACCACAACTTCGACGCTGTGTTTAAAGCAAAGGGAGAACCAGAGGTGTTGGAAGCCCTGCCTTGTCCTGTTTTATGGGATTGGTTTCAGTGGGTGTCGCCCACTGACGAGGAGGATGTCCTTGGAGCTGTTAGACCCACCTGTTGTGAGCTGGATCCGTGCCCATCTTGGCTGGTCAAGGCCAGTCGGGAGACATTGGGGTCGTTGCTGGCAGGGGTGGCCAATGCCTCCCTTTGGAAGGGCAGAGTGGCAAGTAGCCTCAAGGAGGTGGTGTTGCAGCCTCTGCTCAAGAACCATCGCTCAACACTGAGTCCCTCGCCAGCTATTGGCCAGTCTCTAACCTTCCCTTTTTAGGGAAGGTTATTGAACGGGTAGTGGCTCAGCAGCTTATGGGGCATTTGGACTGCCTCTGCTTTTGAGATCCCTCACAGTCTGGCTTTTGCCCAGGTTTGGGGACTGAGACTGTGCTCGTGGCCTTGATTGACGACCTTCACCATGAGTCGGACTGGGGTCAGTCGCCCCTATTGATCCTATTAGCTCTCTCGGCTCCATTTGATACCGTTGACCACAAGATATTGGTGACCCGCTTGCAGGACCGAGTCAGGGTGGGCGGAATTGTTCTTGAATGGTTCCGTTCCTTCCTGGCTGGGAGAACTCAGAATGTGGTGCTGAGATCACTCGGTGGCTCCCCCTGGGGCCTAATGTGTGGAGTTCCGCAAGGATCCATTTTTTCCTCTCTCCTGTTCAACGTGTACATGCAGCCTTTGGGCAAGGTCGTCAGAAGGTTTGGCGTATGGTGTCATCAGTATGCTGATGAAACCCAGCTTTATCCCTCATTTTCAGCTGACCCAGGCCCTGCAATCTCGGTGCTTACTTGGTGTCTGGTGGCTGTGAGGAACTTGATGAGGATGAGGCGTCAAACTGAATCCTGATAAGATGGAGGAGATGCTGGTGGGGGGAGCTGAGGGAGTGGTGGCCGCCATAATTGATGGAGTGCGCCCTCCGCTGATCCCTCAGGTCTGCAGTCTGGGGTTGCTCCTCAAATCACTGCTCAACCTGGATGTCCAGGTGGAGGATGTGGCGAGGAGTGTGTTCCGCTAATTACATCTGGTGCGACGGCTTTGGTTGTATGTTTCGGACTCTGACCTGGCCACCATCATTTTATTTTTATTTTATTAACAATTTTTACCCTGCCTGTCCTACTCCAGGCAGCTTGGGGTGGCTTACATGTAAAACTAAAAACATATAAAACTAAAACAACATATTTAAAGAAAAGGCAATAAAACAATAACCACTACCCCCTCCCTAACCCACACACCTCCTATGCTACACCCCATCTCCCTCGCCAAAAGCCTGGTGGAATAGCCAGGTCTTACTCATATTCTGGAAGGACAGGAGGTCTGGGGCCATCTGGTCTCTACCGGGAGGGAGTTCCACAGCCTACGTGTGGCCACTGAGAATGCCCTCTCCATAGCAGCCCCCTGGGCCACAGGAGGACCTTGAAAAGGGCGCTCTCAGTAGACCACAGGGGTCACTCCAGAGCATGAGGAGTGAGGCGATATCACAGGTAAGCCGGGCCAAGACTATATAGGGCTTTATAGGTCAAAACCACACCTTGAATCACACCCAGAAGTCTATAGACAGCCAGTGCAGAGCTGGGAGCACTGGAGTAATGTGCTCACGGCAGCCTGACCCCATAAGGAGACGGGCCGCTCCATTCTGCATTAGCTGCAGTCTCCGAACCGTCGCCATGGGTAGCCCCACGTAGAGCGCATTACAATAGTCCAATCTCGAGTTAATGAAAGCATGGTGGCCAGGTCACTATCTGAAACATATGGCCGAAGCCAACGCACCAGATGTAACTGGCGGAACGCACTCCTCGCCACCACCCCCACCTGGAGAGCCAGGCAGAACTGCAGATCGAGGAGCATGCCCAGAGTGGAGGGCGAATCCCATCAATGACGGGAGCCGCTACATCCACCCCCTTACCCACCACCATCACCATCATCTTGTCGGAATTCAACTTCAGTCGGCTCGCCCTCATCCAGTCCTCCACAGCCACCAAACACCGGGTAAGCACCGAAACTGCCGAGTCTGGGTTGGATGAAAAAGAGAGGTAGAATTGGGTGTCATCAGCATATTGATGACACTGCACCCCATACCATCTCACGACCTCACCGAGCTGCTGCATATACACATTGAACAGGAGAAGGAACAGAATGGAACCTTGCGGGACTCCACACATGCGGTATCGAGGAGAGGAAGAACAATTTCCAAGTACTACACATTGAGTTCTTCCAGCCAGGAAAGAGCGGAACCATTCAAGAACGATCCAGCCAACCCCGGCTCGGTTCCTCAAGCGAGTCACCAATCTCATGGTCAACCGTATCAAAAGCAGCCAACAGATCTAAAAGAATTAGCAGGGTCAAATGACCCTGATCTAATTCGCAGGGGAGGTCGTCGACCAAAGCAACAAACGCAGTCTCAGTGCCATAGCCTGGCTGAAAGCTGGACTGTGAAAGATCCAGATACCCGGTGCGGTCTAGATACCCCTGCAGCTGCTGATCCACTACCCGCTCAATGACCTTCCCTAAAAAGGGACAGGTAGACCAGCTGATAAATGGCGAGGGAGTCAATGTCAAGTGATGGTTTTTTGAGCAGAGGCCACACCACTGCCTCTTTGAGGCAGCCCAGCATTCTGCCCTCCCGAAGGGAAGCATTGACCACCCCCACCAGCAGCAGCCCAACATCTCCCAGCTGGCCTTAACTAACCAGGGCAAGCATGGGTCAAGTTCACAAAAGGTGGCCCTACCAGCCCCAAGAACATCCCCCACCTCGATGGGTAACACTCATTGAAATTAATCCCATGAAACCAGACAAGGCACAACCTCTGGTTCACCCATTGTAATAAATCTTCAAATAACTTTAATATGATAGTATATCGCCAGCACAAATAAATTAAAAATACACACCTACACATAAAAACAAGAAACATTAAAATACAATAAAAACTGCAAAATTAAACCAAAAATATCTTAGTCCTTCCCTTTAAGACCCACCTTCCTTCTTAACATTGCTGCTGCACAAAAGTTTGCAACTTCCAAAGACACTTTCACATCAAGATCATCCAGTAGGATTATTAAAGCAACAAGGCTGTAGATTAAAAATTACTGACTCCAAATAAGAGGTTTGTATATCCTTCCATAAAGGACAATCAAGTAAGATCTGTGCCACAGTTTCAACCACTGCTTGAGAGCAAAAACTGCAGATTCTCAAATTAAAAGGTAACCCATTAAGTCTGCCCTCAACTAAAATCTGGCCAATATCATATCACTCCTTTGAGATCATTTAATTATAGAAGTTAGGCAAGGGGCACCATCAGAATGGAGGGAAAATAATTTGTAAACCTCTGCCACTCTCTGTGAGTCTAAAGCTTCTGCGGGAATTTGTTTCTCCTGATTTTGGGTGTGAGTTTTCCCTATACCGAGTGCCTGGGTGTATGTCAATGTGGGGAAAAAATCCTCAGGAAGCCCTAAATGGGCAATCAGATGTGAAATACTATTCTCCCATGGACTTTTCAACAAAATAGAAAAAGCTTCATTCAACAAGCCCTGTGGTTTAGAATAAAATAGATGAAGCCAGAGCTTCAAAATTGCAAATTTTGCTTTTGATACCACGGAAGATAACCCCAATTCTGCCCTTAATAGTATATCGCCAGGGTACTACTGGGAGTATGCAGGAATGGATAGACCTCAAAAAACAGGAATCCCATAAAGAAGTTGTGGCAAAGCTTTAGCTCTGAAAACTCTGACAGCAGGTAAGGCCATCCTTCCACCCCCACCCCCCTAGAAAAACAGAAAGTCATAATTCCATTACAGGTGCCTTGGACTATAATTTTAGTAGCCCCGAGATGTGAACACCAGGTGGCAGTATGGGAGAAATTTACTCCGAGGTATTTATATAGAAAAAATTGCTCTATCTGATTTTCTTTCACTAACCATCTATGACTGGTGCAGGAATTACCCACAACTATTAACTTGGTTATTGTATAGTTTATTGTAAAAAACTCCCTCTTGCAGAACAGGGCAAACTGTGTCATTATATGTCATAGTCCGACTTAGGTACGAGCTATAAGAACTGTATCATCTGCATATAGTAGGACTGAAAGTGAAATATCACCCAATGTTACCGGATGGTGGGCAGGATTTCTCAGCATATCAACTACTCCATGGATACAAATATTGAAAAGCAACGGTGCTAACAGGCACCCTTGCTGAACTCCCTTCATTGTGGGTACTGGGGCAGAGAGAGCTCCATGCCTATTAAATCGGACTTGGAGAGAAGTCCCTTGATGAATTAACCTGATAAGAAAAAGAAATCTAGGGTCAATACTAGTTTGAGCTAATTTGAACCAAAGCTGCTCCCTACTGATTGTATCAAATGCGGCCTTTAAGTCCACGAAGCAAAGGTACAGATTAGCATTATAATTAGTATTGGAGCGGGCATATTTCATTATAAGTTGGTTAAGAACAAAAATATGGTCTAGAGTAGACCTTCCTTTACGAAACCCCACCTGTTCTTGGCCAAGGATCTCTTCCTGCTCCGCCCAATCCATTAACCTTTGGAATAAAAATTTAGTATACAACTTCCCAATTACTGAAAGAAGACTAATGGACCTATACTTTGAAGGGTCACTGGGATCCCCCTTCTTAAAAATTGGTACTACTATATCAGACCAATTAGCAGGAAGGACTCCATAATTATTAAATGATGTAAACAAAGACGCCAGGACCGAGGCCCACCACGAGACACTGGTTCTCAAACGTTTGGCTGGAATATAATCATGTCCCGGAGCTATTATTTTATTTTATTTTCAGTTGATCCTCAAAGAACTTTGCCATTGAAGAGGATGGAACTTCTGATGGCAGAACAATGAGGGCTAGGCTGTTTATTGCCACTTGTGAGTTGTGACAACAATAAGACGTCTCATTTTACAAAACATGTTGATTTTTACAATAAATGTTTAAGAAAGTAGACATCACTTTATAAAACCTATTTACTAAAGTTTTTATCTTTCTCTAAATAGGACTAAGGACTAGAAACTAAGGCCTTTTTTACACAGCCGCCACAGAGTGGAGGGTCCGTGGGTGTGCTGGTGCATGCATGGTGGGTGGGCAGGGCGTGCATACAGGCACACATGCATCCCCATGCAATCCCCACTCATCCACACACACGGAGCACCTGCCGTTTTCCTCAGTTGCTGCATGTGTGCCTGTGCGTTAGGCGACAGCGCGCACACACTGTCACTCACTGCACGTGCGCGTACGCCGCATCCTTCACACGGGCCTCTCCCACTCATGAACACACAGATTTCTGCGTATTCATGAGTGGGAGAGCCCCGTGTAAAAAAAGCCTAGCATTTTGCTGCTTTTTCTAAGCAATAAAACAATTTTCCTGAACATTTACTTTAAATTTAGTTCATACAAATTGCTAGAAGTGCCACAGGCAAGGAAGAAAATCAAAGAAACATTTGTTTGATATTTTGCCAACACTTTTTCTTTTGTTACACAATCCTTTCCTGCTTTTTTGTTTTTGTTTTTGTTCATTTACATTAGAAGTCATACAGATGAACTGCAACTGCTGTGCTACCTTCTCCAAATTCTTATTTTACTGCCATGGTAAATCTGGCCTGCACATTCCTTTCTTCTAGTAATTTATGAGGAACCTTCAGGCCAACTTGGATACAGACCTCACAGGGAGATGACACAGAAAACAAAGATCCAGCAGCAACAGCTTTTATGATCTAAGGGAGCATGTATGTTGGGTTTTTTTTAAAGGAAATTATATTCTACTAACATTCTCTTTTAAAAATAAAAAATGGCTATAAAATGGTATAGCCATAGATGTCCAAACTATTATGAGGCAAGTAACTGGTTATAAATTGCTTAGCACGGTACATACATACATACATATTATATATATATATATATATATATATATATATATATATATATATATATATATATATATATATATATATATATATATATATAAAATATGACTTTATCAAGTTCCATACATGCTACCCTATCTCTCACACAGAGGACATTTTCAGCTGAATTTTGTATAACTTAATCGTTAACATACTTACTGAATCTATAAAAACTTGTACATAGTATTCAGTGTTTGTTTGTTTAAGGTTCTGCTTTTATTTATTTTTTTGCTATGTCTATTAGTCACTTATTGGATTGGAATGAGCAATTTATCTGAAACCATATTTTCACTGTCTGTTCCTGAGCAACACCAGTGCTCTCATAAAATAGTTATATGTGAACAGTGCTCAAATATTTACTGGCAGGAATGATGAACTCTCCATGTAATGCATGCGTCATTAGGGGCTCTGGAAGACTTCTGTAAGACAAAGATGGCATGGAATCACCAAATAGAGTAAGATCATGTACACAATTTGCACTTTGCTGTGAACATATAAAATAGTTTTTCAACACATAACATTTTTGCTTTTTTAAAATGAGAGAGTTCTTAGAAGGGACAGTAAGAGGAATTGTGATTTCCAGCACAAATTGGGTCATTCAAAGGATGGTACTTATTGCACAATATGATGAAGAACAACACGACTATGCATAAAACATAGGCCCTTTTTACATGGATGGATGGAGGTGGGTGGGGGGATGAATATTTTGACGCGGTGGGTGGAGGGGTGTGTGTGTCCCTTTACATGGACACACACACACCTCCACCAATGGAGCCTCCTCCGGTTTTCTGGAGGGCTCCGTGGGTGGAAGATGGGTGTACGATGGGTGGAGGTGGGTGGAGGATAGGTGTACGATGGGTGCAGGTGGGTGTTGCGCGGGAGCACACATGCACCCCCACCCATCCCACTCAGTGTTTACGTGGGCGAACACTGAGCGGAAACTCATCCCCCCATTCACTGCCAGCCGAGCGGGGGGAGGGCATTCATGTAAAAACGGCCATAAGCAGCACCACAAAAATCCAAAACATTTAAAACCTTCCACAAACTTTGAGATAGCTTGTTTTATTTATTGTGCTTCAGGAGGAAAAAAAGAAGGAAAGTGCTGAAGTATAAAGCTGGTCACCATTTAATTTTTTTTTGATACGTTGAAAAATTCAGAATTTTGAAATTTTAAAAATATAAAAATTATTAAATAAGCTTCCCTCTCCCCTTTCTTGAGTATTGTTATTAAAAGGCCAAGAGAAAGGCATTCTCTGGTGGAAGTTTTACAAGAAATTTCAGCTCCATAAACTCAAGCTTTGTGGATAGAAGAGGGTACGGTGTTTATGCTGAGTAATTTTAAAGTTTTTCCATCATTAATCCTAATATACAAAATTCATATTGATGAAAATATTAGATTTTTGGCCATCCTCTTGCCCTCGAAGGCAAATATGGAGTCTTAAGTAAACGTGGATTTTTATGACACTCAGACTTTCTTCTAACCAATTGTAAAACAAAATAACAAGAGTAAAACTGTCTCAGCAACAAAATGTAGTAACTATTGTCAATGATACTTTATTAAGTGTAAGCATACCTCAAGTACTGTTTCATAGTACTAGTAATTGTCTTCACTTCCCAGTCTACAGAGTTTTCCAAGTCAACTTCATTACAAGTTTTTACATCTAGCAAACAAAAAAGAAGACAATCTAAATTTGTAATACGTAAGATCATTATTAATCAAAGTTACAAAATGCAAGTTCTCTGCTGAAGCATATCAGTTTCAAAATTAAAAATACATAAGTACCTTGCTAGTTTCAATCTTTTAAATATTAAAATGGAACAAAAATCCACAAACTAAAAAATACCCTAAATAAACAGTTAAACTAGTCTTCATTTTAAAGTTCTTCAGAGAACTTGGTTCTTTTGGGTTTTCTGGGGAAAGGTTATGGAAGACGTTTTCAGCAAGAGGCTACTTAAGCAAGAACAGAGCTGTCAAGTGTCTCAAACCATTAGCAAATTAAAAGAAGGTAGCAAAGTATTTTCCTGAAAGAGAATAAAAAAACAAAAGCAATACAACACAGTGCCACTTTATAGAAGTTTTAAAATAAAAAGTTGTAAATATCTTAAGCAAGAAATGATGGCTATATTACTGTCGAAAAGCAATAAATTGTGAATGTTGTATTTAGCCAAAATATCACACATGAAGCAAATTATTCAAGTTACCATGTGACTTTAAACTCTTCAACATTTTTGGATTACAGCAACTGAAAGCAGCATGCAATAAGCTGCTACAGTGTAATTGACACTAATTACATTTTGATCAGTTCATACAATTCAGAACTCATTTGTTACTTTGGTTGTCAGACAAACAACAGATATATTTTAAATATCAAATTAGGCACCCTGATTAAAGGTGCAGTCCTTTCTAACTAGGACTAAATAATTCTGTTCTAAAGACTGTGCCAACCAATTATTTCTGTAACTGAATATTCCTCTCATTAAATCAATTATTTAAAATCTCATTTTAAAATACAAGTCAGATAACATTTTCTATCGAGTTGCTAGCAGATAGCCATCCTCCAAAAAACGGCAACCGCCTAAATGAAATCTTTTATTTTGGTTTTTCCAGCATGTTGGGTGCAGTCACCCGAGATGTTATCCCGGCCTTTTTCCAAGCAATGCTTCATTTTAATGCAGTGCAACATTACCACATGATGCAGTGGATCATATACTTTGCCCAGTGGTCACCAGATGTTCACTCCACGCTTGTGGCAGGGCAGGCAGACAACTACATAATGAGTCCTTGGAAAAAGGCCGGGTATGCAGTGTGTAGTAAGGTTGCCCAAAGCAGGATACAGGTGCCTAAAGTAGGTTAAAAGGCTTGTCTCCTGTGTGGCTGAGTGATGCAACCCTACCGCAAGGCAGGGTCTGTGGATCAGGCCCAGAGGAGCGCACTCCTCCCCCCAACCCTGCCTAACAGCTGACTGCTGGGGATCAGAAGCTGGGAAAAGAATGTGCCCTGTTCCCCACCACCTCATACCCCTCAACTCCTGGCCTCTGAAAAGAGGGTCATCAACAATCAGAAAGGGACAAAGAGGGACAGCATTTGCATAAAATTGGAATGTGCTAATTTATCATTTGCATAAAGTTTGCATGTGCTGATTCCCAGGCTCAGGGGTCAGACAGGATTCATCTGCCTCTGCAGCAGCTCGGAGTAGGGGGTGCCATGCAAAGGGGAGATATAGGGAGAGGAGGCACCCTATTGCAACCTGGGCTGAGACTCTGGCTCAACTCCCTGCCACCCATCACTCCAGCCCCAGAGATCAAATGGGATTCAATTTCACCGCAGAGCTTCCCAAAAGGAGGAACCAGACTACAAGTGGTGCTCAGGGTCTCCTGGCAGCACACATGCTGTACTCTGAGCTCAGCTGATTGAGGGGTGGGGGGAGACCTGGGAAGAGGGTGTACGCTCGTCCCACCCACCCAACAGCTGGTCAGGGGGAGGGGACCTGGGAAAGGGGCACATGGTCTTCCCAGGCCCCCTTCCCAATCAGCTGTTGGGTGGGTGAAATGAGCATGCATTCTCCTATCAGGCCTCCCTCTCCCCGATTCACCCAGCCACCAGCTGATAGGGGGGAGGGGGACCCAGAGGAGTATACCTGCTTCCCTCTCCCAACACAACTAACAGCTGACTGGGCGAGGGAGCCCAGAAGAGCATGTGCGTGCCCTTCTCCCCATTCCAATCTCCCCCAATCAGCTGTTTGTCGGAGTGGGGGGAGGGGGGGGTGTACTCTGCTGGGCCTCCCCGCCCCGATCTCCACCAATTAACTGTTTGTCAGGGCGGGGAGAGGGGCGTATGCTCCTCCCATGCTCTCCTCTCCTGTGATCAGCTTTTAGGCAGGGGAAGGAGTGTTGCGCTCCTCCACCCCCCAACAGGTGCCTAGTGCCAGCAGGCCCAATCCTACAGTACAGCAGGAATCTCGGCATCCAGTCTCATGTGGCCGGCTCTTCGGCCTCCCCCGCGGCATGAAGGAGCTGGTAATGGCTGCAGGGGAGCGTACCGTGTGGCCACTCTCCCCGTCAGCCCAAAGTGTGGTGGCTGTACTTGCTCACCACGGGGGGGGGGCGGGGGGGGGGGGGGGGGGGGATTGGCTTCATCCAAGCTCATGTGGATGCACCCATTATCTTTTTTATGGTGTTAACAAATGAAATGTTAGCCCACATTAGCTGACACCAATTATATGTGGTTCGCCCCCACTGGACACAAACCACACCCACAGCCACCCACCATACCCACAACCTCCACTCACAGCGTGGACTTGGAGAATATGGAGCCTGATGTGTGGACGAATGCTGGTGAATGTGAGCTAATGTGCGCTCACGTGTCGGCGTCCCATCAATTAGGCTGAGGGCAGTGCCTCCACGCGTACAGGTCTGCCAGCACCATAGAGTCGCAGGCGGAAATTTTAGAATGTCGGAGGAGAAACTGCTTCCTGCTCCTCTCTCTGCTCTCACTGGCACTGCTAGTGAGGGCACGTCATGAGGACTGCCCGTTTTATTAAGCTGTATCGCGGGGACTGCTTGTTTATTAAGCTGGACATGCTAAAGATGTCAGTGGGGTTGCATGGACTGAACCCAGACTGCAGTGGGCTATCCTCTTGTTTGTTTTCACTCTCAGTACTCTGTAAACCACATTCTTTCCACAGAGAGGGAAACCTTTCCACTGACTTCATGGAATAAAAAGCAGCTGTCACATCAGAAACTAATGATTCTTTAGTCACTATATTAGTAATCAACTACTAAACCTTCAATGTTTACAAATTGCTTCTCAATCATTATCAACTCACCCTTGCAATCAAGGGGGTGCATGTTTTAAGGCAGAATTCCCTAATGGTATGTTTGATATTCTGATTTCAAAATGTTTTCCAAATAATCTCTTAAAATAATAAAAACTTATGGTTTGCCTTGTAAAAAGAGTAAAGCCAGAGAAAAAGGTTTTAGTTTCTTACCAATGGTGTAAAATTTCTGTAATATTACTCTCCTATCAGTTCTACCTTAAAAAAAAATCTGTATGGAGACTGGAGTGAGACCTTGAGATCCAGTATTCCTTTCACAATACTCTGTTCCTGCCCGATTCTTATTTAAAAGCAGTTCTCTTTATTCTACAAATTGTAAAGGTAACCTGAAGGACCAGATTAGGCTGCAGCTACTCTGCTTTCCTTGAGCATGAATGGATAACATTTCTAAAAGGGATCTCAGCACGAGCTCTACACTAATACCAAGAATTCCTCTCTGATCATGATTTGTGCATGCAAAAATCTGAGTTTACACGTAAAAACAGAATGTACAGGTACAAATATTTGTGTGTATTAAAGTAAGTGCAGGAGATAATTTAAAGACCATACTAGAAAAAAATTACACCAAAATTGTCTACCAAAATTTCTGCCATCATGGTTTTCAAAACCAGGTGGGTTAATTTTTAGGAACAGACCTGGTTTTGTGTTGAAGTGGCCACTGTTCGAATTCAGTTTATTATAATATACTGCATGTAGGGTAAACATCCTCAAAAAGCCCACCCTGGACCCATCTGACCCTCTAGTTATCGGCCAGTCTCCCTCCTTCCCTTTGCCTCAAAGCTTCTGGAACGTTTCGTCTACTCCCGCTGCCTGGACCTCCTCTCTGCCAACTCCTCCCTGGACCCTCTCCAATCTGGCTTCCGCCCCCTCCACTCTACTGAAACTGCCCTGGCCAGGATCACCAATGATCTACTTGTCGTTAAACCTAAGCGCCTCTACTCCATTCTTGTCCTCCTTGACCTCTCTGCTGCCTTTGACACTGTCAACCACTTGCTTCTATTGGACTCGCTTTACTCTTTGGGCTTCCGTGGCTCTGTCCTTGACTG
>QEPC01001599.1:1795305-1813959 GCA_003113815.1 Sphenodon punctatus
GCCTGAATGTTTGTTTGTCTTCTCCCCTGTCTCTCCCACTGTCCCCTCTCCCTGTCTCCCCCTCCTTGTCTTTTAGATTGTAAGCCACAGGCAGGGACCACATCTATTTCTATGTTCTGTACAGTGCCAGGTGCATGGCTGGCGATATATAAATGTTTATAATAATAATAATAATAATAATAATAGTGTAGATTGGTGGCTCTTTTAAAAGTTAGACGCATTCCAAAATTCTTTATAGTGAAAAATAATCATATCTCATCAAATCAGTGCCAGAAAACACAACTGAAACCATTTAACAATCGCCACATCATGAGACGGTTACTTTTTGAAAGCTGGCCTTGTTGCATTTAAAGGTTTGAAGCATACTGCAAAACTATTTTTTTTTTAAAATGACAACACACCACATATTTGTTCTGTGGATCATTCAGGCAGCAGTATATCATCCATGAAGACTTTTAGCAGCTGAACATCTTGCTGGCTGAACTACACTGGTGAAGTTTAAGCAAACTATTAGAGATTCCCAACACTCTTCAAGCACTGTATCTGTATCCTTTAAAATAATTAGGAAACTAATTACTTTTACTGGCCTCTGCTACTCTTACCTCAACCCTCTCACTTCTGTCCAACACTCTGCTGCCAACAGGGGCATTGGAATGGTCTCTAGTGCAGAAGACAGAATGGGGCCCCTTGCATTCTCCCCCAGCAGCAGAGGACACAGCTGAACCAGGGAGCCTGCCCGAGGTGCTGGGTCTCGGTGCAGCTGCACCACCTGTCTCTATACTACTATAGCTATGCCCTTCCCTGCCAAGGTCATCCACCCTGCCCACCGCTCTGATCATATCCCATCCCTTCTCTGCAAAGAGAACTAAATGTTTAGTGGTCAGTTTTCACAATGAAGAGAAGTAAATAGTGGCAGGGGCGGTTTCTGTAAATGGGCGGCTAGGCGGCAGCACCTGTGCCATCCTCTTCTCTGCCTCAGTGCCATGGAGAGGCAGACAGAAGCACTTCCCAGCTGCTTGCAGTGGTCGCTTCCCCGTTAAGAGATTGGGCGCATGCACAGAGAGTGGCACGCTGCCACTGCACATGCACCCGATCTATCACAGTGCCAACACAGCGTTCATCTCAGCCACCACGCTGCCTGCCTCCTCCTCACTTTATTCCACCTCTTCCCCCTCCCTCCTGGCAGCTGCTGCCGCATTACAATACCTCCCCTCTGCTCCCCTCCCCTCCCCGAACCTCCCAGCAAGCAAGGCAAGGATAGCTACATTATGGAGAGGGAGGCGGGGCCTGGGCTCCAGTACAGCAGCAGGCATACAGCAGCAACATTGTAGCAAGCACAGCACATGTGCACATTCCTCCTGGGTCCTCCTCCTTCCTAGATACAGCCAGCCAGACTTTCAGCCCCAGGGGGGCTAGAGGGTGGAGACTTAAACGTGACTCACTTGCGGGCTGGATCTCACATGCATCCATTAGGTCTAACTCTGGAGAGAGAGCGCATGTGTCAGGTGCCGTCCCGCTGTTGCACGGCTCTCTCTCAGGACAGGAAGGAGGGGGCTTCTAAGTCTCAGGCTGAGTTCCTATGAGTGGAACTCAGCCAAAAAAGGTGGCAGTTGAGCAGTAATAATACTGCCCATCTCAAACACCCAGGGAGAGAGGCTCGGGGGGGGAGGAGTCTCAGGGAGGAGCCTGCCCACCGCCAGCCAATCACTGACTGCAGGCAGTGAGGAGGAGGTGGAGCCTGATCTGCTGGATGTGCTGTACAAAACTACCAGCCATAGCACATGTGCCAGTGGTGTCTCACTGTTGCTGGCATTTTGGCGAACCAAACCATTGGCTCCACCTACCATTGGGCTGGCCCCTCCCACTTCTGGCCCCACCCTGTGTCCCACCAGTCTTGGAATCCACCAGCTGCCACTGAGTGCCCCAGGGATCTGTACTGGGATCGGTGTTGTTTAATGTATTCATTAATGATCTGGAAAGGGAAGAAAGGAGTGAAGTGATCAAATCTGCAGATGACACCAAGTTATTCAAGGTAGTTATAACACAAGCGCACTATGAAGGAGGATCTTACGAGACTGGGTGACTGGGCATTCAAATGGCAGATGAAATTTAATGTGGACAATGCAAAGTGATGCACATAGGAAAAAACAATCCAAACTTTATGCACACAATGCTGGGTTCTAAATTAGGAGTTACTATTCAAGAAAGACCTTGGAGTCATTGTGGACAATACACTGAAATCCTCAGCTCAGTGCATGGTGGCCCTCAAAAAAGCAAACAAAATGTTAGGAATTATTCATAAGGACTAGGAGATAGAGAATAAAACTGAAAATATCATAATGCCACTATATAAATCTATGATGTGACCACACTTTGAATACTGCGTGCAGTTCTGGCTGCTCCATCTCAAAAAAGATATAGTAGAAATAGAAATAGTACAGAAAAGGGCACCAAAAATGATAAGGGGCTTGGAACAGCTCCAGTATTCACAGAGGCTGGATAAGTTGGGGCTCTTCAGTTTGGAGAAGAGATAACGGAGAGGAAATATGATAGAAGTTTATACAATCATGAGTGGTGTGGAACAAGTTAATAGAGAATGGTTATTTACCCTCTAAAATAGTACTAGAACTAGGGGACACTGCATGAAACTAACAGGTAGCAGATTTAAAATTAATAAAAGAAAGTAGTTAGTTAATTTATTTGACATGGCCATAGGCCATTAAAAGAAAGTATTTTTTTCACTCAATGCACAATTAAGTTGTGGAATTTATTGTCAAAAGATGTGGTCGAGGCCAGTAGCATAGCTGGGTTTAAGAAAGAGTTGAACAGGTTTCTGGAGGATAGGTCCATTCGCAGCTATTAGACCAGTAGGTGTGGGGAATGTAACCTCTTATGGTTAGGAACTGGGAGTGAACAACATAGGAATAGATTGTCCCATTGCTGTTGGGCACATCTTCCAAGCAACCAAGATTGGCCACTGTCAGAGACAGCTGCTAGGCTCGATAGACCACTGGTCTGACCCAATATGGCACTTCTTATATACCTATGTCGCCAACAAACAGTCAGTGGGCAATTCATCCCCTGAAGGGGAAATCACCACTATTCCCCTAGTAGCAATTAAAGCTGACTGACATGTGGATTAATCATTTCACATGATGGAAGATGGATTTAGAACAAATGGCAAACCTTACTTTCCAGCTTAACTTTTGGGACTTGACCTTGTGTTACATGCATCCAGTGCATCCTACAACCTAAACCTTGCACATGTTCTCAAATAAGGCAGGCCAAGTTCCCCCTCCCACCCCCGCCCCCCTCCCGTGCTATGCATCCCATGTGAATGTAGCCTTAGTTTCAAAATATTAGTCTGTATATCATTCAAATTTAAGAAAAGATGACTGCTGAAAATCAGAATGAGACAGCACTATAAAGGTTACCAGAAAACTCAAGGAATAAACCAATTATGCAAAGCTCATACTGTTACACAGTTCTTTACAACAACAGCTTTATCTAAGTTTATTTTATGATCATAAGATGGAATCCTATAAACCTTTACTTCACAAAGTGGATTCTTTGTGTAAATCATTCTACACATGCAATCCCATAATTTCTCTCTCTCCTCACATTTGCCTTTTTGCTTCCTTTAGCTTCGTAGGAAACCTTTTTTGAAAAGGAAACTAAAGAAACATGCTGCCAATACTCCTACCTAGCTTTTGCAAGTCTACGTCTTTGTGTTCTGGACTATGCAGAAAACAAAAACGGCATAAAAATGTTTGAATCTTATAAAAAAACCATAAGGAATGTTTATATAACACCTTTCTGCCTTACCAACCCACTTCTTCCTTATTGTGCGTTTATGTTGTCCCATAGCAAGGCATTGGGTGATATAATTGTATATCAGGTGTCCAGCTGGTGAGGTCTGCACACATGCTCAGGGTCTAAATGACTGCCATATCTGGGGTTGGAAAGGAATTTCCCCTCTGGGCAGACTGGCAGTCGACTGTGAGGGTTTTCTGCCTCTGCAGTATGAGAGTGGCTCACCTGTTCAAGAGATCTGGATCTTTCTTTTTATAAAACTGTTTCCTGTTTTTTCAGCCATTGGTGTGTTCTGATTTAGACCTACTTGTGGCAGGTTTTTTTTGTTTTTTGTTTTTTAAATAGTCTCAGTTTCTTAGTTGGATGGATTTTTCTATGTAGATAGCTGGAGTGTGGCACGTCCTGCAATGATGCAGGGTGCTAGACTAGATGGAGGTACCATCCAGCTCTGAGACTCTATGACTTTGATTTACACAGCTGCTGATTTTCTAGCATTTCAATACTCTCTCCTTTCCTATTTCCCTGTAGTATTTCCCAAAAGGCAAGGGGCATGGAGGAATACCTTTTTTATATCCCTGCATGGAACAAGCAGGAATCATAATGGAGTGAAGGGGGGAGGGGAAGGGGGAGTCCCTGCTCTAAAACTCTCCGGCCTCAGCCCTATGGTTATTTGGATGTAGAAAATGACAAACAGGAATGAAAATATCTGGCACTTGGGCGGCAGCAGATCCCCAAGAGCACAGGTGGGTAGCCCGCTCCCTCAAGGGGTCAGACAAGGGTCGTCTTATAAAAAAGAACCACAAGAAAACGCCCAGAAAATGCAGAGATACAGTTTCTTTGTCCTCATTCCTGACACAGAAGATGGAAGGGAGTGGTTCTGCCTCTTCCTTTCCACCTCTTACAACAGGATTGGGGAACCTCAAGGGTTGCCATACCTCCCCTTTAATCCTGGCCATTTATGAAAAACACAAGGTGAAGGGCTGCGTTGGATTTTTCATAAGCAGACAGGATTAAAGGGGAAGTATGGTAGTAACCCTAGGAACCTCAGTTGCTTGGGATAAGAACTGGATCCAGGGGGCCAATGTGGTCCATCACTAGTTTTTATTTGGCCTCTTTCCAGATTCTGGCTCTGCCTCCTGGATCCAGTTCTTATCCCAAGCACTGAAAAAGTCTTAGAGGTAGAAAACAGAGATGGACAGAGAAACAGAATGAATCCATAGACTAGCTCCATGATCTGAACTTTCCCTTTCCTTCTCTCATCCTGAGAACACCCCTTAAGCACCCTGCCCCCAACTTCTATGCAACCTTCTGAGCTTGTAGTAATTTTCAAAATGGATCCTCGGAGGGAAAAGGTTCTCCATCCCTGCCACACAGTCAGCCTTTGTTGGCTTGACGATTCTCTCCTGGAAGTTTCAGTCAATCACTGCAGTACAGTTTCTCTTCACTACAGGTCCTGCCACAGGAGAAAAAAGAAGGTGTAGTCCAACCTTTCCCTCATGCTTTCTCCCTCTCTTTCTCCTTCTGAGCTTGTGTCTGCCCTTTTGAAAACTCTTTCTCGCTGTCTGACATCTCCTGCAAGGGCTACTCTCAGCTACAACAGGTCATTTACCCCCTTCTTGCTGCTCCGGTGTGTGCAGCAAGAAGGGGGTAAATGTGCACCCTCTCCACCCGGGCTGGAGAGGGTGCAGTCACAGCTTCCTAGCTCCCACCTGACCCCACCCCTTCTGAGCCCTTCTGGTGGGGGACAGGGCCATGAAGAAATGGGCTCGGGTAAAAGGACTCTCCCACCACCAGTGTAGCCCTGCCACCTCCTGTAAATTCCACTGGCACCCCTGGTGCTCTGTGCATCATGAAGCCTTTTCTTACTAGTACAGGCCATTGCTGCTACTTCTCATGTACCAGGGATCGAGGTGAATCAGATCCCACAACACCACTTTTATTTGCTGAAGATGGATCCTTGCAAGTAAACCCCTTGGATTAGGTGGCAGCGGAGAACAGGAGTAGTAAGAGTTTCACATAACACTCCGAACATTGGTTTGTTCCACCACTGTCTTTAAAATGGTGTTATATGAATGAACTCTGCTACATAAAGTATTCTGATGAGATAAGTGAAATAGTATTACATCATCCTGTACTTTCAACATGGCCGGCCACTACTACAGGGAAAGAATACCTGGTTGCACCCCAATATTCTATTGTGTTTTGTTTTTCCTACTCAGTGCTTTTCTCTGTCTTCATAACAATATAATTTTAAATGCCAAATCATTACAACTAGAATCTTGGAAACAGGCAAAAGAAGTGTTTCTAATTTTAAAAATAAGTAAAAGCAGATGCTGAAATCCACATTAAACTCTTCCAGCTGCTACTGAACCACTGGTAACTTGAGTCTATTTCATTTGGATACCACTAATGATAAAAAGTAAAATGGGACTGCCAAAATTGCACACCCAAGCTAAACTAACGAGTAGAAAAACAAAAGCAGCTCATGACAGCAGCACGTTCTAGCAAGGACCTCTGATGACAAGCAATTCTTCCTTTTGTTAATTGCAAAAAAAAAAAGGTGTTGCTTATTATGAATGCTTTAATTCCACTGTAGCCAAACAACCAACCTAATCTGTTGTGTGTGAATGTCTTTTGTTCATCTTGGTTTGTTCTTCCTATCATTGCTTTCTTGATACACAAAGCTTTAAGATAGGGACAGGTTTATACGGATGGACGGAGTACCTCAGGGAGTTGTTAATATTGATTAATTAAAGTAAGATATCATATAAATTAATATTTAGCAAGGTCATTATGACAGATTGATATGACACACAGGCTTTCAAGCCTGATGTCTTATCACTCTTGAAGAGACAGCCTGTAAAAAAAGTCATACAGGTGGCACTGAATTGACAGCAGCATAATATAAAAGTGCTTTGTCATTCACATAATGTCTGGGGTAATGAAATGAATTCACTTTCTGGTTTCCTCTACTTTGCTGTGCCAAAGAACACTGTGTTATCAGCACAGATGGAGCATGCATGGTTCTGGAGAAGAGCCTGGTGCAAACTGCAAACAAGCTTCTCTGAATACCAATGAATCCCTGAGAATCAGACCCTTGCTGTCAAGTGACAGGTTTGCAAAATTCATAAAAATGAACTAATCCCAGTGGCCTTGTCTGACTGCATGTACTGTCAAGTGCTCTGGACAGGAAATTTGGATGTGTTGCCCATTGTGCAGTCATAGCTACTGCTTCAGCGTGGGAAGCTAGGCAGGTGACAAAATTCATCCAGAGAAAAGGTGTGGCTGCTGTATTGGTCGCTGTGCAGCCTGAGAGCTTGCAAACTCTCATCAGCAGAAGCTGATTCAATAAAAGATCGCCTCTTAACTATGTCTCCAAAATTCCCCCAGGTGCCAACATTTTTGTAGAAGAGACAGTGAGGTGCAGAGAGACACAGGCTTCAATTGTCAAATCACTGCACCTGCACACACCTTACTGACTGCAATGGAGATTGTGTCAGTGTAGTACTTTGAGTATCAAACATCACAGGGTAGGGAGAGCCTTCTCAATTTAGCTTGTACTATCATATTTGAGCTGAAGTATAATGTGGTATAAAAGCATCAACGATAAGCCAATGAAAGGGTATCTAAACAGGTTTAAGAGAATTTAAGTTAATATAATTTAACAAGGTCCAGAAGAGAAGGATGTAGTAAGAAAAACAATAAAAGGAATATGCAAAAATAGGAACATCTGCTAGTCCCACTTTAACGTACGCTTTCTTTCAGAGCCTGTATGTGTACGCTACACCAATTCAGTGTAGAGTCCCTTAAGTCTACTTACACCATCTAAGACACCATCTGTGATTTGTCCCAACACATCTCTTGAGCCAACATCTTGTTTATTCTAGCACTGAGCTTACAGAAATTTGTCCAAAGAGCTAAATCTTGCTCACCTTACTCTCATTCAGATAGCTGCAGTGAGTGTTCATAGGACTACTCACCTAAGCAAGGTAAGCTGGATTTAACCCTAGGAGGAAAAAGCAAATATTGCAGAAGTTTTTAACAATGAAAAATTATTATAAAATAGAGGCATACCCATCAACAAACTCAGAAGTCTCTGGACCTTTGAACTCACCCCCACAACTCTGTACAATCCTTGGTCATTTATACCTATTAGAGAATGAAAAGAAGTGTCAACCACAGGATAAACATATATTAAAGTTGAAAACTTCCAAAAGTTGAACAAATAAGTTACTCTCAAAACCATCTGCTACCAGGTCTGGGCAGGGAGAATCTGAGGGGTAGATTCTCTGCTTCTACTAGAGTAGAAACGGAGATGATGGATGGTAGGAACAGCCAAGTTTGAAGATTGGTAAGTTGGATAGGGCGGTGGGAGGAGGGAGCAAGAGAGTCTAGGGTGGAGAAGAAGGATGTATTAATACTACTGACAAATATCCATGCCATTTTAAAGTGAATGCATTTAAAAAGAAATACTCAAGGTGAAAACAGACATGCAACGTAACTCCGCTTTACCACTACTTTAGCATTTCTTATGCATATTGCAGGGCTGTATTGGCACCCTAGGCAGCCCTACGACATGCATAAGAAATGTTAAAACGATGATAAAGCTGAGTTATGGTGCATGTCTGTTTTCACCCTAAGTAATTTCCTATTAAGTAATCAACTTTTAGACTAAAATCTTGAACACTGAGTAGGAAAGGTGGATAAGAACTATTCTTATTTGAATTTCCCATGGGGTTTTTGATCCCCAAAAGGTACAGGTAATCTTTGTTACATATACTTGGCATTTTAATACATAGCCAACTTGTTCTAAGCCTGTGAGAGGATGATCTATCACTAATTTTTAATGTTACAGTAGCATAGTTTTCTGCACGGCAAAAAAGCAGAGTTAACATTCTTGCAATCAAATTTATTGCATTGTTTTTTCTCAACTCAGAAGTTGCACCTTTCAGATTGTACATTGATTTTTTTCACTGCTAACATCAAAACTTAGAAGAACAAAGCTGTGCTGACTTGAAGTGCTGGTACCTTAAATTTAAGAGCTTAACAATAATTCAGACCAAATCACAGGAACTGGTTGTTTGGTGTTAAAATAGATGTGGTGCTATGACAAAATGTCTGAAATGACAGTGATGTTGAAAACAGGATGTTAATTCACCAATATTAGTGCTATGTGCTGGTGATTACTATCAGATAAATGGCCCAATTCAAACTCATCAACCTGAAAGTAAATGAGTTCATTGGTAAAAAATAATAAAGGAATTAATGCTTCACACCATAGTTTTTACTTTTTAACAAAATTTTAGATAAAACACTCATAAAAACATCTTGAAACAATATTGTTTTAGATCCGGACTGTAAATGTAGGTTCTGTAGTGCTAATGAACATTTGAAGAGAATATATATAAAAGACAATTCCCTGAAACACTGATCATTTCACAGGACTATTCTTTTTAGAGGGCTACTTCACATTGCTGACTAGAATACCAACTATGATTTGTTTAGCCAGCATTAGTGGTCTTTGAACCAAGGACTTGTCTACCTAAAGAAATAAGCTGTATTTTCCCCCTATTTAAGATTAAATACCTTGAAGTAAAAACATAGTGTCAAGTTTTACCTCAAGGTACTCAGCCAAGGTACACCATACTAAGTTAAAGTACACTGTATATCCCAAATGTACGATTAGCCTCAACTTGCTATCTTGCTGCTTATTTGTGCCTTATTTTCACTATAATTCTTCCCATGATATAAACAAGCACCTTCATGTAGAAAAGTCCCTTGAGACATGCAAAGCTCACTTCTGCATATTCTAATATTGCTGATGTTTTTGCTTCCTGGATTCAGGGTAATCAGCTCTCAAAACCCATTACTTGGCATTGACACAAATGTAAAACATCACAAAACAACGTGATTCAGACAAGATGTCTACTGAGCAAGTGTACCATAGAAAAAGGTTTTGGTATATATAAAGCCGATTTGGACTATTAATGCTTTAATATTAATGATTTATTTCTCATTCTGTACAGTACAGGAATGGTCACACGTATACTCATTTCAAGGTACTAGGTTGTTTTGTGAGAAGGCTTCTGCTTCTTCCTCATCAGTTAAGAGATATAGTCTTACTGGGGAAACACTGAAACTAACAGCTCACTGCTGCCATCTGTCTTTACACTCCTGATTAGCTATTGCAGAACTGCTAACGTAAGAACCAAAAGGAAAAAATGGTTACAAAGCAGCAAATCCTGACATCTTGCAGAATGTTAGCCTAATGATTGCTCAAGAAGAAGTAAAACATATATATCCACCCATAGCTATATATACAAAATATGAATACATAATTTATACGTACAGTTTACAAGTGGTATACATATGTTGTACTACTGGGACAAAGAATACTGATTCTATAACCCCTTTCTCTCTGTCATTTATGCTTTTCATTCAAATGCTCTGAATGTAAATCAATATGAAATCATAAAAAATAAGGCACAGCCACTGTCAAATACATTCAAGAGTGTCTTATCAGAGTTGTGCTTGCAGATTGTGCTATATTTTTTTAAAAAAAAATCCTATCACTTTAATGTCAACTTTTCCAATGCAGTAAATTAGAGATGCCATACCACACAGAATTCTACTGCTGAAGTTAATACTTTTGACTGAACTATACTTTTTTTATCCAAGTGAATACATTATTTCTAGTTTCATTAACATTAATTTTTTTTCTTTTTTTTTTTTTTTTTAAACCACACACAACTAAACTTTTTTGCATACCAGACTTTTCGGCAATAAAATGACAGGACTATTCTCAGTTTCCACCCACACTAGACTGTCCTCTTTTCCCACCCACGTCAACCTCACACCCATTACGACTGAAAGAGATAAAAACCTGGTATTCAGACAAAGACGTCTGAAGTGGCATCTGTCCTCTCTTTTCTTTTATTAAGCATTATTTGACATTGGTAAACTTACTGTAAAAGTACAATGAAATCATGCACAAAGTAATCATGCAAAAATTTGTAAGGTTAAGTACAGTCTGCTTTCTCTTAACCTATGTACAAAATCTGGAGACTTAAAAAGATATATATTTTTCCCCAGTGCACATCTGGATATTATTGTACTTGTTCAAAGAGAATGGGCATAAGTGAAGTCAGAATTTAGCCCATTAAGCTCAACAGACATCACTGGACTTGCATGTGTTACGGGGAGGGGGGAAGAGCGGGACAGAGATCTTCTGTTCCAAAAAATGCTTTTACAAGCTCCATGCACCAGTCCAGATTTTTATTTTTTTTTTTTAAAACCACAGCTTAAACTCTGGTGTTGATGGTTAAGTTCTGGACCACTAGATCTGTAAGCATCAGCCACAGTTTTGTATGTCTGAGTCAGAGCAGGGTGAATTGTTAAATGATAAATAACTTACTGTGCACAGTGTTCTACTGGTGGCTGTCCACTTGTCAGAATTCATGCTACCTGAAGTGGTTGAAGCTACAGCCATTTTGTAAAATCCCCAGCACAGTTGGCTTGATCTGGCAGAAGGAGTGAGTTGTAGGAGTTTTTGGTGCTGACCACAAAATTTGAAATGAAAGTCTCCTGCACTTGAGTGGAGTAGGTTTTAAATCAATACGTTTCTGTCCATTGATGCCTAGAGGTTTCTACATATTATTCTCATATGACAAACAGGAATGTAGAATGCCATAGTACAGGGACTGGTCCACGCTGAGTGCAGGGCCTTGCTTTATTCTATCAATCAATAAAAAGCTTCATTAGGAGGCTGTTCCAGGGACCTCAGCCCTTTTACGGTATTTTCAAACGTGATGGTGCACTGCGCTTTCACACTTTGATCCTTCCCAAGATGAGAGCCCTCACCCCGAGCAGGATCTGGCCCAGCCACTGAACAGACATGTCAGGACCTGGGCCTGGGCTGGGAAGACGACAGGGTGCTGTGCAGACATGGGTCCCCACAACCCCACTTCCACACTGCTAAGCACGGACAGCTCAAGAAGAGGCAAGTCTGGAGATGGCTTTTCCTGGCTGCGGCAACACTTAGCCTAGGCTGTGACTTGGAGATGGGCCCTAATAATTACAGTCCGGGCTAAAAACAGTCATGGGCCAGGGAAACCCCAGGTCCAGTCCATGGAGACATCTGCGGGGCCGGTTCAGATGTGACAGCACCATGGGTCAAAGTGTGGCCACCCGCGGTACCGTCACATCTGAAAATATTTATTTATTTATTTATTTATTTAAAATACCCATAGTTAACTCCAACTACAGGGCAAGAGCCAAGACCAAAACACATGGGAGCTGTCACTGTGCACACTGGCCAGTGACAGCCCTCCTTTATAAGAAAAGCTGTCACTGGTAAACTCCCATCAAACACTGGGATTCAGCAGGTGGTAGACCCCCATAAAACAGCAGAAACAGACTTCTTTCTGCTCTGTTCTCCATGCCACAGCGAGTGTCACAGTGGAGATAATGAGACCTTATCTCTGTTCCCCAATCCCCACCACAACCTCTTTGGTCTAAGCCCTATGCTCCCTCCCCTCAAGAACAGTAGGGTGTGGTTGGGTTTGTTATTACCTCTTGTTTCAACAGCACTGATGCATTTTCTGAGAATTGTGAACCCAATCATATCCAATTGTGCACCTAAGAGGAGAAAAAGTTTAAAAACTTTTAGGTACAATAACACTGTATGTTTCTTACAGGAACACAAAAAACAACGTCACTTTTCAAACAACCAAGTTTGATCCACAAAGAGAGCATAAGCTTAGACCTAATTTCAGTCTTTACCAATGCAAAGCTAAGAATTACAACACTGGCTGATTTCTGCAACATTTTCTCAACAACAACAAAAAAAGAATCTTTTTGTTGTCTTCTTTGGAAACGACAATACTGCAAGCACATATGACTAGTGAGTTCATACACAACAGTAAGTAATCACAGGGTAAGNAGCAATAATCAAATCCGTATACGTCCAGGTCCAGCTCAAGTGCTTTTGAAGGGAGTAAACGTGAATAGGGGGGTCAGGCAAGGGTGTTTGCTAGCCCCCGCACTATTCAATCCTTTTCTGAATGACGTGATCCCCTTCCTAAATAGCTCAGACACCCATGCCCCCCGAATAGGCACAAGGAGGGTTCCGGCCCTCCTTTATGCTGATGACATAGTTCTGATTTCCCAAACCCTGGTGGGGCTCAGAAGAGCTATGCAGAGGTTTGGGAATATTGTGAAAGGGAAGGACTTAAAATCAACTTCTCTAAAACTAAGATCATGGTGGATGGGGCCCAGCAAAAACCACCATTGAGTAATTGGTAGCAATCCCATTGATCAAGTGAGAACGTTCAAGTATTTGGGAGTGATCATCTCCTCCTCCCTGAGCTGGAGGTCCCACCTAAAGGCAGCAGTGACACAATCCAGGAATTCCTCGGCTGCTATTCTTAGCTTTTTCCATACGCGGGGGGGGAGGGAGACTGTTGCTGTCAACTTTGCAGCTGTTCAGGGCTAAAGTCATCGCCCAATGCCTGTATGCCTTCCCAGTTTGGGGCTTTTCTTTTTTGACCAGTCTGGAATTAATTCAGAACCAGGTTTTGCGGTCCATACTCGGGGTCCCAATGGGTACCCCCCAGGTAATTTTGAGACTGGAAACCGTAAGTCTTACTATGAGAACCCGGACCCTGCAAGTCCTTTTGCGTTACTGTGGCTCTATTTCTCGCCCCGCCCCCCCGGACAATTCTCTTTTGGCCCAGGCGGTGAGGGTTGGGCTCCACAGCTCCTGGGCATGCCTGGGGGAGGTTGAGGTTAAGCTCCTGGGTTTCTCAAGGGAATCTTTAGGGCATTTGGGTTATGGGGAAGCATTGTCTCTCATTAAGAGGAGATTGGCAGATCAGGAACTCCAAAATGAACTGTCCTTGCTTTCAAGTCAGAGTTGCCCCCAAATATCCCGTAGTTGGTCCTCAGGATCTGGGAAACAGCTACTTATATTTATGGCAGGATTTTAACCGACGTAGGGCTTTCACTTGCTTTAGATGCAATGTTTATCCATCTACCTTGCAAGAGGGGCACCATTTGGGTACCTCTAGATCTGAGAGGTTTTGCCAGCTATGTGAACTACAGGAAATTGATTCTTGTAGACATATTTTCCTCCATTGCACGGCCCTTAATGGGTCCAGGCAAGCCCTCTTGGGTAGATTTATTGGTGGTTCAATGGACCCCGGGATCTTGGTAAGGAGGCTTCTTGATCTGAAACATCAAGAGCGGCTGCAAAATTCTGCCAAATCTTTATACGATTAAGGAAAGCCTGCATGGCCAATTGTGTTAAGGGGCCGTGTTAAGTTGTGGGTTACTGGATTTATTTTATTCTTCCTTTTCTGATACTGTATTTGTATGCTGCATGCTGTGTTGGATGTTGTTGGAAATTGTAATAGCCTTTGGCTTCACAATAAAAAATACTTGACTTGACTTGACCATTTGCTATAAACATTGTAAGCAACTGAATGAAAAATTACCATACTTTTATTCCAGACTTTCACTGATAATTTCAAGAAATTTCAATTTTAAATATACGCAAAGGGAAAAATATGTAAAGATAAGTCTTTGCTATAAATGTTAGACTGTGACTGAAACCTGAACATATTTTCACATTTTTGTCAAAAACTAATTTTTATTATAAGTCTTCTAAATATGTTTTGTGACCTCTAGAAATAAACTTAGCAAAATTTGAAATTATAGAGTTACGGCAAGACACAGTTCTCACTCAAAATCCACCTCTCTCTAACATGGGGACTATTGATTCACTCCACTTCCAGGTTGTGACTTAAAATCTTTACAAAGCATTAACGTTTTAGTTTGGGGTCTTTACTGAAAGTGAATGTTATAGAAAATTAAAGTTCAGCCTCAAGTAATCACTGATGAAGTTTGGTAGATAATAGTATTGTTAATAAAAAGTTAGAGAGAAAAAAAGGTCCTGTCAAATGGAAGAAATCCTTAAGTCGCACATGCGTGTTACATCGCTGAGCTGTATCTGCTGCCTAGAGCTGCCACCAAGATTTCCAGCCCTAATAGTGCATGTGGGTGTGAGACATTTAAAGCCGGTTCCCTGCCCCAGCCCACCTCAGTTGGGATGCACTCAGGCAAGAAACTGGCAGAGGAGATTGAACCCTATCCCTGGGGCATTGTGTTGTTTGCGAGTCAGGAAGTATAAACAATGTGGTTTCATTGTTTATACTTCCTGTCTTGCAAACAGCACAATGCTCTGAGGCTGGCTTGTTCAGCTCCCTTGTAAACTTCACCAGACAGCTCAGGTGCAGGGGGCGAAGTCAGGTGGGGGGAGCAAGGGAGGACGCTCCGGATGGAGAAAGGTCCCGTGGCATGCACCAGTCACGGATTCACAACCCAACTAAACAAGCCTGGAGGGCAGCAGCCAGATCACTCTGAAGGGCTCTGGGGTATAGCTGGCTGTGTGTGTGTGTGTGTGTGTGTGTGTGTGTGTGTGTGTGTGTGAAGGGGGCGGGGTTAGGTGAGCTGGGCTGGGGGGGAAGGTATAGCTGGTTGGGGGGGTGTCTGGTTAGCTGAGGTGGGGGGGTAGTTGGAGTGGTTGTGGGTAGAGAGCTGGGGCATGGGGTAGAGACCAGGGATTTGGAGTCATGGGGGGGGGTAGAGATCTGGGGCTGGAGAGTAGTTGGGAGTCATGGGAGGGGGAGTAGAGAGCTAGGGCGGGGGGGTAGTTTGAGCCATGGGGGTTAGAGAGCTGGGGCGTGTGAGCCCTGAGTGTGTCATATCTTCTCAAGAACATAACTCTCATTCTTCCTTAATACCATCAACATTATATCAACAACAAAAAACTCCCACCACTTCACCATCTCTACTGGTTAATAAATTAATTTTCATTCAAACACCATAACAAGTTAATTATTTATTATAGTATAACAACTTATATTTCATTTCTGGATTTCCAAATGAACTATACGATTTCAACACCAAAAATAACTTAAGGCATTTGAATGAAAATGAATTTATTAATCAGTAAGGATGGTGGAGTGGTGGTAGTTTTTTGTTGTTGATATTATAATGTTGATGGTATTAAGGAAGAATGAGTGTTATGATCTTGAGAAGACATTGATAGAGAGAGAAAGGTATGCGATTGAGTACTATTGATGTAGTTGAAAAGGATGTACTTTAATAGTAACATGTTTTTATGTGGTCGAGTAGTGAAATTGTTATTTTGCACCAATTTGCCTTAACTAGGAATTTAAAAGCAAAGGTTTTTAGATGATGGAATATATAACATGAAAGAACAGTTTTCAATGGTTATTTTAAAAATAGTGAATAAAACTTTTGGGAGGGGGGGGATGATGGGGCGGGATGGAAAGTATTTCTATAGAACATATTGTATCTCTATCCTTCACAATAAGTCATGTTAAGTATCCTTCACAAGGCAAAAGAATGTAGACAGATGACACAAATGTGCATCTCTTAACAGCTGTTTGTGGCTATGGCCACAATCCTGAAACTACTCACAAGTTTGCAATTCCCATCAGCAAGCAAAGGGACCCATCGTTGTGGAACTTACGAGCTTGTGAGCAGTATCACATACAATCCAAAATAACGCTGAGAGATGCCCAGGTTTCACTGAAGAGAACAGCAAAATTACCATTGACTTCAGAATCCAGTTTCCTTTCTGAGGTTGTCTTATCCTATTTCTATCTTGTCCAACCTAACGCTTCACTCCACTGTCTCTCTGGTCTTCACCCCCACTGTAAAGAATCCCTGCATTACCTTCCATGGCAACAACAGCCTTCTCTATCTCGCATCACTGTAAAATTAAAGTTATTCAGCTGTAACTTTAGTTCTCCAAGAAGGTCTCTTGATAGTCACACTGATGGGAGATACATTTTGCAGTGAGCCAAGCTTTGAACTCTTCTGGATATCAATAGCCATTAGGATGCACAACCTCTTCCTGGCGCAGGTTTGGAGCAAAACTATACAATGGAGGGGCCAAGTGCCTGTCACCTCAGTTTCTTCTAAAGCTTAAAGCCCTTCCTTTAACTGTTCTATGATCTGAGATACCAGTGGGGAAAGGGAGAATGTATGGCTATACAGAGGCACTTTCAAAGAACTGCAGTTAAAAGTGGGTGACTTTTTTTTCTTGGAATAACCTCTGTATAGTCACACTGATAGAAGTCTATAAAGCAGTGATCCACACTGCCTGCAAAGTGGAATAAGGAGCCTAGGTAAACAGTGACTGAAGCACCAGAGTTGCCATCTTATTACTGCTACTTCTACCCCTCTCTTATATTACTGCCTTGGTTTTTTGCATTATATTTTTATGGAGGATATGTTTGTGTTTTATGGGGCTATGTCATGGAAAGGGCGAGTGGAAGGGATGGGTGTGTGGGGTAGTTTTGAGCAGATGCCTTTGAGTGAAAGATGGGGGAGTAAGAAGGGGGTAGGTTGAGAAGCTTTATAGTTTACAGCCCCTCTGTGGGGGTGAGGTGTACTAGGCTGTGGAAGGGAATAATTCTCTAAGCGAGCGTTGGGAGGAATGGGAGTGGGAGCGTTGAGTTGTGAAGGATTGCAAGGTGAGGAATGCATTTTATATGCATGAATTGACGTTTTGTAAAAAGGGGATTTGGAGTGTGAGTGGTTTGGTGGAGGTGGGATGGGATATAGCCATGAGCCCTCTATGAGAGGGTGCAGTATGGGCCTGTGGGTTGTGTGTTCTCCCAGGTGAAAGATGGTGGAGTTCATAGGGACTGGGAACTCACTTATATGAGAGGAATGGAAGTAGAAATGGGTGAGAAAGGAAGAGGGGTGGGACTGGTGTTCTATGTATGATATATTTTATTGTTTCAATTATTGTAAGCTGTTTGGGGGTGGGATTTAGTTAATATATTCTATGCATATATTTTTTTTCAATTGTTGTAAGTTGACCTGAGCCAATTTTTGGGATAGGCCGGGGTGCAAGTCGAAAAATAATAATAATACTCTTCCAAAATAAACATCTGCCTAATCCTATTTCCATATTGTCCAAGCTCATGCTTCACCCCACTATCTCTGGCCTTTGCCTCCAGTGCATAACAAACTAATATCCTCAAAGAAATATTTGTCTATGATGTAAATGAATGCCCAAGTAACTGTCTACATAGGTCTTTGCTGGAAACATGTTAAGGAAAACCTTAGAAATTGCCTTTGCTTTAATAGAATGCACTGCAATGACCTCAGATGCCTCCTTGTCCACTGTCTTGTATCGCACTGTACTACATAATCTGGATCCTTTAGACAATCTCTGTGCAGAGCCTTCTAGTTTTGAATCTCTGTGTAGAGCAAAATCAATATTCTTTCCTTGACTAGCTAATGAACTGAGAGCTCCTTGTCCCTGTATAGACAGATTTGGAAAGAATAAAGTATGTAAATCTCCTGATTAAGGTGAAATTTAGAGATCACCTTGGCATGTAGCCTAGAAGTTACTTTGTCCTCATGAAACAGAAGAAAGGAGGATTACACATTGGGGCACCAGAATTCAATCAAGCATCGTTGCACAGATGTAATAGCTGCAATGAAGACTGTCTTCAGAAAACAAGTGATAAAGTCAGCAGGCAACTGGAGGCTCAACAGGCACTTGTACATTAGCAGAATTAATACCAGATTTTAGGCCCATGTTGGAAAGCTTGTCCCAGGGGAGGACAGATTATTGCTCCCTTTGATTCATCTTGACAGTCTCTTGAATTGATATTAATTTTCCCTGGACCTGCACATGTCTTACTGATATTGCAGCTGCATGGACCTTGAGAGAAGAATGATGAAGTCCTTCTTGTTTCAAGTGTAACAGGTACCCTAGAACGTGTAGAATTGGAG
>QEPC01001599.1:1815710-1830826 GCA_003113815.1 Sphenodon punctatus
GTGAAGTTGTAAAACCTGGCTGTTCGCCCAGGCCTTTGGGGAGGGTGGGAGGGTAGGGTGAGGGGTTTTTAGCTCCCCCATCTTACCTATTATTTATTATGTATTTATTATATTTAGCCCTGTTTTAATATTTTTATATTATTGTATTGGATGTTTTAAATTGTTTTTATTGTGTTTTAATTGTTGGAAGCCGCCCCGGGCTGCTTTAGCAGGAGGGGCGGGGTATAAATCTATTAAATAAATAAATATTTATTCTCTAAACCTCTGAATAATTCCTAACATTCTGTTACAGTTTGCCTTTTTCGCTGATGTTGTGCATTGAGTTGATATTTTCAAAGAATTGTCCCACAATGACCCCAAGATCCTTTCCCTAAATTCCCACCAAATTTAGAATGCAGCATTGTATATTTATTGAATTATTGTTCCCTATATGCATTACTTTGCACTTGTTAACATTGAATTACATCTGCCATTTTATTGTCCAGTCACACAAGGTCCTCCTGTAATTCCTGAGTCTGCCCCAGTCTTAACTAACTTGAATAACTTTATGTCACATGCATATTTGGTCACCTCACACTTTACTCCCTTTCCCAGATCAATAATAAATACATACTGTATATTTCTCATAATCAGATCACCCACTACCAATGCCACCCTATTTCTATCAATTGAGGTCCCGTCCCTGGGAAGGTATCCTTAGCGCAAGAAGATACCATAACTTTATTTAGAAGGCAGGTCCTAGTTACTGGATCACTTCCCATCATTCCAGCATTATGCTCCCTTCCTGGCGACATTCATCCTCCAAAACAGAACTGGGGCTACCACAGTGGAGGTGGGACTGCTCTATTATGTCCTTGAATATCTCCTCTAGAAGAAGCGTCTAGTGAAAAGGATCCCTTTAAAAGTTATAGGAAAGGGGATTGATTGGAAGGATGGGTCTTGAACAGAGCTCTAATAAGTAACCGCTATTATCCAGCATCAAGCCAACTATCGTGGTATCTGGTTGGATGTCTTATGGTATCTAGTTTAGTATCTGGTTTCTAGTCAGATTACTGTTTACCACATACCATTTACCAAATTATCATTCAAGGTTGTGTTTTGGATTTGATTATTACTTCCTTGCTCTGTCTGGACCAGTTTGGTTATGCAATAAATAATAATTGAGAAAAAGGTAATGCAGTAATATCTGGTATTCCAATTTGGTGGTTAACTTCCACGATTACCAGATAGTTACTAGGTAACCACAAAGCTATCCAGAATTAACTGGACTTAGATCTTCCTTTGTACTATTTAATTGTTGCTGTTGAGTCTGGTAAGGTCTTCAGTGAGCTAAATAGGATGAGATAGTAGAGTTGAGTGTTTGAAATGACTTTGAAATGTAAAAGGCCTCTTCGAACATGCATGTGTGACACCCACCTCCCACCCCCAAGGAGTGGGCTGCAAGGTGTTTTTTTCCTTCATTCTGACTAATATCTCACAATTACTGGTATTAAAGAGATCCTTGCCATCAAAAGCTAGATCCTCCATTTTCTGTTTGGTGTCACATTGAAGAGAAAAACATAGCCTTGCATGCCTCTTCAGTGCTATGGCTGAAGATACTAACTTCTATGCTTTAAGATTTGTGCCAACTGCTTTTGCAAATCTGGGAGAGTTTTAATGTAAGTCCCCATGTATAGCCAGAGGAAGAACTGGTGCCTTTTGACAAAGAACTAATAGATTGCTACCCTCAAGGTCAATGTATCAAAGAAACTACCTTTCCAGAGATGTCAAAGCATTTTCCCTACCTGTCACTTGGACTGCAATGTGCAGATCCACCTGTTTTCTTCTGAACAGAAGTCTCTATCACCATGGAATTTTGTAGGATTGAGTGGGTAAGTATTGCTGTACACCAGGTAGGAGCTGGTACATAGGACTAATTTTCTTGGAGGGAAACTCCAAGACAGACTTTGGCAAGGTACCTCCATGACTCTTTTGTGGGCAAACATTGGAATGGTAATTATACCTGACTTTAGTATCTCCAAGTCAGGGTCACTTTCCTCAGGTTGGACTGTTACTATGGGTACTTCTATAGCCTTCACCATCCTCTGAACCAACCTCATGAATCTGGCAGTAATCTTCCAGTGGGAGAAGTGTTCCCAGGTGCTGCATCAGGTGATGAACCTGAAGTAGGTTCAGTAGAGTATTTAATCTCACTTCCCGCAGAAGATAAATAATCCTTCTCCTATTCAAAGTTGTCATCTATGGTGAGATCAAGGAAAGCTAAGAAGTTGGTTCCAGTTCCAGTGCTGGTATTGGCAGTTAGGCCAGTGGCTGGCTTGGTGCCAAAAAAGATTCCCGGCATAGTGGTGGTTTGGGTACTACTATACGTGTTGGTATGAAGAGTTACCATGTATAGTTGGGCCAGTATATATAATCTGGTGATCGGGGAACACCTGAAGTAATCAAATGTGTCTTGGAACCCTGATAATGTGTCAAAGGCTTACTTTGCTTGGGCTTCTGGAGTGGAAAATTGTACTTTAGGAAGCAAGGTGAAGTCGACCTGTAACAGGGTGCTGTAGCACCATAATGTATGCACACATACTAAGGGCGCAGTCAGACGTGCGTTTAAATCGCATAGCCGCCACGGCGGCATCGTGCGATTTAAAGCACCGCACACTTCCGGGTTGGTCTGAATGCGGTGAGCGCGCACATTTCAGCCTAACCCGACCTGTTGGAGCACGGTTTGAAAAGCTGCTCCGAGCAGCTTTTCAAACCGCACTCCAACAGTTCGGGTTAGGCTGAAATGTGCACACTCACCGCATTCAGACCAACACGGAAGTGTGCGGTGCTTTAAATCGCACGCTGCCGCGGCGGCGGCTGTGCGATTTAAACGCACGTCTAAATGCCGCCTAAATAGAGGATACCAATTTAAGATGGACTCACTGGATTCGGTTAGCCAGTTAACAAGAAGCAACAGTGGGAGTCACAGGGCTGCCTATATACATGAAGACGCCTTCAGTATGCTGGGGGACGCTGTGAGGAGAAGCTGGAGAGCAGAGCCCTGCAGAGACAGGTCCTCCAGGAAGGGGATGAATCAGGCTGCTGGAAAGAAGCAGAGCCTGATCTCACCAGGAGTCTGGGGAGAGACAACTGCTGAAGGAAACAGTAAGTCTAGGAGCTCCAGGTGGTACATACCCTTTTATTTATGTTAAAAAGAACTGTTGATTATTGTTGGTGGGAAGGGCTGTCTATAGTGGGCGAGGAGGCCAGAATCCCCAGTATCTTGTGTGCTTGCTTCACAATATTCACCTGGGGCCAAGAATGGGGGGGGGGGGTTGTTGTTAGGGGGAAACCAGTCTTGAATTGGGGCCAAGACTGAAGCGGATAGCAATTGTGCCCATTTGGGTGTGCCAACTTCTTGAAGCTACATTCCCCAGAGCACTCCTCCAGAAACGGTGAACCCCAAGCTACTACACTACCCAGGTAGACTGAAACTTTGTTTCACTGTGGTTGTCTAAATTTTTGATGATACTTCAGTGTTGGGAATTCCAAAAATGGAAACCAAGAAATCATGGAGAAAAGTTTGAACATTTGTATTAGAATTTTCTTAGGAGCTGATCTTCACTGTCAAAACTTTAAACAACACTTTGAAGATTTGGGCATTTTTTTACAAAAATGATAGCTGGTCAAAATGACCATGTGTTTGATATACCATATGTGCATATTATTTTGGTGGTAGGGAAGATCGAATTTTCACAGTTCTTTTCATGACAAATGTTTGGGTACCTCTCCCTGCCATCAGTGCAAGCTCAAGGGGTTTAATATTACCAGTGGGAAAAATTGCATTTCCTCACCGTTCAGCAGGGAAACAGATGCGCTTCCTCTCCTACCTGCAATGCTATAAGAGTGCTGGTGCAACCAGGATGTGGGTGGACATCAGAACTGGGACAAGGATTCAGAATAAGGGCCAGGGAATCAGGGGGTGAAAGCCAGGCCTAAATATTTTAGAGAGGGGTTAGGAGTCAAGGCAAGGAGAGCAGTGCTGGGTCCAGGGCTTTGGGGATCAGGAACAAGGCTGGGAGTGAAGGTGGGGCCAAGAATAGGAAGTGGTAGCGTCAGAGGTATGATCCAGAATTGAGGCCAGGAAGCTATAGCCAAAGGTCAAAGCCAGGAGAGTCAATCCAAAGAAAAGTCAAGGTGGAGCAAGGGTCGGAGGAGGGGTGAAATCAGCCAATCAAGAAGCTGGGATGGGTGACCCAAGGCTGGAATGGTCTGTCCTTGCCAACACTAAGGGCGTTTTTAAACGATCCCGCTCAGAAGCGGGATCGTTTAATCTGCCGCATCTCCCCCCCGTCTTCCTCTCTAGGATGGGTCTGATGTTCAGAAGAGCATCAGACCCGTCTCAGAGACAATGTGCGTATGCAGATCCTTCTGCGCGTGCGCACTCTAAAATGGGACCCGGAAGTGTGGCTTAAAGCCAACACTTTGGGGATCCGTATCATAGGGGGCAGGATCGCCAGGCTGCTGTAACGCGGGGAAGATCCGGCTTCAAAGCAGGGTAGACGTTTAAACGAGCACAAAGAAAGGCGGCTGATCAAAGGATCAGTCGCCTTTCTTGTCTCGTTTAAAAATGCCCTAAGGAGCCATAGAAGGGAAGACAGGGCTGTGGGCAAAGTGAGGCAGTGGCATTGCAGAGCCAGCCACCGCCTCAGAACCACAGATATGCTCGCTTAAGACTAGGGTATGACAAACGTAAACCTCATGCTTGCAATGCAGGAAGGGAACTGGCTCCTGGGTGCAGGCTGAACAGCTGATCAGAGGGGACCAGAGAGTGCTCTCTCCCTCACCTAAAAAGCAGTTCCCAGATTTGCACTGTGGGCACGAGAGAAAGCACTTCCAGGTCCCTGTTAATCATCTGTTCAGTGAAGACCTAGGAGCACATTCTCTACCTGCTACGAAAGCTACATCATGAATTTCAGCGGGATAATGTGAAGGCTCTTATTTTAAAGTGCAAAAAGGCATGAAAATTATTTTCACAGCTAAAAAGTCTGTTTTCATGGTTTCATATCTTTTTTGCACTTTAAAATGCTTGCTTACGTTTCTCTGTGCTACATGCCTTAGTTATACTTTGTGTTATCCATACATCTGAATGCACTGACTTTCATTTATTTATCATTTCAGCAATAGCAGTGTATTAGTATGAATTGGAAACACTTAGGAATAAATTGGGACTCTAAGACACTATAGAATATGAGATAAGCTGTCCCAAGCAGTGGGTTAGTTTCTCAGACCAGATGTGAACAAAGAGATTAAATTCTTTAAAAGTTACATATTGTTTCCTGAAAAACATTGTACAACTGATGTGTTTTAGATTTTATTAATTTAACAAATTATTAATTTTAGTAGTAGTACAAGTACTTACTTCCCTCCCGTTTTGTGTTAGCTCTGTTTAAACTCACGGGAAGCTAGTGAAAAGATAAAGAAAGACAAAACTTTAAGTTCACTGCAATAAACCCATTTATCAAAAAAGAAACAAGATCATCCCTGCTTAATGCCAAATAAGCTGCATTTCAGTAGCTGACAGCTAGATCATTCCAGACTTCCTATGAAATAAAATGATAAACATATCAGTCAGCTTGTAAATCAACTGCAGACTTGTTGCAAAAGCAACTAAAAAGCTTATAGTTGTTTTCTTAGCTAAGGCTGTGATCCTGAAGCCTTTTGCACCAACACGAGTCTCACTTAAGTGAATGGAACTGAAATAATTGGAAAGGAATAGCATTGGCACCAAGTGCCTTCAGGATCATTTATTTATTTATTTATTTATACTAAAATTTCTATCCCCTCGGGGAGGCTTACAGTAAAAACAATCAACATAACAATATATAAATATAAATAACAAGAAATATAAATATAAGAACAGTATACAAAAGGCCACAGAGTCCAAAAGAATAATCCCACCCGAGACTCCCCTCCCATTACCCATCTCCCCTGCCGAAAGCCTGGCGAAAGTGGTCGGTCTTACATTGGCACCTGAAGGAGGGAAGATCCAGGGACAAATGGACCCCTACAAGAAAAGAGTTCCACAGCTGTGGTGCTATGACCAAGAACGCCCTCTCCAATGTCGTCCCATCCCCCCTCCCCCCTGCCATTGGACATGAGGGACTTCAAGAAGGGAACGCCCTGCCAACCGCAGGTGCTGATTCAGAATCCGGGGGGGAGTGAGGTGGTCCCTCAGATAGGCGGGGCCCAAACCATTTAGGGCTTTATAGGTAAGAACCAACACCTTGAATCAGGCCCAGAAGACTATAGGCAGCCAGTGCAGCAAGCAAATCACACGTGTTATATGCTTACAGCACCCCACCCCACCACCCCGTAAGGAGGTGGGCTACCGCATTCTGCCCCAGCTGCGGTCTCCGAACAGTCATTAAGGGCAGCCCCATGTAAAACGCATTACAAAAGTCCAGTTTTGAGGTGATGAAGGCATGGAAGATGGTGGCCAGGTCAGAGTCTGAAATATATGACCGAAGCCTCCATATCAGATGTAACTGACAGAAGGTACTCCTCGCCACAGTCGCCACCTGGACATCCAGGCAGAGCTGCGAACTGAGGAACATCCCCAGACTACGAACCTGAGGAATGAGGGAGGGACGAACCCCATCAATGACGGGGACCTCCACACCCTCGGCCCACCCCATCAGCATCACCACCATCTTGTCAGGATTCAGCTTCAGATGGCTCATCCTCATCCAATTCCCCACAGCTGCTAAACATCGGGTAAGCAACGAGACTGCCAGGTCTGGGTCAGCTGAAAACGAGGTTCAGTTGGGTGCTATAAGTATACTGATGACACCTAACATCAAACCCGCTCACGACCGTATCCAAAAGCTGCATATACACATTTAGCAGGAGAAGGGACAGAAGCGAATCTTGCAGGACATCGCCCGTGAGATCCCGAGGGGATGACGGACGATCACCCAGTTGCCAGGTCCTTCCAGCCAGGAAAGAACGGAACCATTCAAGAATGATTTCGTTCACCCCAGGCCAGTCCTGCAAGCAAGTCACCAGCATCTTATGGTCAATGGTATCAAATGTAGCTGACAGATCTAACAGGACCAAAAGGGTTGAACAACCCCGGTCTAACTCATGGCGGAGGTCATCAACCAAGGCCACAAGTGCAATCTCAGTGCCATAACCCGGACAAAAGCCAGACTGTGAGGGATCTAGAAAACTGATCCGATCAAGATGTGCCTGAAGCTGCCGAGCCACCACCCGTTCAATAACCTTCCCTAAAAAGGGAAGATTAGAGACTGGCCAATAGCTGACCAGGGAGTCAACGTCAAGAGATGGGTTCTTGAACGGGTGGTGGCTCGGCAGCTTCAGGCACATCTTGATCGGATCAGTTTTCTAGATCCCTCACAGTGCCTCCTTGAGGCACTTAGGGACCCTGCCCTACTGAAGGGAGGTGTTGACTACCCCAACCAGCAACGGCCTCAATGTCAATGTTAAATTTCAACAGCAACATCTTCACATCTTATAAAACTTTTGCTATAATGTTAATAAAAGAATGTTTGTGAGAACTCTCTATGGCCAAGTGACTACTATATTCCCTCAGATCCTGGCCTACAATTAAGGATGGAACAAATTCTGAGTTGGGGGTTCACATTCTGACCACTGGAGTACCCAACCCTTAACCTCATGGAGCTCCAGTCTCATATAACTGATCTGCCTGGCAGACTTCACTCTTCCACCCTCAACCTCCCTTGAGAACTAGCTCAAGTATTCTCTTGCAGTAATCCATCCATTTACAGAACTACTGTACCTTAAGATAGCAGAAAGAGTAATCATTATATGGTTTTGCCATTTCACGGAGCATAACAAGAAAAATAAGAAGTATATCTGTATTCTTACAGCTTCTTTTCCATCTAAAGTTTCCATCCACTGTTTCCTGTCCTCTTCAGAGAAGGCCTGCAGAATCATAGGGATACCAGTTCTACAAGAACACCAATACAGGGAAATAACTACATTTATCTTTTATTAGCCAGGAAACATCAATTACCTCTGAGTTGTCATCTCTAAATCATCACCACAAACATAGTGTATCAAAAATATGCTGTTTGCTATACTATTGGATATTGCTTTATTACTCCATGTTGTTCACCGTAAAATCATCATACCTTTAAACAATATTCCATTTCTATGCACATTAGAAAACCAGTAGGAAAAATAAGATGCAGTGGTCAATGCTTGCCTTACAGCCATCAAGTCATCAAGTCATTATCATCTAAAAACTTATTGAACTAGAAGTTCACATTAACTAGAAATTATCAAATTTGCTGAAGCAAAGTGATTATGCACAATATCAGGGATGCCGAATCAAACATTGACTATGTGCAATTATTTAACATATAGAACTATACGTTGAAAATGTAAAGAAATTGGGCAACTATCACCTCCAACTATCATGATAAATATTGACAAGAGCACTAATCTAACAGTATTTATTAATGCAGCTCTTAAGCCACCAACAGACTCTTTTTGTATTATATGTACTTGAGAGTATAACAGCATTTGATTGAAAAAACATTTACTCTAGTATTTGTTAGATTTTCAACAACACAAAACCTGTAACACATGCGCCCCCAGTTCTAAAGGGGCAATAAAAAGGACAATCTCAACTTTCCATTTAAAATAAAAATGGATAGAAAGGATCTTGCCAAGAGAGCTCTAAATACACTAACTCTTGCTTTACTAAGATTGAAAGTTCATTATTGACTTTTCTTTGTAAAAGCTAGAGGTCAGTCATTCTCTGTCAACCCATCTTTATGACCCACGAGACCTAAGGCTATTTTATTTTGTGAGAGGGGGATTGAAAGGAACAGAATTGATGCATGATATTGAGGTCCAGACTGCTGGTGATGGAAACAAGACTTCTTACAAACTTGTCTGACAACCTGCAGCTGAGACAGCCCCATGAACAGCATCAAACATATGGCTGAAATTTATGGGGAAGAGATATTTCCAATGGTAACTTTTCTATGATTTTTTTGTTCACTGATGCACCCTGGACTTTCCTTTCAGACTGAATACAGCACTGAAGCAGGGATGTGCCAATAACCATGGTTCTGTTTTTCACTCTACCTCATACAAATATATGATCATTGTCAGTAACATATAGGAAACATTTTGCTGCATATATCATAGCACCAGTCACTATCATGTCTATGCACTGGATGTCATCACCATCACGAGAAAAAAAAAGTGAAATGTGTTTAGTATTATTTGAATAATTGTGTTTTTTTCTCTAAAGCACTACAAATTGGAATACCATTAAACTGGGAGGAAAGAGAATAAATTGAATGGACCAGAAGGCAAAATGTGTACAATGGTAAAGATAAAAAGAAGAAGAAAAGAAAAGAAAAAGAAATATTTTGCCAATTTAATAAAAGAAAATACCAGGAATTAGAGAATAAAATCACCAAGAGTGGATCTGTACCACATCATGAAAAGAGATTGCAGTGACAGAAAACAAAATGTAAAAGTAACCCTTCCTTTAAAAAATTACCTCCCTTTGATTTTCCAACATGATTCTAATGTATGGATTTCTAAAAATCCAAAAATGCACTATGGGTTAGGAGGGCCACACGGTCCCTGGGCACTGACAGGTTATTATGAACTTGCTGCATGAGTTCATTTTTTAAAAAAAAGTGAATTCTTGCAGGAATGTAGCATTTTCAACACTGAATTGGTCTTAGTAAAATATCTGAGAAAAAGTGTCTGAAAAAAGATGAAATTTTGATTGTCTACCATATCAACCTCCAAATAATGCTAACGAATATGTTTAGTAGACACGTCAGACCATCTCTATCCCAGCACATCTAATTGTGTCTCACTACAAAGAAACTGAAGGGAATGGAGGAACACCACAAGCCTTCTGAACCCTGAAGCCTGTAACTTGAAAACCACAAAATTGTCCTACATTCTGGTCACACTCCCTTTCTGCATTAAAATAATTCATTAAATGATAGAACATGCCTTAGTCAAAGAGTTGCTTTAAATTTTAAAATCACAATGCCAAATTACTCCTTTTAAATCACTCCTATGACAAATTATTCCAAAGAAATTCTTGTTTGAGGAACACAATACTATTTTAAAACAAATCAAAACACATTAATTTGGCATGTTTTACTATATCAGATTCCTACGACAAAGTGAGTACCCCAATTTTCAGAGTCTGAGCAGAGTGAACTTTAATTCAAAACATTAGAAGGAGTTGTAGGTTTGGCTGGGATGTAGTATACTTTTTAATTAAAATGTATATCACACTTAGGGTGGCCAGATATGCAATTTTAGAGGACACTTATGAGACATACAGGTTGCAGAACTGCATTGGTTCCTGCACCACAGGAACCAATGGTAGACATTGCACAACCAGTTGCCTTGTATGTAGGAAAGGACTCATTTGCAATATTCTTGTGTGCTGAGTTCCAAGTAACTTGGACAGATGTGCATTAATCTCTTGGACTGCTCGGGGGGTGGGGGTGTTATATCAAAGAAACAATAGTCAAGGACCAAAGGGAATGCATTTCTTTATTCTTTTGTTAAGTGAAATTCTCAGACAACATACCCAAAATTTGAATGTGGATCCTTATTATTTCATCGTTTTGAAGATTAAATGAAGACAGTGCCTGTCTTTTTATATAGTCCAACAGTGAGGATTTCCCGGGGCCTATTGTTTTATTGTTGTTTCTTTGGGAACCTTTGAGATGGCACTATATAAAAGTTATCAGTATGTACCTTAACAACTTACCTGTCCATAGTTTCTACATCAAAACAGAAACGTCGGTCTGTAGTATCTGTATTCCTTTTCATACAGTATTTAAGGAGGAGGATTTCCACATCACCCTAAAAATAGGATTTTTTTTCAGTAACTCAAGTCGTATAAATTGAATATTTTATATCTACATTATGATTATAATAAATGCTGGAGCTGAAACTCAAAGCTTCAGTAAAGAAGTCATATAAGTTGAATATTTTATATCTGCGTTAAGTTTACAGTAAATGCTGGATGCTGCACACACAAAGGATTTCAGTTATAGCTGATATTCAAACTTCTAAGCTTTTAAATATGCTATCTCAAAAACAAATATGCCATATGTGTAGCAATAACAAATGTGCTTTTTTATTTGAGATATAGAAATTCTTTAAGAAAGGATTTATTCATTTTTTGAATGACTATTGGACCACTGAAACTGAACGAGGATGTGGCTCTCTCCGTTCCACTTGGTGGATGGGAATAGTGTGTTAATTGGTCCTAACAGCTGCCATATTCCATCTTTAAACACAACTGGAATTACAGAGACACTATAATACGGGACTGGGGAACGTTTTGCCACCCAGGGGCCACTTTGCAAATTAGTACAAACTTCAAGGGTTGCATAGAAGTTGGAAGTGGGAGGGCTTAAGGGGTGCCCTCAGGAAGAGTAGGGTCCAAATCATAGATCTGTGCCATGGATCTGTCGCCTGTCCTTGAGCATGTGCTCTCATCTCTGCTCCGTTATCCTGAGTTCAGTCTTTCAGAGCTTGGGAGTAGGAACTTGATCTAGGGGTGAGATGCAGGAACTGGAAAGGAGTCAAATAGCAGCTAGTGGCAGGCCACTTTGGCCCCCAGCCCTGAGGTTTTCTATCCCTGCTATATATAGTGCAGCGTTTCACAAACATTTTACCTATGTGGCCCCATTTTATTTTATTTATTTATTTATTGGATTTTTACCCCGCCCCTCCTAAAACAGCTCGGGGTGGCTTTTGAGCTTTAAAGGTGCAACCCTCCAGTCCACATTTAAGTCAATGGGAAAATTCCCATTGGCTTTAATGGTGGAGGATTTTCCTGTTAAATATAATTCCATGACCTCAGCAATGAAGATATGCAAAATACAACTATCAGTAAGTCCTATTATGGAAGGTGCAGATTTTCCCTCTTCTCCCCTTTGAGTCACAGCGCATAGTATGAAACCTTCTACTATAGTTTTATGTCATTCCCCTGACATAGGCCCTTTTTACACGGTGGGTGAGGGAATGGGTGTGCTAGCACGGGGGGTAGAGGTGGGTGTCCGCCTGTTCCCACGGACGCACACCCACCTCCACAGATGGAGCCTCCTTCGTTTTTCCAGATGGCTCCGTGGGTAGCACCTACCCACCTCCATCCACTGCCCATGGTGTTTACACAGGCAGTCACCCATTCTCTCCTCCACCACCGTGCTGTTTACACGGACACCCCACTGCACCCCCACTCGTGGGGGGGGGGGGTTCCTTGAAAAAAAGGAGTACTGATGATATCTTTTATTGGACCTACTTCTGTTGGTAAGGATATGCAAGCTTATGAAACACACAGGGTCCTTCCTCAGGCTGGTATCCAGACAAAATTAAAGACTGAGCATTACAAGACAATCTGCATTCCCCTTTATCATCTTGGTTGCTCTCTTCTGGATCTCTCCACACCATTCTTGAAGTTTGGTGCCCAAAACTGTGTAAAGTAGCACCATTACTACTATGTCAGTGGATACAGATAATGCAACCCACTATAGCATTTGCCTTTTTCACAGCAACATCATATTGTTGACTCATATTCACTGTATAAACCACCATAACTAACAGATCCTTATCTTCAGAGCTATTGCCTAACAATTTGTCCCTCATTTTGTATTTGTGCATCTGGTTTTTTCGTTCCTATGTGTAATACTTTGCATGTTTCTTTGTTAAATCTGATTTTGTTTCTTCTAACCTAGGAATCAAGTTAATCTAAATAGTTTTCTAGTCTAATTTTGTCCTCCAAAGCGTTTGCAACCCCTCCCAGTTTTGTGTGGTCTGCCAATTTGATGAGTATACTCTAGACTCCATTCTTCAAATAGTTAATGAAAATACTAAAAAAGGGTCCTATGACAGATCCCTGTGGGATTCCACTTCCCAGTTTGATATAAATCTATTATTATTACTCTCTGAATACAGCTTTTCAGCCAGTTGTGAACCCACCTAATGTTAATATCTTCCAGTCCACACTTCTTCAGCTTTCTTATGAGAATGTCATGTGGGCCGATATCAAAAGTCTTACTGAAGTCACAACATATTATGTCTACTGCATTCCATTTATATACTAAACCAGTTACCTGGTCAAAGTAGTAAACCAGATTAGTCTGGCATGATCTGTTCTTAAATGCATGTTAGCTACTAGTAATCACACTCCGTTTTCCTCATGATGCTCACAAATTGATTGTTTTACAATTTCATACTGTAGGGAGCACTGGGATGGGAACCTATTATATTGTGGGGTTCCTGAAGAGACGATACTATGCCCAGATCACAAAAAGTCACTCTTTTGTGGCCTAACAATTTAACACATTTAGAGATGTCATGGGGCACAATTATGTAGATAATTCATAGTTTCATTACTTGGAAAAAGCTTATGACAATTAAATTGGATAAATACATTTACAAAGTCAATGGAAAATATTTTAATAAGAATGACAACTGAGGACTTCTAAAGCTAAACTGATTAAAATACTAGAAAATGTACTTTCAGGAAAAATGCTGAGGCGCTGAGTGCCCTCAGTTCCCATTCACGTTAGCAGAAATTAAAGTCGCTAAGGGCGTCAAATTCTTTAATTACAGGCTAATGTCTAGAAAGCTTCAAACAATATTTTTTGATTGTCAATATAAATTTATATTTCATTTTTACACAGATATGTCACCATTTCCTGTCCCATCATCCCTGCTCTCCAGTGAAAGAAAATTCTGGATGCAGAATATAAAAGGAAAGCTTTTTTTTAATTATTTTTTTATTTCTGTACTTTCTTGAATTGTGCTTCAACTAGTTATTGTCAGAGTAAACTTTAAGTTCCTACAGTCGAAATCAAATAACAAAAGTTAAAAAAGGTGAGTAATGGACATCTTTTGTTCCTTGCTACAAAATGAAGCAACTAAAACTAATACATAATTCTTATCTATTAAATCATTTCATTATTTCGGCTTAACTTTTCTAAAGGGCAAATTGTGAACTGAATGAAGTAGAGACATTTGACATATCTTATCTGACACATTCTCTCATTTAGATCCACGACACGAAGAAGTAAAATGAAATGTACTTACAATTTTCCCTCCTGACCTGTGTTCAAATGGGATCATAGTGAGCTTCTTTGTCTCTTTTCTATACATGCAGTAATGTTTTGCCCAACTGGAGCCAAATGGGGCAGGCCCTAAAGTCAAACAAATGTTAAAATTTTAAAACAACAACATTTTAGCATAGTTTATTACTTTCACAATTTACAGAATTTGCCAGTTTAGTGAAATGTTATTTGTGTACTGTTACATTCCTAAAACAAAAACATACCAAGTAATGAAAAACCCAGCCATAGTCTGCTTAATCTGTGTGTAGTATTCTGTGAAATAGTGTGTGATATTTTATTCTTATTAACTTTTGCAATCATATAAAAAAGAGCTCTCCATAGCTGCAAATTCATTTTAACACTTACTGCTTAATGGAAGCATTTTTGCTGATAAACTTTCTTTCAATGAAAAGTATAAAGAGAATGAAATGTTATCAAGACATACTAGGTACTCGGAGAACCATTTAGACAACATATCCATTGCATAATCCCAATATTTGAGGTTTTTAGGATAATTAGGGTTGGCTTAGGGAATTTCAGTTTCTGTACAGATTTCAAATTCAGGTTTTAATGATTTTTAGATATCCCAAATTTAGATACTTAAGATGCATGTTTTCATTATAACATATTTTGCACTATTAGAAAGGTACTAAAAATAGGGCCAGTAATTCTAATGCAGACCCCATAGTGTTACAGCATGGTCTATGGCCATTCTCCTCTTTAATGTGTTAATTTGACATATTATCTCAGATGCAAAGTTTGCTACAGTTATCTATGCTTTTGCCATATCCAGACTTTATTGTAGTATTACATTTGGCATTTGATGTGCCTTAAGAAGCTTTAGCTGATAGTGAGTGCGTCACCATCTGAGCAACTTGGGTCAATATGAACATAACACACCAAATTTCAAGCTATATTTAGTCTACGAATCTGATTTCAACTACAACTCATAGCACTTGGGACAATCTTAAAAACCCT